>VRYO01001147.1:2173172-2199407 GCA_009812075.1 Sialia sialis | reverse complement strand
CTAGGTAAGGAAGGAATTAAAACTCAAGACCATTACTGTTTGTCCCTGCAGGGGTCATCAAAGCAGCATGGAAATCCAGGTACCTGCCCAGGGAACAGCCAGGATAAAGTATTTCCTGCTCAGAGTTACTTTTTGTAGGGAAAAAAACCCCTGAGATTTGTGTTTTCTCTCCTCAGGAAACTTGACATGTTTTAAGGGTAAGAAAATTAATCTGTGGGCCTTGGAAACCTGCAAAGGGGATAAAGTTCAGAGAGAGCCTCACTTTACACCTTTGCTTTTCCAGGTCTTTTGTGGCCTGGCTCCTTCACCACCACCACCAGCAGCTTCATCCCAAGAAGGAAGGAATTTTAAGTCAAATCTTCCCAGGTCTGAGATGTGCTGGTCCAGCTCTGTGCTCTGGTCCCTGGAGCTCCCACAAGTGAGTGTGTGACACTGAATGAGAAGCTGATGTTCTGTTCCTACAGCTGCTCCATCACACACATCATGGACCCAAAAGGGTGGCCAGCCCTCCTTTCTCCAGCAGCACTGCACTTGAAGCTCTCCCACAAAGGGAGCTGGTCCTTTGTTGACCTGCTGATGGATCAATTAATTAATTAATTCAATTATTTATTAATTTTTGAAGCTTTCTCAGGTGGTGGTGCTGCTTTAGGGGAGTTGATCGCTCAAGCAGGAGCTGCAGGTCAGGCTGAGACTCCCTGCTTGGTTCTCCTGGCATCAAGGCTGTTGATAAACCACATTCCCATCCCTCTTGCCTTCAGCACACAGCGGGTATCCAGGGCTTGGACATTGGCCAAGTCACTGTCATCTTTTCCAAGATCAATGGAGTCCCATTGTACGATAGTGTCACTGTTAATGGCTAATTAAACCATTAGCCATTAACCCATTAACCATATGTTAATTAATTAACTAGAAACCATTGTTTATGATTGATTACCATATCCAGCTCCATAAGTGGGGTGTGAGTGGCCTGTGAGGCAGTGTGGGCTGGCAGGGCAGTGACCCACAGGGGCAGCCTGGCCCTGTGGCCACTGCGAGCTCCCGTGGGTGCCCAAGCTGAGGTGGGGCTGCACAGTGCCCCAGTGATCCTGCCATGCACTGAGGGAGGTGGTGGCACTGCTGGGGGGGCTGCAGGGCCATTGTGTTTGAGCAAGGGCTGTGCAAACAGCACTACGTGCCGGGCCAAGGCTGCTGCTGCCATTTCTTGTTGGCAGCAGAAGGTCGGAGGTTCAGAGGGACAGAGCTGGGTCCAGAGTCTATGTGTGAGGAGAGCTGGGGTTCTGTGACTCCCACTGGGGGACTGACAGGGGTGGCAGGGTGGCTGCAGCATGCAGGGCTCTGGGGCAGGAGGGGGAGAGCAGCTTGTGAGGAAGAGGAGCACAATCTGCTCCTTCCCTTGCTGCATGCTTCCCACACGCTCTGGTCTGTGCTGCCTCCATTCCTTCCTCCTGCCCTGTCTCCTCTGAAGTCCCCTCTCATCTTTGGCCTCTTCCCATGCAGTCTGAGGCACGTTTGTCCCAAGGAACTGAACAGAAAGTCAAGGAGCTGGGGAGGGTGGGGATGGAGTCCCTGACATGCTGTGTGTTACTGTGGGGGATGGAGTGCACTGGGGCTGTGTGTGAAGGTACTTCCCCCACCCCACAGTTGCATAAGTGGTCCAAATACCAGTTCTTTGCAGATATTCAAACATCCCTTCCACTGAAAACGCTGAGAGGCTGTGGCAGCGGCAGCAGCAGCAAGGCTGGGCTGGGAGTGTTTGCTGAGCAAGCAGCTGCTGATTGCGCAGATGGGACTCACCAGACTCTAAGTGGGTTGAACTTTGTTCCAGGAATCACCTATTACAACCTGTGCTCCTCTCACCTCTGCTGCCTTGGCTTTGGATTCTTTTCTCTGTCATGGGCCAGGGAGATGATTTTCTTCTGGGTCGTTTATCATGGAATCACAGAATGGTTTTGGTCAGGAGAGACCTTAAAGCTCATTCTGTTAACCCCCTGCCATGGGCAGGGACACCTTCCACTGTCCCAGGTTGCTCCAAGCCCTGTCCAAGCTGGCCTTGGACACTGCCAGGGATGGGGCAGCCACAGCTTCTCTGGGATAAATTCTATCTTTGCTGCCTCATGTTTCTTCCTCACAGTTATCTTCTGTATCTTCTGCAATCCCTGACCCAGGGCAGCTGGCAGGGCTGCTCAGAGGAGCTTCTGTCCCACCAGACATGGAATTGGGTAGAGTTGATGCATTTTTTGGTGCCTGTCCCTGGGATGCTGAAAGGAGGCAAGAGCTGATATTTAGGAAAACATCTAATTCTCTGCAAAAGCAGGCTGGGGATGTGCAGTGGCACACAATGTGGATCGAAGCAAGAGGTGTGTGCAGGCATGGGGAGCATATTGCCAATACTGGCACTGGTCATGAGACATCTTTCCCCTCTCAGATCCACCCAGCAAATCTTGGCTGGGAAGCAAGGAAGAATGGAATAGTAACTATTGCAAACAAGCAGCTAGGACACCAAATCTCAAAAGAAGCTGTCTCCTCTTCCCATCAGTATATCCCATCTTTGAAAAGGCAATTTCTGAGTAAGGGAGAATGCAGGTCCAGGTTGGGGAGAAGTGAGGAGAGAACTCTGAACTGAGTAAGGGATGAGTTAAAGAAAAAAGAAGAAAAAGGGGATAGTTCCTTAAACTCAGAGCCCAAACTGGGAATCCTGCAGTGTGTTAGAGGTCAAAGTGCAGCTCTGGGCCCAGCTGTACGTGCTGGTCCTTGTACCCAAGAGCTGGAGTTCCCTTCTTGGTTCATCCAAGAAGATTGCAGATCCAGGAAAATGACTTAAGCAGACCCAGCACTGCACTGAAATCCTTTAGGAGATGATGTCCAAGGTTTGGGTTGGGATGCTGTTCCCTGGTTTGTCCCCTCAAGCCAAGCCCTTGAGTGCTGCCAGGAGCTGGCCACAGTCCCAAACTCCAGGTGCCCCAGCTGGGGACAATGTCCCTGCCACAGGACTCTGGCCACAGCACATCCTCTGTGTCCCCACAGCGCCCTTTCTGCTTGCACCTCTTTTATTTTTGCTTGGTCACCTGTGACCAGGAAAAACTGCACTGTGGCTGCTGGACAATTGAGCAGCCTGTATTTTAGCATTTGTGAGCACAGCAGAGGTAACCCTGAACTGCTCCAGGTGCTCAGGTCTGTCCTTAAAAGCCAGGACAGCTCAACTTGCAGTGAATCCTTTAATTCAGCTTGGATTGCTGAAGGTGGGAGTAACCTCTGAGCCACCCGCTGTGCCCTTTAACATGAGATACTCCATGCTACCTCTACTGGAATTACCCTCTGGAATGAGAGAGGCAGCTCAGATTTATCTTTCAGGGGCTAAGCCAGCACAACCTGCTCCCTTCTTTTGTCTTCTCTAGTTTAGTAAGTCCTCTGTCACAGCCAGAGCCTGCAGGAGTTGCTAATGGAAATATGCTAATGAGAAAAAAGCTGATTTGGTGTAAAGCTCTCCCCTGGGAAGCTGTTTGCTGCTGAGCTCTGAAAATCTGTGCTGGCATCCCTCGTGGTGGACAAGGAAGGAGTCACAGGTTGGTGGCTCCAACTTCCCTGAGCCTGTTGTCATTACACAAGTCTGATGACCTTGACTAAAGGCCCAGTCTTTTTTGGGGGAATTCCCACCTCAGGAAGTGTGTAAAAGGAACAAAAATCTTGTTTGTAACAGGATCTCCACAAAGCTTTTCCTGCTGTTTGTTCATGTTGTGTCTCCATGGTATGTTTATGAGGATGGCGCTGATGTCAGCATGCGGCTCTGGGACTCTTGTAAGAGCCAGGACTCAGTAGAAATGTTTGGTTTGATGGAAAAATCCTACTGCTGCATACAAGAAATCAGGATAAAATGGGATGGAAATGGATTGAGGTATGGGATCAAAGCCCTACAGAGAGGGTCTTGTTTCCCATTCCTTTAACCAGGGAAGAGCTTTGTGCTCTTGCCTGTGTGCCAGAGTGGCCCAAGGGCTGATTGCTCTTGAGGAATGGGGACCCCAGCATGATCCTTGTCCCTCACAGTCTTCATCCAAAGTGATCGGGATGGGCCCTGGATAACAGCTGGGCTCAGCCAAGAGTCCAGATCTCCTGGGATCTGTTGGTGACAAGGAAGGTCTGAGGCTGGGATCAGATCTAGGGACAGCAGCAGGGTTGGAGACACCCTGGGCACCACCAGGTAGGTCCAAGGTCTGGCTGAGGAGTCTGGCTGGGGTTGGGGTCAGGACCAGGATGGCCATGGCCAGGCAGGGGCAGAGCTGTGGTGGAGCTGGGGACCAGTGCTTCTCTGGCATTGCTCAGGCAGGCTCCCGGAAGATTTTAGTGAAGGTCCCCATCAATGGAAATGAGAGACGATGGGGTTGTAGGAGCAGGTGATGCCTTTTGGTAAGGATGTCTCTTGCACAGCTGAGCAGTGTTTCTCTAAGGCTTGTTGCCTCCCTGGCTGTGGTTTCCATCCAGGATCCACCTGGCAGAGGTGTGGCAGGACCTGCAGTGGGTGACAGGAGGAGGATGTTGGTGGTCACAGGTGTACAGGTGGAAGGGCAGAAGCTCTGCTGAAGGTCAGGTCCTGCAAGGCTGTGGACACGGCCATGCTGAGACCCTCAATCCCTGGCAGTGAGCAGCCTCCCCAAAAGGAGCTCATTTTCCTTTCCCACTGCAATTACAAGGGAACGTAATTGATCTTTACTGAGCAATCACCAATGTGCAACAATGGTCCTTGTTGCCCAGAGAGGTTCTGGACTCCCCATCCCTGGAAGTGTCCAAGGCCAGGTTGGACAAGGCTTGGAGAAACCTGAGGTACTGAAAGAGGTTCCTGTCGATGACACAAGGCTGGATGAGCTTTGAGGTCCTTTCCAACGCCAACCATTCTGGGATTTTATGATTACGCCTACACAATGCAGCCATGTGCCTCCACTTGATGCAACTTTTAACAAAGCATCTGAAGCAAGAATTTTTCTGGTTCATTCCTTATTCTTGCAACAGTTTTCAGGAGCTGTTAGAGCCATGTCCCACTGTAGCTGGGCTCTTCCATCACATTCCCCAGTGCCACAGCACCCACATGACAGACGGTGGGGACAAGGACCCAGTGGATGATGCTGGGAGGCTCTGGGAGGGCACTGCTGCATCTCAGTGTCCACCCCAGCCCAGAGCTGCCTCACTGAGACCAGCCCCAGCAAGACCTGTGTCCTTAGAGCCCGCCCCCTCCATCTCTGTCTGTTTTCTGCTCCTTTATCCCTGCAGCTAGAAATGCAATCAGGATTAAAATGCCACAGGAGTCTAAAAGCCCACAGGAGGGGGTTTGAAATCTGCTCAGCTGGGTCTTTTACTCCCCCCTCTCTTCTCCTCGCAGAGCTCTTGACAGTCCCAAAACTTTTATTATTATTTTCCACATTGCAAAACAGTAATTACTGGAAAGGAAGAGGCTGTTTGAGAGCCAGGGTCCAGCAGTGCCTCAAGGCTGTGCCAGCCCCGGGTGGCTCGGGAGTGAGCACGGGAGGAGCCATTCCCCTCGGATTTCATCTTGATGAGAACATCTTGACCAGAGAGCAGGAAACAAATTCCTCTGTCACTCAGGAGTGAGAGGAGGCACCAGAAGGTCAAGGCTGCCCCTGGGCTCCTCAGCAGTCCCTGTGCAGGTCACCAGGGCTGGGCTGGCAGGGAGGAGATGCCCTCCCAGCTCCTGGGGCCAGTGTTTGCTCACTGGTGTCACACTCAGCTCTTGACCTCTAAAAGGTGAGATGTTTGCACGGCTTGTGACAGATCTGTCTTTGAAAATCTCAAGAGCAGAAGGGAAATTAATTTAACTAGAGTTCAAAGGGTCTCCAATAAAGACTAAGCCTTGCTGTTATTCTAAAGTGTTATTTCCATTAATTCCTTTTTAATGCTGCTTTAAAATTACAGAGTGGAAGGGAATGTTGGCCAACAGATTTTTTAGTGGTTTCAAAACAACCACTATTAATTAGCAGGGAATTAGATTGGCTGTAAGAGTATTTAAATGGGAAGGTGGCTTCAACCAGGACACATGTAGCAGCATGTAGTTGTGGTGGCAGATCAAAAATTAGCTATTGTGAAGCTTCCCACATGGACAGGGGCTTGGAATTAATGATTACCATAAATTAACTAACTGGAAAGGGGTTGAACAGAAAGTGGTAGAGTTCAGCTTGACCCACTGGTGAGCTGACCCTTTCCCCGTTCTTTTAATGCCCAAATCTCATTTCTGGCCAGAGCAGCCCAGCAGCAGCTCTTGGGCACAGTGGTGGGTGGCCATGCCAGCCCAGCTGGGTTCCTGGGGACTGTGGGGAATGAGAAGAGGTTCAGTCCCTGCTCCCTGGGTCAGATCTAGCAGAGAGAGCGGCTCCAGCAGATGAACTGGTACTGGTGCCAGGTCTGGTACTGCTCTGGGAAACTGGTTCCCATGTTCTTGGTGTCTCCCCTTGTCTTCTCCTTTGTGTCCTTTTGGCTACTGGCTTCTGCTGCCTGCTCCACCTGTAGCTCCATGCCCACGACAAAGTCAAATGCAAAGTGACCTTTGGTCCAGCAAAATTCCCAGCATCACTCTGCAACAGGCTCAGAGCTGCATCTGCCAGGACCTGCCTCAGTGAAGTCCCCCTGCTCCCTTGTGGTGGTGGAACAGCATTGGCTCACCCACAGGTTCACCCTGTGCTCCTTCACTCTTCCTCCCCTCTCATTACAAGGTGTTCCTGACCACCTCTGCCACAGTTGTGCCTTTGTCCCCATCCCAGTGTCCTGGGCTCTGCCACTGCAGGAGAACATCCCTGGATGTGTGCACGGTATCACACAAGAGCCACAGCTCCCTCCTTCTGGAAATAAGGCACCTTTCCTCCTGTTCTCAGCCAGCCACATCTCTGGGATGGTCCAGCATCTCGTTGTGGGGACATGTCCCCGTGGAAACTGTCTGGCACATCCCAGGGAGCTGGGCACAGCTACTTTGTGGACAGAGGAGTTGCGCAACTGCCTCGTGCTTGCCCTGGCGTGGGACCTGGGGTCCTGCAGGACAGGAGCAGAGGCTGCTGTGCCACACAGGGCAGCTGGCACTCCTGCCATTGCTTTCCCAGATAGCAGTGTTTACCTGTTTGTTCCCACAGATCTTTGGAAAATACACAGGAGGCAGGGCTGAGTGTTATCAGGCTCCAGCCGCTCTCTTTGCAAGGGTGTCTTCAGCAGGAATTCACCACCTTCCCTTCCAAAATCCTTTCAGGAATATCACAGCTCCGGGTGCTGCACAGAGTTGCTGGTAATCCCATTAACCTTTGGGTTAATTAAGCAAACAGAGATCCTTCATTAGGAGGAATGGCACTAATTGCATGTCTGAGAGGGTGAGTTTTACCTGGACCTCTGGCTGCTGGAGCAGAAGCCACTGCTGACTTCAGCAAGGGGGCTGGGGGGTTGATGGGAGCCTGCTTGGGAAAGGAGGTCAGGAAAAGCTGTTTCTTCAGCACTGCTGGTGTTTGCTGGAGCGGGGGATGTGCACAGGGAGGATGTGGGGCACTGGCTCTGTCCTGTAGAGGTGCCATGCATGGCACAGAGGGTCAAGGTGCTGGCACCTGGCTGCTGAGCTGCCATTAGTTTCCAACCTAAAAATGCAAATCTGTCGTGATATGACCTGGTAAGCAGCTCTGGACAAGAGGCCTCAGTCTGCAGCTGGGCTTAGCACTCCAAGCTGGGAAGAGCGGCTTAAAACCGACAGAGAGCTCTTTGTTTGCCGTGTGCGGTTTAGAAATTAGGCAATACTTAGAAGCAATACTTAGAAGCAAATATTGGCTCAAACAACATCAGCTCCAACTCTCCAGTGGCCAGTTTGGCTCATCTCAGGTAGAAAACAGCATTTTGCAACACGGTCAAAACCTGACACGGAATATTTCTCCTAACCAGCGGGGAAACAGGTTTGTGGCATTTCCTGAAAAATGAACTAAGCACAGTGACTCTGCAATTGGAGCATGGCTCCAAAATTGACACATAGGTCCAAACACGGCATGCAAGCCTGTTTCTGGAAAGTCAGCCACAGCTCTCCAGGTATCTGTCAGGCCTTGGGAACCACGGGGAATGCCAAACTGGTCCCAGTCCATCATCAGCCAAGGCCATGCTCCCAGAGCTGGCACTCCCACAGTGGTTTACAGCTGCTGCAAATCCCACGCTGACCTGGGCTCCAGAGCATCAGTGACTCCCTCATCCAGGAGAGCCTTGGCATCAGGCAAGAAGGCTGGGATTTCCCCTAGGTTATTACACAGGTGAGGTAAACCAGTCTGCAGAAGTTCCCTGACTTCTCCCTACCCACCCTGGGTACCCGAACCTTGAATCCCAGAATGGCTTGAGTTTGAAATGGCTGTGAAAGTTTGCTCCAAGCCCCTTCCAACTTGGCCTTGAACACTTCAGGGACTCAGGGGCAGCCACAGCTTCTCTGGACAACCTGTTCCAAGGCCCCACCACCCTCTGAGTGAAGAATTCCTTCCCAATATCCCATCTAACCCTGCCCTCTGGCAGTGGGAAGCCATTCCCCCTTGATTTGTCACCTCATGCCTTAGTCCAAAGTCCCTCTCCAGTTTCCTTAGAGTGCCTTGTCCTGGGGACACTCCAGCCTTCTCTAATCCACAAAGTCCTGCTTCTAGAGGGAAACAAGTTAACTCCGGAGAAGCTGACACTCCTGCTGGGTGTATATTTTGCCCTCTTCCTTCAGCCCACCCTACCTTGAGGCTCAATGGATTCCTCTGTTTTTTTTCTTCCATTTTCAGGAAGGTGAGCCAGGTTTTCACCACAGCTGCCAGCCTGCTGACCCCTGGCAACACCAACATTCGCTCCAAAGGTTTCCACAGCTGCCTAGGAGCACCTCTACAGGAATAACTGCTCCAAAGAGTTGGGTGAGATATCTATGGTGGTGTGGTGGCTTGATCCCAGCTTTCCCCCTTGTGTTTTCCACACAGCCAGAGCTCAGTTCAGCTGCACTGGCTCCAGGATGAGCTGTGCCATGGGCAGCAGCCAGCCCTGTGGTAAAGCCAAGCCTTCTCCCACACAGCCACGCCAGCTCTAACTTTATCCTTTCCTTAGGACACAGCCAAAACTCCAGTGCAGCCTCATCCCAACCACAAACCGCAGGGCGCACACACACACGGCCTTGCAGTAATGAGGGAGATGTGGAAATAAACAGTATTATTTTACCTTCTCTTTCACTTGGCATTGTTCTTTCCCCAGGGTTCAGCTGTGTTTATGCATCACCAATGACCTGTGGTTGGGCAGAAGGTGTGTTAATTTGTATTTCTTCATCGTTCATGTAATTTTTAGCAGCAGCATCCTCTTTTGGAAAACACAACGGCCGGGATGAGCAGTGTTGCAATGCAACGAACTCGGGATGTGTGACAATAATTCAGGTCGTTCCATGAAGTTGGGCACTGCAGAAGGGTTGATGTTTCTGGATAAATGGGACAAAGTCTGAGGGGCACTGACTTAGCTCTGTCCTTTCTCATATGCGCCAGGCATGGAGCTCCTGCCTTGAAAGGCAACAAGTATTTTCAGCTTTACTAAAAATTGGCCTTTGTTGTTCAATCTCAGCTTAGCCAGCCAGACACGGGCATTTGGGAATGGGACCAACCATGCACCCAGGCAGCAAGGCATGGTTCTGACCAGAACCTGCAGAGGGAGGTGCACGTACTTAGTAAGAAGCAGGATTCACCATGTGACTAAACATGCATTTTCTAACTCCAAATTTGTCAAAGCAGGCGTCTGGTGGATGTTCAGGGAAGAAAATTGCCTGCATCACACAGTTCATCCCTCCTGGACTCCAAAAACAATGGCATTTTGAAGCTGGAGGCCACCCAGGACACTTTTCCTTCCAAGGCTTCCCATGGTGGGCTGTACTCCTCAGAAAGAACCACCTTGGACACATATTGGGTCCTTTTGAGCCCTCAGCCCAAGTGGCCCAGAGGACACAGCTCTGCCCTGCTGTGCTTCTGCCATAGGGTACCTCCAAAGAAAGCTGAGTGGTGGAGGAGTTTCTTCTCTGCTGGCTTGGCCAAAGGAGTCAAAGCTGTCAAAGCAGCATCCACAGGAAGGATGCACACCTGGAGGAGAGTGGAATCTATCATGGAGAAAGGCAGGATTTGCTACCACCAAAAGCAGGTGTAGAAGCACTTCTGCATGTGGCTGATGATGTTCCAGGTGACTTGTGACTGGACATCTGGAAATGCAGGAGGCTGCCGGAGTACAAGAGGTATTGCAATCCAAGCCTCTTCCTTCACCGCTGGATTTGCCCTGATGTCATCTGGGAGAGCAAGGGAGACAGATGTGCAGTGAGCACCACCCATCAGCATATCACAGCCATCCCCTTGGCAGGTAGAGAAGGCACTGAGATGAAAGCATAATGTGAGAAGGGAGAGAGGAGCAGTGAGTTGTCCATGGAAAAAGGTCTGGGAACCATGAGCAGAAGGCAAAGATAGTTTGGGCTCTTCTTCCAGCTCTTCTGTTGAGTGGATCCTTTTCCAAGCTCTCTTCTGCATCTTTCCCTATAATCTGTCTTGTGGTAAAAGTATCTTTATGTGGGTAGCACTGTAACTGTTTGTGGAGCCAATACATCCAATCATTTCCACCAATATTTATGTGCTCAGGTGCCTTTGTTGTTTCAGCTGCAACTACAGTTTCTCAATGTCTGTTAGAAGAGGGGTTTTGGAACAAATCAGCAAAAGGCTCCTGCAAGCCCTTGTGCCTCTTCTTCCCATGGATGGGATGTTGCTAAGGCTGCAGGAGTGAGGCAGGGGTCAGTGAGACCCACAGGAAGATGGGGATGGATTTCAGTGGCATCTACCTGTCTTGGTGGAAAAAGACTTTGGAAGGCCACAGCTTGGCTGAGTAAATATGGATGGAAGATCTTTTAAAAGGACAGGCTTGAAGAGGGAGAAAGTCAGGGAGAAATCCCCCTCCAGCTGCAGTATGTTTGGAGACACTCTGTACACAAGAAATTTTATTCTTCTGGGAAAGCAGAGGGTGAAAGGATGAGAAATGGGAACCAGCCATGCTGAAGGAAGTGCTAGGGATGATGCTGAAATAACCAGCAGTCTCTCTCACTCAGTCACAGGCAGGGTGGGCTCCTGGTATCACAGTGCAGGTGGTCATTGCCTGAGGGCCTCCAGCATTCCTGGGACACTCTGTAGAGCCAAATCCTTGCCCTGGCACTGGGCTCCCACCTGTACTGAAATCACTCTGGACAACATCACCTGCAGGTCACATTGCTCTGCTGGGAGAAGGGACAAGAGCCAACCCAGGTGTTTCCAGTCACCCTTCAGCTGTGTAGGGAGTGAAGGCTGTAGGAGAGGAAGGATCTGTGCAGGGGATCCAGGAGATACTCCCTCCAAGGGAGCCTCATGCTCCCGAAGGTGAGGAGGTCTGGGATTCCAACAGCAAACCTGTAGCTTCTGTGGGGTGGTCATGGTGAGTGGACCAGCCCTAGCAGTGCTCTAGGGATTCTGTTTTGGCTGGCGTGCTCCAGGGAATTCTCAGTTTGTGTGCATGTGCCAAGGTGGGGACATGAAGGATGGGACAACATCACAAAGACTGCCCTTCATAAACCGAGCCATGCCCCAAAGGGACAGGCCAGGAGTGACACAACTGGATGGAGAAGGTTTGCAGAAGAAGTGGGAGGAGGCTGACTGCTCATCTCAACATTTCTTTCCAGGATCATCCCCAGAATTTACCCAAAGTGCAGCCTGATGCTTCCCTCTGTCTGCAGGGCACTCATGGCGCTGTCTGGTCACTGCTGTCGGCTTTTTTTGCCAGATCATATGTAAGAAAAATTTGCTGCCTTTCAAGCCCGCTGCCATTGCCCGGAGCCCGCAAGGGAGCTGGCAGGCACTCGGTGCTGCGAGCCAAGGGGCGACCGGCACCTCGGCAGCGCTTACTGGCAAGCACACAAAGTTCGGCTCTGGATCCAGCAGGGACTTTCTGAGATTAGTTCTGGGCAAGGCAGGGGGTGGGCAGCACAAAGAAAATCGCCCCTCCTATGGCGTTTCAGCCCGCAGGAGAATTCAAATGTCACAACTTGGGAATTTTCCATCTGCAGCCCCTTGTAAAATGCAAAGCGCTTTGCCCTGCTCCGACTCCTGCCTGCGGAAGGGTTCAGTGCCAAAGTGAAAGGCTTCTTAAAAATGGGCTGATCCAGGGAGGGGGGCGATTTAGGAGCTATTGAGAAACAAGGAAGGACAAACAGTGTTAGGTCATTGCTTCTGCAAACACAGCCAAGGCTGTTCCTCTATAAAAGGGGCAGAAAGCGGTTCCAGAGCTATCACAGACTTGGAGGGGACGGTCTGTGACCAAAGGCTGCTGCACCCCTCCCTCGGCACCCGACCCCTGCTCAAGCATGAAACTCGCACTCTGCACTGTGCTGTCCTTCGGGATAGTGGGTAAGTGTCTGCTGACAGCAGCCTTTGGGGGAAAGAAGCCAAAAGCTCCGCGGACCCCAGGCTTCCCCCAGGCAAGGCTGCTCTGGGGCTGCGGCACACGCCAGACCCAGGCAGCAGTTTCGGAAAAGCCGGGACAAGAAACGGTGCTGGCTCTGGCAGCCGTGCATCTGCCAAGGAGGACATATGAGTGTTCTGAGTGGTACTGCGGTACCGCTCCCACCACCACAGAGGAGAATGCTTGGGACAGGCTCTGCTCTCCTGCTGTCACAGGCGAAGGGGAAAATCATCCTCCGGCCAATTGCTCGGCTGGGAGAGGAGCACGGGCTCAGCCGGGGGGAAAAATCATTGCAAGACCTGCCTGCAAGCTTGCACATGTGTTTGGTTAAATCTGAGGGCAGTGACAATAAAATAGAGCTTAAATATTGAAAGATGCAGCGTGCTTCCCACTCTGCTCCTGCTGCAGCTACATTTTGCTCAGGCTCCTGCCAAATTTGTGCTGCTTGGAGCGATTCTTTCCTCTTTCTCTGCTCAAGCTGTGGCTGCACCTGACCTAGGGACTGATGCCTGGACAGGGAAAGAGGGATCTCCTTCCTGGAGTAGGCAGCAGGTCTCCTCTGATCCCCCATAAAGTGTGGTGGTGATTAATGTCCTCTGGAAGGAAGTGCTCCCTGTGTCTCTGGCCATCAGGAAGTCCTTCAGCACCTCTGCTGAGTATTAGCATGCAAAAGATGTTTTTTTAAATGGTTCTTCCTCTTCCTCTGCTGCACAGGAAGAGACAAGAGGTCACCCAAAAGGTCTGTGACAGTGGCTGGGGCACTCAGGCGGCCAGTGCCTTCCCAGTGTCACCAGTGCAGCTGGTTTGACTCCCTGGAGGTCCCCACCCAGCCTCTGCCCCAGGCGGCATGTTTGCCAGTGTTAGCTTAAGGTGACCATGGCTTTGTGCAGCCAACACTTGAAAAATGTATGATAAACTTGAAAAACATATGAAAAAGGAGTGGTGGCCAGAGAAATTGAAGCTAAGGATTCCTCCTGTGGCCAAATTCAGCACCTCCACTGGGAGGCTCAGAAGTCAAGAGAGGCTATTTCTGAGATGGAAGAGAAGATGGAAACCACACAGATTAAACTGGAGGGTTTTGGATGAAATGTGCCATTGGTGATTTGGAGGGAGAGAGGGGTGCAGGTGGCCTCTTGGTCTGCAAAGCCTTGCCTGGAAGGGGCAGAGGGAAGGTGAAGTGTCAGCACAGGCTGGCCACATCCTTGAGCTGCAAGTTTCCAGCATTTCTGGGCTCAGGTTTCTGGAGGAGACACAAATCTGCATCCACCCGAGGCTTTTTCTGTGTTCTGGTCCCCCAGAGCAGCCATTCAGCTGCTTTTACTGGTTGGGGGACTCATGGAATGACTGTGGTGGTGCTGTGGCTTCTCTTGTGGGGTGCAGCGGAGCATGTGAGACATAGGGACAGTTCAACGCACCAGATCATTCAGCTGCAAAGGAGGTCAGAGTGGCAGGGCAGTGCACCCAGCCTGGCCAGGTCAGAGCTGCTCCCCCTGTGGGGTCATTGGCACAGGCACTGCTTCAGTGCTCCAACTGTTCTCTCTGGTTTTGCAAAAGCTTGAGCTTGATTTCTATTGAAGTGTGTGGATTTGTCCTCTTAATCCTGGGGATGCTGCTGTGAGTCCAGGCTGCTTGAATCACAATTGTCCAGGGACAGGAATGGTTGTCCCAGATGTTCCTGATGGTGCACACATCAGGCAAAAAGAGAGAAAGAGAGGAAGAGGGGAAGGAAGAAAGGGAAAGAAAGAAAAGAAAGAAAAGAAAGAAAAGAAAGAAAAGAAAGAAAAGAAAGAAAAGAAAGAAAAGAAAGAAAGACTTTTCTGCATGGCCATCATCCAAGGCTGTGACCACAGGGAAGAAGTGACCTTGTGCTCACAGAGATGCTGCTTCCCTCCAATCAACGCCTTTCTACCTCTCTGAGACTATTTATTTCTGGTTCTTTCTACAGCTCTGTGTTTTGCTGCTCCCCAAAAGCCAAGTGTCAAGTGGTGCACAATATCCTCAGCAGAAGAGAAAAAATGCAATAGCTTAAGGGACCACATGCAACAGGAGAACTTCGCTTTCAGCTGCCTGGAGAAAGCCTCCTACCTGGACTGCATAAAAGCCATTTCGGTGAGTGGGCAGGAAATTCCTCTGCTGGGATGTTTCAGCAGCCTGTCACATCTGGAGACAGAGTTTCCTTTCAGTTACCTGTGATCCCCTTGTTGTACACAAGGATCCAGCAGAGACTGGGAGGTGCTTTTCCTGCTCTTTGTTAATTGATGAAATCTCTTTGTTGTTTAGAACAGTGAAGCAGATGCCATTAGCTTGGATGGAGGTCAAATTTTTGAGGCAGGCCTCGCTCCCTACAAGCTGAAGCCCATCGCTGCTGAGGTCTATGAACACAGCGAAGGTACATTTCCAGGAGATATTTTTGAGCCAAATGGTGGGAACTAACTGAGAGTGCAAAGGCCACCCTTTCCATGCAGAGTTCCCACATATTTTGGTTGGAGGTCCAAGATATTGCCCCTGGTTTCCAGCTCTCAGAGTGGAAGGTGGTGGGGGCAGTGCAGCAACATGCGAATCATCACCCATGGCCACAGGAGCCAGTGCCCCATTCCTTGTCATTTGTTGCAGTGAAGATCTCTGAATCCATGAGCAGAAATCATGGTCCTCCTGAAACATGGCACAAAAACTGTGCTGGTCCCAGAGATCTACTGCTTTTGAACTCTGTGAGTGAAACACAGAGCTGGGTGGCACAGATAAGTTCTGTGATTTTCTGTGCAGTCATCAAGACAGAAAAAAAAAAAAAAATATTGGAGAGGCAACAGCATTACTAGTGGTTGGGAGGAGCACCCAGTTGAGGTCACTGAGGTAAGAAATGCAGGCAATCCCCAGGGAAAAAGGAGAAGCATAAACAGGGCTCTACAACAATCCCTTCTGATCAGAGAGATCCACGGCTCCATCCCTATTCTCTCACTGTACCATCCTTCATCTTCCCCATCTTTCTCCTGGGAGTCAAACAGATGCTATTTCCCCGCCACATCCAAAGCTCCCAATCTCTTTGACCTCTTCCCTGGAGTTCAGCCTGTTTGTACGCAATATTCAGGATCAAAGCAACACTGCGGAGTCATTCCCAACGTGGCAGCTAAGGAAAAGATCTTAAACCTAAAAGGCTGAGGTTTTTACCAGCCCCAAAACTCAGTCATTGTATGCATATACAGCATGTGACAGACGGGGTGAAATTCTAAAGACTAAATATGGAGTTTCAGTCTCTCAGGGCATCTGTGGGCAATGGCATTTGAGAAGAGATTTGCAAAAAGATTAGTTGAAGTTCCTTACAGAACTATGGGACCTTGAATGTGATTGCATTTTCAGGTCTCTTACTGTAAGTTTTAGTGTGCAGAATTAGTTTAAAATGGGCAGCACTAGCTCAATGAAAAGAGCACCCCCAAGAAAATGAGAAAACCCCAAGTGTTCAACCAAATTCGCTGATTGCCTGGAAACGCAGCACTTTGTTCCCTGAAGGTGGAGGTTTAACGTGATTTGAAATGTCCCTAAGCCCTCTTTTCTCCTTGCTTCATTCCTTTTCTCCTGCCCTGCAGGCTCCACTACCAGCTACTACGCCGTGGCTGTCGTGAAGAAAGGAACAGGCTTCTCAATAAATGAGTTGCAGGGCAAGACCTCCTGCCACACGGGGCTGGGCAGGTCAGCGGGCTGGGTCATCCCCATTGGGACACTCATCCGCCGCGGGGACATCGAGTGGGACGGCAAGGACTCGGGCTCCATCGAGCAAGGTGAGGTGGGACAGTGACACTGGTGGTGGCGGTTCAGCCAGGGCCGAAGGGGTGTGGCCCAATCTTTTGAGGGGGTCTGGAGGTCGCTGGCAGAGCAGTGACATTTCTTGTGGATCCCCCTCCCTTCCCTGTCCTCCTAAAGTGAATTTTTGACCAGCTGTTGCTTCCTCCTCATCCGCAGCCGTGGCCAATTTCTTCTCTGCCAGCTGTGTTCCTGGTGTCACCACTGAACCCAAGCTGTACCGTCAGTGCAAGGGGGATGCCAAGACCAAAATGTCCCGCACAGGACCTTACTCTGGATATTCTGGAGCTTTTCAGTGAGTGAGAGTTGTTTTTTCTTTGGGCAAACATTCTAGCCCTGACACATGCAAGTTTTTGTTATCCCAAGGAGGGCTGTGTTGGAATCAGGGGTTCTGAGGAGACTGAATTACTTCTCTGCCATTACAATTTCTTCCCTTCCAGCACAGCTTTTCTGGGGAAGACCATTGCTCTATGGCTGCAGTTTATGCCAAAAAAAAATTGTTGAAACAGGAGATAGGGAGTCACAATGTCTGTTTTTCTAACTTCTTTTCTGTTCCTCCCACCTGCAGCTGCCTGAAAGATGGGAAAGGGGATGTGGCTTTTGTGAAACACACGACTGTTCAAGGTACACCCACCTGCAACATCCCTCCTTCCTCCTCTTTGTGGTCCCACCTCTCACTGCCACTCCATCTTGCAATTTGTCTACACTGCAGCTTTCATTCCTCTCCAGGCCCAAACACTTCTTTCATCTCTTGAAAAAAGTTTTGCAAATTGTGAACTGACTCATTATTAAGAAATGAGGCTATGGTGGAGCCACTTTTCTTCTCAAAGGTTCTTCTTTGTAGTTGGAAAACCTGCTTGGTGCCATATCTCAGAGCCAGCTGTAATGCGAGCTATTGAGCAGTCACCCATCCCTCTGGAAGGGATTCTGGAGGGAATGTAGCCCACAGCAAGAGCTCACTATGATGCCTTGAGAGGCTCCCTGGAACAGAGGCTGGACAGAGTTAAAGGAATAAAGTGGGTTTTCATTAAAAGGCCTTCAAAGGATTCGCCTTGGGCAGTACAAAAGCCTGGCCATGGCTACACCCAAAATGGACCCCAGGTCAGGAGTTTTCACCCTTTTATAAGTTTGGGTTAATTTGGGTTCACTGTCTAATTCCAGCTCCAGGTTCTGCAGTCCCACCCTCCCAGATTCTCTCCTCAATTCGCTGCTGTTTGCACTTTTTGGGGCTGAAGCTGCAATGATATCCTTGGTTCTGGGTGGGAAAAGGATTGTTTTGTGTGACTGAGCTGTGAGGAGAACTTGTAACACTTCATATGAAGTTCAGAGTTATATCCCAATGCCGTACAGAATCTGGAAAATATGAAAGCTAAAACTTAAGGCATAATTCCCTCCTTTAGAGGCTTAACAAGGCCTCTACCTATTTCTTATTTTTTAAAATATTTATTTATTTATTTATTACCCTGTGGAGCCCAAGGATGGCCTGCAGTGAGCTCAGTGGAGGGTCACCAAGGTGGTCATGGGGCAGGGATAGCTGTCCTGCAGGGAAGTGCTCTGTGGGATGGGCTTGATCAACCTTGGGTCTGGATACAAGGGGAATGGTTTTCCCCTAGAGGACAGTGAGGTAGTGGGAGGTAGCCCAGGACAGCTGTGAATTCTTTATGCCTGAAGGGTTTCAAGATCTACCTGGAACACCCTGTTCCATTCCTGCAGAGAACACCCTGCCTTGACCAGGGATCTTCAAAAGTCCCTTCACACTTGAATTCTCCTGTAACCTTGTGATTTCAGTCCTGGGCTCTGTCTTCAGCCTTAGCACTAGTCACCTACTGGCCTTCACAGACCATTGTGCAGCTCCTGACCTGCTCAATCCATTTGTATGGGATTTGTAAACTGTCTGTATCCCTGTGTGCATAAATCCTCATACTGTTGGGTTAGTTAATGCAGAGGTTGAGGGGATCTCTCTTCCAGAGGCATTGCCCTCATATGCCCAAGATAACCCCAGTGCAAGGGGGGTGCCTGCAAAGAATTCCTCCCAGAGCTTCAGCAGAAATAAATAAATTACAGAGCTTCCCAAACTGGCCTTTCTGCCTATTTTTATGGTCTTGCATCTCATGGTTGCTCCCTTCCTTCAGAAAATGCCCCAGCTGAGAAGGATGAGTATGAGCTCCTGTGTCTGGATGGCAGCCGCCAGCCCGTGGACAACTACAAGGCCTGTCACTGGGCCCGGGTTCCTGCTCACGCCGTCGTGGCTCGAGATGACAGCAAAGTCAATGACATCTGGAACTTCCTCTCCAAAGCACAGGTATCACCAAGCCCTCCTTTCCTTCCTCTAACATCCCCTGTCCTCCGGTTTTGATTGCTTCCTCCAGCTTCCCAAGAGTTTCGGTGGGGTTATTCGCTGATTGTTTTTCTCTTGTGGCAGAAAAACTATGGTGTGGGCACAACCAGCACCTTCCACCTCTTTGGGCCACCTGGCAAGAAGGACCCAGGCCTCAAAGACTTGCTTTTCAAAGACTCTGCAGTACAGCTGAAGCAAATCCCCTCACTGATGGATGCTCAGCTCTACCTGGGCTTTGAGTATTACAGTGCTGTCCAGAGCCTCCAGAAAGGTAGGCAGGACATCAAACACCAATGGCACGTCAGCATGGGCTGTGTGGAAGAGTTGGCATTGGCAAATACAGCCAAGCAAAAGGAACATGATTTTTTTCAGGCACAGACTGTACCATGTGCAAAATATTTCCTGTGAAATCACAGAGCCTTCACAAACTTCACTTGCATCAACAAAGGAATTTGCTGTATCCAAACCTAAATCACCACACTGACAAATATTGAAAATCTACTCCACACCATTTATTGTGCTGGTGGTAGAGATTGGGCATGGTCAAAACTGCTGCTTGGAAAAGCCATTTCTGGGATGTAAAAAGAAGGAACATCCCAGAACACCAGGTTCAGACAGTTAAGGGAAACAATGTCCTTGATTTCCATCGAGACTCATCAAGCATTTTCTGATAACTTTATGAGAGTCAAACACCTCACAAATAATCCCCGAAACCCACTTAGAATTCATTCAGTACAATTTAAAGTACTTCACTTCTGTTAAGTGGCATTTATGGAAGGGGATGAATGGACTTCACATAGCATCAAAGCAGATAATTCAAGCACTGTTTTACAGAAACATAACTGGGTTGTAATTTTCGAGCTCAGTCTGGTCTCAGTCTCATGGCTGACTGGGCTGTGAGGAGTGCAGAAGTGTGGGACAAATTACAGGCAGCAATTCCAAGTTCTGTTATCACAGAGGCATTAAGTAGCTGTACTGTTTTAGCTAACAGAATGATTTGTATTATGCAGCAATTCACTTTTCTGACCTGTAAGTTGATTTTTGAGCCTACTTCAGCTCAAGAACCATCTTTTCTATTCTCACCAGTCCAGGGCTTAATTAACAGAGCTCCTTGCCCTGAGCAGCAGCAGGCTGGTATGTACATGTGGTTTGTGGCCCTGGTGCCCAGGACTCTGCAGGGCTCATCCCTGTTTTCCCTGTTTTCCCTTTGCAGATCGCCTGACCCCCAGCCGCAGAGACAGCAAGGTCCAGTGGTGTGCCATTGGCAGGGATGAGAAGAAGAAATGTGATGTCTGGAGCGTGATGAGCAACGGGGATGTGGAGTGTGTTGTGGCAGAGGACACCAAGGAATGCATCACTAAGATCATGGTACAGCTTTTTATCTCTTTCCTTCTCACTGTGAACTCCTCAGGTGCTTCTTTTGCCATCTGAGCTCTGCAAAGTGCTGGCCTGGGGTTGCACAGTGTTTCATTTCTGCACCTTTTCCTTGCAGAAAGGTGAAGCAGATGCCATCAGCTTAGATGGAGGCTTTGTCTACACTGCTGGCATGTGTGGCTTGGTGCCAGTGATGGCAGAGAGCTATGAAGGTAAGCACAACTCTGTCTCAGGGTCCAGGTGATGAGGAATGGGCTGGTGCCAAAGTGCCCCTTTCATTCTGGAGTCTTACAAAGCAGCTGCAGTGCTGCATCCTGCAGAAATCACAGAATATCCTGGGTTGGCAGGGACTCACCAGGATCATCAGCCCAACCCCTGGCCCTGCACTGATACCCCAACAATCTCACCCTCTGCCTGGGAGCATTGTCCAAACACTGCTCTGGCAGCCTTGGGGCTGTGCCCATTCCCTGGGGAGCCTGTTGAGTGCCCCAGCATCTTCTTGGGGAAGAACCTTTTCCTGATATCCAGTCTAACACACGGTGCTCTGAGGCCACTCTGCTCACCTTTGCACTCCTTGTCTTTCTATGAAAGCCCTGTCAGAGCAGACATGGATAGTCAGGAACTCTTCTTTGTTTCAATTAGGATGCCTTGTCCTTTAGCACCAGCCTTAGAAAAACTGCTTGTTTTAGCTCAGAGGAGCAGCTGGAGGCTGTGCTTTGTTCTGCTGATGCACAAGGTGATACTTGAAATGGTCACTTCTACAACTGAGTTTCTCCAGAAATTAGGGAGCTCAAGTCTTCTTTTGGATTTGAGATGTCTTTAACTTAACATTTTCTTCTTCTCCCCTCCCACAGATAATCACTGTCAATCAGGAGAAGAACCAGGTAATTACTGCCAACAGAGGGACAGAAATCTGTCCAGAGGGATATAAGTAGAAAAGTAGATATGAGTCATGAGTAGAGAATAAATGACCAATCTCCACCTAAAGGGTGTCCAGTGTAGATATTAGAATTTTGGGAGATAGGTTTAGCAGCTGGAGGGAAAATTAGGGGCTGAATTAAATCAAGGTGAAGCATTTGGTAGTGGCAGAGATTGATGTGGTCACACCATAACAGTGTCAGGGCTGGGAACAGACAAAGAGGGTCTGGGCTGCAGCATTAGGAAACTGCTCTTTCTGGAAATGGAAAGGGGGAGAGGAGGGGAGGGTTTTGTCTTTTGCTAAGGGGAGAATAAGAAATCAGGAGTGGATACAAAATCCTCACATGTGTCTTGCCTTCTCATAGCCTTCTCATAAACCCAGGTGTCAGAGCTTTGGAGGGCAGGGAAATGTCCCAGGAGTGTGGTGCAAGTAGATCCACCACATCTGCCAACTCTTCCATTGTTGCTGCCTGGCCAAGTATTTATAAGCACAAAGTAATTCTGTGCTGTTCATAGGTGCCCTTTCCAAAGGGAAACCAGTGCCCTCTCCTAAGGGATCACAGTGCCATCCTTGGGCCAGGCCTCAATTCTTCTCTATTTTATCTTCTGAAAGCAACCTACTTTGCTGTGGCTGTTGTGAAGAAGTCTAACCAGGACATCAGCTGGAACAACCTGCAGGGTAAGAAGTCGTGCCACACCGCCGTGGGGAGAACTGCTGGCTGGAACATCCCCATGGGCCTGATCCACAACAGGACAGGCAACTGCAACTTCGGTGAGTCCATTCCTTTGAGCTGGAAATCTGCTCACAAAAAATGTTTTACCATCCTTCATCGGGTTTTCAAAGTTTCTTGGGCCTCAAGGATTCCATCCTGGAGGGAGGAAACAGAGAAGACTGTTATTTAAGGTTTCACTGAGCAAAATTTAGGCTTTTGGTGTCTGCACATCAGCTGCTTTGGGGGTCTTTGCTTTCTTTTCACATCTCTTTCCTTCCTTTGCAGCACCCCAAGAGGTATTCCCAAAAAGGGAATGGTGCATGGTGCTTGTGCAGGATGTGGAGTGGGGATAAAGGATGAAACTCAAAGGGAAGGCAAGGGCTGAGAACAGGGGACAGCAAGAAACTTAAAGGGTTTGATCTGACTACCTGAGAATTCAGAGAGTTATGGTCCAACAAAAATAATTTGGAAATGTTATCAATGAAATCAACCAAGATGAAGTAAGCATATAATTATTAAAAGGAAATATCTAACCACACAAAGACATTAGTGCCAGTAAGTTTTGTTCCTGCCTTCCTTTCCCACTATCCCTTCTACCCCAAGAGCTCTGACACTGCTGCCAAATGCACCTCTGCTCACCCATAAAGGCTGTGGAGGCTCGAGCTGGCTCTGGGTGAGCTAGGAATGGTTTGCAGGGAAAACATTCCTCTTTTTATGCTAAGATAGTGCCTACTGCACTTGAGCCTTAGGCCCTGCTTCATCACAGAATCACAAGGTCACAGAGTCAAAGAATCAGAGAGTCACAGAATCACAGAATCTTGGAATGGTTTGGGGTAAAGGGACTTTAAAGCCCATCCCATTCCACCCTCTGCCATGGGCAAGGCCATCTTCCTTTGTCCCAGGTTGCTCCATGCCCCATCCAACCTGGCCTTGGACACTTCCAGGGATCTAGGGGCAGCCACAGCTTCTCTGGGCAACAACAACAATAATTACCAATAATAACAGGACCCAAGTTCCATGGTCAAAGCTGGATGTACATGATTTGCTGCCCACTAAGTCATGCTCCTTCCCCCAGCCCGTTTCCAGCTCCCCGACAAGCGCTAACACAAACTCAGAGTGAGAATGTGCTATTAAAATGAAACCTTCTCAGGACTGGAAAAGTGAATTTCTGCTGTTCCTGCCTCCAGATGAATACTTCAGCCAGGGCTGTGCTCCTGGGTCTCCCCCCACGTCCCGCCTGTGCGAGCTGTGCAAGGGCTCAGGAGGGGTCCCTCCGGAGAACTGCGTCGCCAGCAGCCACGAGCAGTACTACGGATACACCGGAGCTTTACGGTATGTGCTGGGACACCCAGGCTGTGAAGTGTCCTGGGGCTGCTCCCAGAGGGCAGGGCACAGCTGAAGCACAGCTTCATGGCCACACCGATTTGCTCTTTTTCTTCATTACACCACTGGAAGTATGTATCTCTGTAATACTACACATATGCCACGTGCTTTTTCTTTGCTTTCTGAAAATCGATGTGAAATATCCCCCTTCCGTAAAACTCACGTCCTGGTGCCTCCAGGCAAACCTGGTGAGGCACAAGCCTTCCCACAAGGGCAGAGGTGCTCCTCTTTTAACATAAATAAGGAGTTTAAAGACTGTGTTTCAGATCTATTTAAAATATTTGTGGCAGGACTCCTAGAACTGCATGTCCTTGGAGATTAATTGTACATTATAAGACTCAAATCTAAATCAAATCTGTGGGAAAGGGACAGAATTCAAGCACTTACATCACTGGCCTCTCTTCCTACTTCCCAGGTGTCTGGTTGAGGAGGGTGATGTGGCCTTTATCAAGCATTCCATCGTTGAGGAGAACACTGATGGTATGTGATCAGGGCTGCTTTCCCCATCTGCATGACTGCTTAGCTGATGTTCTCCTGCTACACAAGATCTCTGAATCTCCAAACCCGTTCTCTTTAAAGGCAAAAATACAGAAAGCTGGGCCAAAAATCTGAAAATGGACCAATTTGAGTTGCTGTGCACTGACGGGCAGCGGGCAAATGTCATGGATTACAGGAGGTGCAACCTGGCCAAAG
Source organism: Sialia sialis (assembly GCA_009812075.1). NCBI lineage: Eukaryota > Metazoa > Chordata > Aves > Passeriformes > Turdidae > Sialia > Sialia sialis. The sequence goes on along the minus strand of VRYO01001147.1, from coordinate 2,175,716 downwards.
TGCCAACCCACGCAGTGATGACACGTCCTGAGAAAGCACGACAAGTCCGTGACATGCTGGAGAGCCAAGAGGTTAGTGTTGAGAGCTGAAGAAATATTGTGGGGTTGATCTGGTTTTCAGTGTAAGGTGGAAGGTTTTACCTCACTGCTATGGGGTGACAGCTTTGTTGTCCCTTGGCCTGCCCCTTCTTCCATCCCTTTCCCATGTGCTCTTCCTCCTTTGCCACCTTGGCAATACAGACAGAAGGTTCAGTCCTAAATTTCTGGAAGGTGGCTTGGGGCTCCCCAGGCTGATGGTGAAGAACCAGGAACAAAAAGTAGGCCAGCTTTCTACTTCTCTCCTCTTTGTGCCTTTTTTTTTTTTTCCAGAGGCTGTTTGGAGCAAAAGGAACCAGGAATAAAGATTTCAACATGTTTGCATATGGATCCAAGGATCTTCTGTTTAAAGACAAGACAAAGTGCCTGATCAAGCTCCGTGAGGACATGTCGTACAAGGAATTCCTTGGAGAGAAATACTATGCTTCACTTGCCAGCCTCAACATGTGCAATCCATCAGGTAACTGGAACAACCCCCAGAGGAAATCCTGAATTGCAGTTCTTACCTTTCAGGCCCGAGCAGTTTCTTCTGGAACTGTCCCTTCACTGCCTTTAAAGGAAGAAGATGCAAATATTATTTTCTCAGAGTTCCTTGGATGAACTGAGAACAGACTTAAAATCTGCTGCTCTGGCAGTGAAAAAAAAAGACTTTTCCTCACCTTTAGAAAATATGGACTTTGAGAAACAACACAGAGAACAACCCCCCAGACCCACCAGTGTAGGATTTGTTGTTAAAGCTCTTTTTTTGTGGTGGATTTTCCATGGTGTGACATTGTTGGCATGGCTGGGTTTGTGCTGGTGGGATGGGAGTGTTTAAAAGCAGGATCTGAATTTTTCCTTGTCTTTTCCCTTTCCAGATATTCTCCAGGTGTGCACCTTCCTTGGGAACCAGTAGTAAGATGGGAAGGATCCTTGAAGTGGGGGAGAAAACCTCAAGCCATGACTCCTCTCGTGCCCTCAGCACCAACCACTGACTCACAGAGGGCCCTCTGCCTTCCCTGCTTTCTCTGCCCTCCCTCACCACTCTGAAAGTAGCTCTTTGACACTTTACAATTCTCTGCTGCCAGCACAGCAAAAAATAAAACCTCCAATCTAAACGTGTGTCCTGAGATTTTGTACGAATGGTTCTTAAGCCCATTTCTTCCTCAGTGCCTCTCAAAGATACCAGAACAGCTGCTGTCACTTGCTGCTGCCCCTTAGGGAAATTTCTTGCACCATTTGCCAAAGCAAAATGGATTTAATATACCCTGGAACCTAATTAACAGATGCTTTGTACTCTCTGTGCTTTTGCTTTGCCCAGATTATCCCATTGTCTCCCTGGCAGGTTCTCCAGTGTGGCTGGGACACAGGAAAAGGGAGAGTCTTTGTGTCAGGGAAGCTGAAGAAGGAATAAAAAACCACTCCAAACCAAAATAATACAGTGGGAGTAAGATGGGAGGTGTGAACAGAAACTGCTGTGTGTCAGATCTCAGCTGGCTGGGTCTGAGTCCTTGCACCAGGCAGGACTCATTGAGCACATACATGCATTGATGGGGAGAGTCCAGGCTTAGGCTTCCCTTCTGGAAAAATCTAGGATTTGCTTAGAAAAGTGTTTGTTTTGGCATTCTGCCTGATTTTGTGCTGCTGACCTGAAAACAAACAAGTAGCTTGTTTTGCCTGATTCTGAGCCACAGCGAAACTACAAAGGTGAAACAAAAAGTGCTGCTGAAGCTCTCTGCTCCAGAGGAACAGCCTGGGCTCATCCAGGGTGTCCCAATCCTGCTGCCTGGCAGGCATGGAGGAGCTGCTGAGAGCACAGAGCTCCTGCTTTGAGGGAATGAACACTTTGATGATTTTTAGATTCATATGGTAAGTATGAGAAGTCCACCAGCCTGACTGAAAATCCCCCAGGATGGCAGAAATGCAGAGTGTGACAGGAAAGGATAAAATGCAGTCCCTTGGTTTATGTAGGATGAATACATTGGACAGGTGGGTTTTTAACCCATTCTTCAAAACTAGCAAAGAAAGAGAATTGGCACCTCTAACATGTTGTTTCTACAACTCAGTATGGATGCAGTTAGTGCAGCTTTTTAAGGGGGAATTTCCTAACTCCATTTCATGTCAGCTGTAAGCCCTTGTCCCACAAGTAGAAGGTGTGGATAAAAGGAACATCACAAGGGAATCTCCAGTTCAATCTCCTGCTCAAGGAAAGGGAGCCAGGGTGCTCAAGGCTTGATCTGCAATCATAGCAACTCCAAACCTCCCTGGGCAGGCTGTCCTGCTCTTGGCAGCCCCCAAAGGAGAACATTCCTCTCCTAGTATCAATGAATTTCTGCTACTCCTCACCCTGCACCACTGTGGGAAGCCTGGCACAAACTGCCATATCTTCCTGGGACAAAACAGCCCCATGGAATGTTCCAGGTTTGGGGCAGAGTGGCTGGAAAGCTGAGGAAGGCCCTGGAGGTGCTGG
>VRYO01001147.1:2136191-2172172 GCA_009812075.1 Sialia sialis | reverse complement strand
CGCCCCACCTCCTCAGGGGAGAACTACCACTCCCATGAGACCCCGCGCCCCACCCTTCCCGGCGTGCCGCAGGGCCGGAAGCGGAAGTGTGGCGTGGCCACGTGTGCGCACCATGGCGGGCGGGCTGGAGCCGCACTTGGAGGCTCTGCGGCGGGAGCTGCATGGCCCCGCCGTGCTCTCCGTGCTCGTCGCGCTCATCGCCGTGGCCATCACCTTCCGTGAGTTGTGGGAACCTCCCTTTCCCCCTCCTGGCGGTCTGCCAGAGGCCAGCGCTCGCTGGGGGGGCGCCGGTGCCGCCAGCCGCGGGCTCAGGTGTCCCCTGCTCATTCTCCTCTCTCCCGCAGTGATCTGGCGCTTCGTGCAGGGCAGGAGGAGCAGCCGCAAGGCCGTGCTGCTGCTGGGCCTCTGCGACGCGGGGAAGACGCTGCTCTTCGCGCGGGTGAGCGGGGAGCGGAGCGGGGGCCTCTTGTACGGCGGTGAAGGACTTCTCTTTAGTTCGGTTTTTAATTTTTTAACGCTGCTTGAAAGTTGGGGGTTTATAGATGTAAGGAGGGATGGAGACCGGCTTTTACCTACCACAGAGCGTCAGAAGAAATTGCGTTTTTATTTGAATTTGTCCTTTTAAAAGGCTTAAGGATACTTGTCCTCACCTCAGTCTGCAGCTCCTCCCGAGGGGTAGCAGAGGGACAGCTCCAGTCTCTGCTCTCTGGGACCAGGGACTGCACCCGAGCGAACGGCTGGAGCTGTGCCAAGGGATTTAGGCTGGATATCAGGGAAAGATTCTTACCCCAGAAGGTGGTGGAGCAGTGGACATCTTCCCCAGGGAATGGGCACAGCCTCAAGGCTGTCAGAGCTCCAGGGGTGTTTGGATAACACTCTCGGGGATGCACAGGATGGGATTGTTGAGGTGTCTGTGCAGGGCCAGGGGTTGGATTGGATCATCCTGATGGGTCCCTCCCTGGGTATTTTGTTACTGTTAAGTCTGAAAATGAAAGCGGCACAACCATGCTTACCGTGCTCCCAGCTGGAAAACTGAAGGATTTGCAGGCACACTCTCTTCTCTCTTGTTTTAGTGAAGATTCACAAGATAAACATTCTTAATTTTCTTAATGACCGTTTTTAAATTAACTGGGGAAGGTGACGCCTAGCAGCAGTTTCCTGCAGGGAATTGAGATCAGATCGCTGGTGCCATCCCCCCTGTCAGACCATTTCAGTTTGTGGGTGGATGGAACGTGGTGCCGGTGTGGGAGTGTGGAGCCTCAGGCTGTTTGTTCTGAAGCTCTGCCTGTTCCCCCAGCTGCTGTCGGGGCGGTACCGCGACACCCAGACCTCCATCACCGACAGCTCTGCCCTCTACAGGGTCAGCCAGGATAAGGTGAGTGCACACTCAGCTCTGCTGCTGCCTTTTCCTGCTCCCTGGGCTAAACCTGGGAACTTCTTGTGCTGCTCTCAGTTTGGTCCGAGTGTAGGGCAGGATTTTTCCAAGCAATGCACACTGAGAAATTTGGGAAATACTGAGATGTATTAGATCTTGCTGGGCTCCACATGTTCCTTTTTCTTTGCTTGTAAAATAATGAAACATTCCTGACTGAAAACCACACCTCTGGGTTGGAGCAGGAGGAAAATTTGGGGGGGGGATTCACGTTCTGTGCATTTCTTGATTTCATTGGCAGTAATTTCTGTTTCTCCCAAAAAAACCTGAAATGAAAAGCTTTATCAGGTTTAAGCAGAGGCTCCAGCTGCACTTTATGTGGTGTCAGAAAGGATTTTGTTAAGTCCTGGGCTGTCACACACCTGGTTATTTTCACTTTTTGGCAATTCTTTCATTCTGGAAATCTCTTGTGCTGGATGTACATGTGGCAGGGAGAGCAAAATGCTGGCAGCACCTTAACTGCTGGGGAATAGTGAAGATAGTGGTTTTGCAGCTTCACCTTCTCAGTCATTATTGACAACAGTGATCATAAGGTTACAAACTCGGTAAAAGGACTTGCACAGTTTTTACAATTTTTCCCCATTTTTGCGTCTCTTTAATTGGAGCAGACAAGTATTTGGAGGGGGCGAGGCAGAGGAATGCTGCAAGGCAGATTGCTGCTTTTCTGATACTTTTTTTTTTCTCTTTTTTTAATCATAGCCAAGGTTTCCAATAAAATCCAAGAGCAGTGGGCAGGAAGGGGCTCCTGCAGCCTTATCTTGAGAGCAGTGACGTGGCCCTGCTCAGCTGTTTGTCCTCTCCCACGTGCTGCCTTTGGCTGTTTCCTTTCCTGGGAAGGGAAACTTTGCAGCTTTCAGCTAAAAGAGGCTCTTGCAGAGGCATTTTGGTGTTATTCCCAGCAAGGTTTGGTGTATTTGGAGAGACTTGCTGTGTGTGAATAGGGGAGGCTGTAGGTTTATGTTCTGTGTCAGGGGCAGATGGGCTTGGGCTTTCAGGACACAAATCCGGGGTTTTCCCCAGCCTGTGAACACAGGAACCCCAGATGAGGTGCTGTTAATTCCTTCTTGCCTCTGTTCCAGAGCACTAATGTGACCTTGATCGACCTTCCAGGCCATGAGAGTCTGAGGCTGCAGTTCCTGGAGAGGTTCAAGGCTGCAGCCAGGTAACGTGGAGGGGATCAGCAGGGGAGGAGGGGGTGGGTGATCCTTTGGAGAGGGATAAACCAAATGGTGTTGGGAAGGCTGGGAGCTGGGCTGGTGGTGCCCTAAGAGTCAGAGCTCTGCTGTGGGGTGGTGCTGGTTAGATTTGCTTTGCCTTCAAAGAATATCCTGAGTGGGAAGGGGCCCACAAGGATCATGGAGTCCAGCTCCTGACTCTGCATAGAGCAATCCCAAAAATCACACCATGAATTTCCTACTCACTGTGCTTGTAGTGCAGCAGGGAGGTCTGGGGGATGTGGGATATGCTGGGGCAGCCAGGGCAGGAATTCCTGCTGGAGACCTGGCCGTGGGGTGCATTTCAGCCAGCACATGCTGTGAACTTGTGCTGGATGAGACCAGATATGGAAATCTCAGCCCAGGTTGGAATACTTGCAGGGTGAGGTGACTGCAGAACTTCCTCCTCAGCACCTGTCCTTCCCTCTTGCCCCAGAGCCATCGTGTTTGTGGTGGACAGCGTGGCCTTCCAGCGGGAGGTGAAGGACGTGGCAGAGTTCCTGTACCAGGTGCTGGTGGACAGCACCGTGCTCAGGAACGCGCCCCCGCTGCTCATCGCCTGCAACAAGCAAGGTACCAGGCTGTCTGGGGCTGGGCATGGCCAGTCCTGCAGGCCAGGGCTTCCTGCCACAGCTGCTGGACTTGGGGGTGGCATTTCAGCAAAAGGAAGGTTGGGATTTAGGTTTAAACTTGGACTACTCAGCTGGAGTGTTTGGAGGACAGCTTGGGAGAGCTGTGGCTTTTTGGGTGGGTGTAAGTAAGGCAGGTGGCTTTTGTGTGGCTTTTTGGTTCTGTTTGCTTTGTGCAGAGCTGTTCCTAAGCCTCCAGGCAGCAGGAAATAGGATCAGCTGGAGCATAATGAACTGTCCCTACAAACCTGGCAGCTACAAAGTTAAAATGAGTTGTTCAGCTGCCAGGCTTCCATGTTTTCTCTGGAGTAGCCAGAATCCAGCTACTGGATTTCCATTTTCAGATCCCTACAAGTTCTGCAGTGAAAGTGTGGGTTTCTCTGTAGCAGTACAAAACGCAGATCTGGGTTTTGTAATTATTTCCTGCACTTCAGGATCTGCCTGAAGCCTTCATGGCTCTGTGTGCCACGGGTGGAGAGTACAGGACAGGAGGAAGTGCTGGTGCATCAAACCTATCCTCTGAACTACCTTCCTGCCCAGCAAAAAGAAAATAATTCCCTGCATGGTATCAGACTGGCTTGTTCCCATTCATGCCTGTGATCCCAGGGCTCCAGCATCCCTCATCCTACTGCAGCACACCTGTCCTTGTCCTGGTGACTCCAGGGACTGCACAGTATGAACTGCCCTTACTTTAGCGGGAGGAACCAGGTTCTGAATTCTGACAACCAAAGAGCTGATTTCCTTATTTTCTCTCCAGATGTCACAATGGCAAAATCAGCAAAACTCATCCAGCAGCAGCTGGAGAAAGAGCTGTAAGTATGGAATGGGATCTCAATCCTTGGGAGCTTCTCCTCTTGTCCTTTCTCTCTTAGCTCAGTGAGCTCCTTTGAGCTGTGCCTGAGTTCTCTGTGGAATTGAGAACAGCCTTTCAGCCTAGGGGTTTGGTGGTGGGTTTACAGTTGTGCTCCATGGTCTTAGAGGGCTTTTCCAAGCTAACTGAATGCCTGGATCTATAATCCCTTTGGCCAGCAGACGGCAGCAGGGGTGTTTGTGCTGTGCCTCTTCCAGGCTGAGCATCCAACCTTCTGGTTTTCAGTAGAGGAGTTAGTTGCCACCTATTCACATTCTCCAGGAAAATAAGGATTGCTTGTTCTGATGTTGAGCATTTGCCAACTACCTGTGCATAGGTGTTGGATTTCTAGGCAGTTACTGTGCCCTGTTAGGCAGTTATTCCAGTCTTTACCATGGGCAAATTGGGATAAGGACATCATCATCAACTTCTGCTGTCCTTTATTACAAAACCAAAGCTGTTGAAACACCTCTCCTTGAGTACTCTGCTACTCCCTTAAACCTCTGCACTTGTGCCCTTGGTGTAGCTGCTCTGCTTGGGCAGAGCTGCATCCCAAACATCCCAGAGCCATGGAGCAGGTGATACTTTGGTAGTGCTCAGTTCCTGACCCTCTCCCTTCTCTCCCTGCAGCAATACCCTGCGGGTGACATGCTCTGCAGCCCCCACCAGCCTGGATGGCTCAGCCACAGGGGGCCCTGCCCAGCTGGGGAAGAAGGGCAAGGACTTCGACTTCTCCCAGCTGCCCATGAAGGTGGAATTTGTGGAGTGCAGTGCTCGAGGCAGCAAGGGAGAGGAGGGAGAGGCTGACTTGGAGGGCCTGGAGAAGTGGCTGGTGAAGGTGGCCTGAACAGAGATGGACAGGGCTGGGGGGGCTGAAGGGAAAAAGATGATCTGAAGCACTCACATCTCATCTTGATGTAAAAAGAAGGAACTTCAGCTGGAAGTCAGCACTGTGGTGTCTTCCTCTGCTGCTCGTGGGCTTGGGAGTGATGTGACAATTGCTGGTGTGATTCCCTCTGACTGTCCCTTCATGCTGCAATATTTTATCCTCTCCCCTTGCCCTCCTCTGGGCTGCTGAACCTCTGAGCTTTCCTTTTTCCTGAATCTTCAGGCTTTTCATTTGGTAGTTGCCAAGCAAATTAGGAAGGAGTGCACTGGCAGTTGATTTTTAGAGGCTGGAGTGTGCCTGCCATGGTGTAGACCCCTGTTGGCTCTCAGAGCCACTGACTGGCTGTGGCTGCTGGGGAGCACTGCACAAGCTCCCTAAGCTGGGCAGGCAGTGAGAGACTATAAAAAGCTGGTTTCCTCTTTGTGTCTGCCTTCCCATTGTTCCAAACTGGTGCAGCCCCATTTTTGTGGGGCTGGAGGAGTGTGAAATGTCCAAATCAGGATTGCCCTGCTTTACTCCCAGCTCTGTGCCCATGTCTGGTGATTTCTTCTCTTGATCAGCTCCTGGGAGGTTTTTTTCAGCTGTAGGCTGTGTCCTGAAAGCTTCACTCAGCTTCTCCTTCCAGGCTCTCCTCCCACAGCCAGGAAAAAACACTCCAAGAGTGGCAGAGCTGCAGGGGGTCATGGCATGAAACTGAAATGGGCACAATTTCAGATCCATACCTGCATCTGTTGTGCCAGGCATTTGCTGTGCACTCTCCTGCTGCCTCCTGCTCCAGTGCCTGCAGGAGGATCTTGCTTTGTGCATAATTAATTAGTCAGCACTTGTGACAGAGTGAGAGGGAGAGTCAAGGAGCTGCCAGCACGTGGCTGTGCTTCCTCCTCCTGACAGAAATACTTGAGGAAGAGGGAAAGTAAATGAATTTCCCAGTTTGTGTCTCACTGCACCTTGCAGAGTCCTAGTGCAGTGACATTTTCCCTTTGTTTGTGGCTTCCTCTGTTGTTTTAGGGTTGAGGGGGTGGTTGGCTCCTGGCAGACCCCTTTAGTAATTTGTAGCCCCCTCCCCTGTGGTTTGATGCCTCCTTCCTCACTCAGCTCACGTGTTGTGTTCTGGGGCTTTTCCTGCCTTCCTGCAGCATTGCCAAGTGCTGGGAAGAGCAGGACCAGCCTTGAGCAAAGCCCTGTGCCTGTGCTGAAGCTGCTCCTTGCATTTCCAGCCTCAGGAACCATCCCTGCTGGAGGTGGGGAGGGTTACATTCACCAAACGTGTTACATTCTTCTGTTTCCTGCAGGCAGAGTCCTGTTGGAACATGTTTGTCATGCTTTGAACTCGTTCAGCTGGAGGTCTTGGGCTGCCTGCTTCGAATCCATAACGCTGAAGTGATTTTGGGCAAGAATTGCTGTTTCTTTGGGTGATTGTTCTTGGAAAGATGCAGAGGCCAAGCACCAGCCTCAGCTTAAGGGGGGAAGGTACCATGAGGCCACGGTGGGTTTTAAATTATTCTTTTCAAAGGTATTCCTTAAGTAAATTCTTTTTTTGCCTAAATGTTTGTTCTCAAGTGTTGCTTCAGTCTGTGTGTTTGCCTTGGCTCTTCCCAGCAGTGTCAGATCCACATGGATGGGGCTCTGCTCCTGCGTTGGGGATCAACCTTCCTGCTCTGTGGCCAGGTGTGAGTCATCAAAAAACCTTGTTTTCTGCACACAGAGGGCTTTGGGGTTGTTTTGTTTAGGGTTTTTTTTGTTTGTTTTGTTTTGTATTTACTCCTTAGTCCAGTGGAGAAATTGATAATCACATAGCAAAACACACCTACAAATCATAATGGAAAGGCACTTGGTGATGTGCACAGGAGAGCTCCAGCCAGCTGTGGTGGCTGTGATGACAGAGCAGTGCTGCTCTGCCCTGGAGGTGCCTGTGGCACCCTGTGGCTTTGCTGGATGCAGATGAGATGCCTCAGCTTTCCCAGGCTGGGGAGTGGCTGCACAGCCATGGAGCACAGAGCAGAACTCCAGGAGTATTTTGGGCCTCACTCCATGACTTTTTAAATATTTAAATACTCAGGGCTGTTTTTCCCCAGTGGCTCAGAGAGAAGAGCAGAACTGGCAACTCTGAGTGTTGTTTTCTTGTTTTTCTTTATTCCCAGTCAGCTCTGTGCTTTGTTCTTTGCTCTTCTGACCTTGTTCCCAGCCCGTGGCTCTGCTGGCTGGGTTTGCTGCTCCTGAGGCTGCAGTTTGGCAGGGCTGTGTTGGGATGACTTTGGCTGGACAGAGGGATGTGATAAACTCAAGCCCTTCGTGCTCCAGCTGCCTGAGCCTGAGTCAGGACCTTGCTCTGTTCACACATCCCCAGGGACTGAGGCCCTCACTGTGCTAAAGCTCTTGTGGTCAGTGTTTTTCCCTATGGATTGTACTCTGAATTGTTCCCCTGGAAAAGACAGATGTTTGTGGAGGAGATATTGCTGAAAGGCAAAGAAAAGCAAAAATAGCAGTGCCTGGACATCAGCATCCTGAGGGGTGGTTTCCAAGGCTTCCAGAAGCAGATGTTCCAGCTGTGACCTTCCCTGTGCACAGAGCCACCACCCTGGCACCTTTGGGGCCAGGGTCATTTGGGCCACCTCGTGCACTTTGTGACCAGTCCCTCCTGGGGCTTGTCTCATTGGGAGAAAGTGGAGGAAGAAGTGGAGAAATGTATGGAAGGTCAGGTGGGTGTTCAGGAAGATCTGCTGGAGGTGGAACAGGAGTAGAGATAACATGGAGAGAGCTCTTTTTGTGAAGACTTCAGTGATCCAGGGCAGGTCCCTTCCTATCCTCTCCTTTCCCTCAACTCCCTCCGTGAACATGGATGCACAGGGAAAAGCCATGGGGCCTGAATACATTCAACCCATAAAAACCCTGAAAAGAAAGCCCCAAACCCACTGTACCCTGCCCAGAGCCCGCTGCATTGAAAAAATTACAGGATTTTAAAGTAGCTGGTCTTGATGTGAACCCTGAGGCTGTGCTGCGTCAGGCAGAGATGGATCAGAAGGAAATCTGGAGCTGACAATTGATGAATTAATAATTGTAAAGATCATTACTGATAGCTAGAAAAGGCAAAGCTGCAGTTAAAATTCTGCAGGTTGTGGTCTGTGTGCTGTAACAACCCAATCACAGTGAGGACTACACCCACCAAAACCCACCCAAGGGGTGTGAAACAACCAAAACCAGCAACATTAGTGAAGGTGAGAAGGACTCACCCATACAGACCCTCCGGACTGTGGTCTGAAGGAGGGGGAATGAAGTTTTTTAATTGCTAGGTATTTCTTTGTTCATGGTCCCTTCTCAGAGGCACCAGTTGGAGCAACCAAATACCAGAATTGATCTGTGCCAATAAACCTGTTGGGGATGAGAGCCTTAGGTCAAACAAAACCTTCTGCCCCTGCCCAGGGACCCTGCTGTGCCCATCAGGGAGATGCAGGCAGGGCTGGGCAGGTTCCCTGGGACTGCAGGCAGGGCCCCAATCTCTGTGTAGCCCCTAGCAGCTCTCCCATCACTGATGGAGCTGCAGGAGGAGAATGTCCCCCTCTGCCACCATTTCTTCCCCTTTCCCAGCTGGAATGTGCCAGATTGATCTGCAGCTGCCCAGGGGTTGTCTTGCTGGTGGCGGGGAGACCCAGGAAAGCACCACAGTTGGAAAAGTGACCTTTATTTAAAAAATAAAAAGAGCAACAACCCCCAGATGTTCTGCAACAAACCCTTTGTGCTGACTTGTCCCAACATGTGTGCTGTGTCCCTGCTCACCTCTGTGGGGACACCAGGGCTGGCAGCCACCTCCCCTGCTGCTGTCCCGGCCAGGAATGTCACAGCAGAGCAGGACCATGGCCCACAGCAGGCACTTCTCCTCTGCCTCCTGCTCCAGCTGGCCGGGGGCTGCCCCTCCCCAGGGTGCTGGAGACCCCAGGAGATGCCATTCCCACGAGTCTCTTTTCCAGGAGCTGCCATTCCCAGGATGGGGCTGACCTGGAGCATCCCTCACCGGGAGCACCTGGGCTGCAGGAGAGGAGCTCGGAGTGGCTCCCGTGGGAAGTGAAACAAACCCAAACAAGACAAAGTAGTGGCAGTGGGTGATGGATGGGGTGTGAGTCAGTCCTGGGGGGCTACACCAGCCCTGCTGCCTTCTCCTGCACGTTGTACTCCTTGCTCCTCTTCACTTTCCAGCTGACGAGGGCGAGCAGCACGGTGCCCACCACCTTGTAGCCCACCTGCAGACCCAGGTATCTGCCAGGAGAAGAGCAGGGACATGCCACACCTGGAGCTGGCACTTCCTTCCAGCTGGCCCCAGGCTGGGCTGGGGTGCCTCCCCTGCCCAGGGCTGGGGCACAGAGTACCTGTTTCTGAGGAAATCGTTGTTGTAGTAGGCGCAGAAGCGGCGCTGGGAGCATTGCTGCTGCCAGTGGATGCAGGACGAGTCGATGAGGGCTCCGAACATGGCTGGGGCTGGCAGCCAGGCTGGAGGGAAGAGAGGATGCAGTGAGGTGCTGATCCTGAGGAGGTTCAGTGCCTCCTACAGCTCCAGCAAAGCCCAGCCTCTCTCAGAAATGAGCACTCACCCAGCAGTCTCATTAGTAAGAACTGCACTCCGATGGCAAATGACTTCTCATCCTGGTTCACCACCCTGCAGAGGAGAAGCCATGGGGGGTCAGAGCTGCTGGTGCTGGATTTGGCCAAGACTGGGGCTGGTTTGTGACCTCCCATTGATCCCAACACAGGGAACCATCTACCAACGCAGGACACCCCCCAGCTCACCGTAACACCATCATGTAGAGGGGGTTGTGGGACAGGCAGGCAATCAGGGCAGCAAAGGAGATGAGGAATGTGGCAGGAAGGAGCATGTGGGAGCAGCTGACTGGACAAGAGCCCGTGGAGGTGGAGAACAGCTCCTTCCCATTCAGGGAACAGTTGTGGTAGATCTGTTGGAACAAAACAGATGTCAGACTCCCAGTGCCAGGAGCAGGGTTCTTGTGACCCATTGTCCCACATCCCTGTGCAGGACATCAAGAAGAGCTTTGAGGCACAGCCTTTAATGGGATTTGCCACCATCCCTGTTCCTCCAAGCAGCTTCCCCTTCCCAGGGCATTACAGCAATTCTCCATTCTTTCCAGGGCTCAGCACAGTGTGTGGAAAAGGTTCCACCCCCTTATTGCATTTGTGGTGTTCCTGCAGCATCACTCCCCTATTCCCAGCAAGGCTGCTTTGCTAACCTTGCTTTACTCACCACTTCTCTGGGGTTGGAGGGGTTGGTGCTGCTGCTGGTGCAGCCAGCGAAGCAGGGTGAGATGTACTCCGTGGTGTTTCTCCAGCACACAGGGTTGAAGTTCTGCTTAGAGCACTGGCACCTTGCCTTAACCTGCTGCTGGGAATTGGGTGTACTGCCAGAAAGGAGGGGAGAAAAATTGGTAAAAAATTAAGAAATAGGACAGGAGGGTAAAAAAAAAAAAAAAAAAAAAAGCCCTTTTACTAGTTGAGCAGTTTTCCAGTTCCTGTTTGGGCTGGGACACTGCCAGCAGCTGCCTGGCCTTCTGCCAGCCCCTGATCCCTGCAGGTACCTCTGGAAGTGTACAGTGAATGTCACAGGAATTATGGTATGTCTACAAACAAGTACTCGCACGCTTCTCTTCTCCTTTTTCTTCTTTTTTTTTTTTTTTTTTCAGCTGAAAATTAATTGGCCAAAAGCCGGGAGAAATGGATCTGGGCTCCATCCAGAGCTGTACAAACAGATGTGTGAACAGCCACAGCTGGAAGCACCACACGGACACAAACTGAAAGTGGGCATGTTCCCAAACAAGCCTGGTGACTGTGGAAGTGAGGAGGACGACCCTCAGAATCTGCCCTGTCCTCCCTCACTCCCCCTAGGAGTGCATCTGCTGGAGTCACAGCCTGAAACTTGCAGGAATGTGGCACTTGGGCAGGGTGGGATCCTCTCCTGAGGGAAGATGGCATCAGAAATCCCTTCCTTGCTGGCAGTGCGCTGGGAAATGAGCTCAATGCACTTGGTTGTGTATAAATGTCATTTTGGTCTTAAGAAGTCATGGTAAGAGCCAAAAATATCCACTGAGGTGAGGAGAAAAATGATGTCCAGCTGCAACACCGGCAGCACGTGAAGTGATATGAACACAGCAGTACTAATCTTCCCCTAAAAATTCAGTGTGAAAAATTACACCCTGCTTGTTTGGCCTAGAAAATCATGGATAAACCGCTTCCTGAGCTCTCTGGGCTGTGAAACACCTGGATCTTCTCCGTGCAGTGGGGATCAAGGAGCAGCATGGTGATGTTTTCTGCCTCTCCACCAGCACATACCCCTCCCCATGGATAAGAGCTGGAGAAACAAGGAGCTGTGCAGCATTACCTGGGGTGGTAGATGCCCTCGATGTGGCCAGTGGAGCAGCCCATGAAGAAAATGGGCAGGCAGATGAGGATGGAGAAGACGAGCACCACGACGGCGAAGCGCGGGATGGCGCGCAGGGAGAAGCAGAAGCGTTTCATGATGATCCCTCCCAGCAGCATCCCCAGCGCTGCTGCTGGCAGGTTCACAGCTCCTGCAGGGGAGTGGAGCCATCAGCGGGGTCCTGCCTGCCCAGAACCCCTCCCTGGGCAGGGGGAAACTCTCTAGACCTCACAGGAGTTGGGAGAACCCACAGATCTTGTTGTGCAAACAGCCCAAGCCACAGGTGAGGAAAGTCACCAACTATTTGGTGAACCCCTGGTCTCACCCAAAAATGAGCTTTCAGTGAGCTCCTCTCCAGGATTTAAAAAGCTTGGGGAATGTGGGAAGTTGGCTCCCTACTGGTGGATGTTTTTTGCCCCCATCCCTGCTCACCTATGAGAAAGTTGGCCTGGGAGGAGGAGGCACCGTACTGCTTCTCCAGGAATTTGTTGAGGAAGGTGGACAGACCCGCAATGACGGAGGAGAAGCTGCACTGAGCCAGCACCAGGAGAATGAAGAGGGGGTTGAGCAGCAGCCTGAGGAAGATCTTTGGGAATCCTACAGGAAAAATGTATTTTAGTCCTGTGATCCTCACGGCAGCGATCTGTACTGGGAAGAAATCCCCCCCTTGGCCTGTTCCCAGTAAGGATGTCTGTGGGATGATGATGATGATGATGATGATCTGCTAGGGACGTCTGTGGGCATGGGAAAGCAGGAGGGGAGACACCCTGAAGTGTCCCAGCAGCTGGCAGGACCATGGATATGTTTTCCTGGTAGAACAATGTGTCCTCTGGCCCTGTCAACAGAGGCAGATGGACCCTGGGAGCAGTTCTGTTTATTTGGTCTCTTATGAGTTTTCTAATTAGCAGAGAGCAGTGGAGAGCCAGCATCCATTAAAGCCCAGAGAGGGGAGAAGAGGGAACTGGCAGCTCCAGGATATGACTGCAGTGGAGGAAGAGGCAAGGAGGGAGGGGCTCTATCGGGGAAGAAATCCTCCTGGAGCTAAGAGTCATTAATCTGGTCCCTCAGCAGTGACATCCCTCTCCAGCCTGTTTTGGCTCCACATAAACAGTGTCAGCTGCAGTGGATGCAGTGCCCACTCCTGGAGCTGGGTTTAACCCTTTTCCAGCACACTCCTACCACTTTAAGGTCCTCAATGCAAAATTTGGAAGCAATTCGGACCCCACAGAAGAGGCCTGTAGGCAGAGGGAGGCTGTGCCCACCTTAGGCCCTCATGGTGCTGGAGCTGGTCCACATCATGCTGGACTCCCAGGAACTCCCAACAATCCCCCTTGGTGTGGATCTGAGGTGTGGTGGTCCCCATCCACCCAGCACAGCCCAGCATCCCCACCCACCCCCTCCTGGACCCTCCACGAATTTACTTTTTATGAATTCCAGCAGGGATGTCTCCTCAGCGGCCCCTCTCTCCATCTTCCTGAGCATCCCAGCCTCGGTGTTCCGCTCCTGGGAGGGGAGAGATGAGCAGCCTGTGCTGAGAGGAGCTGGCACTGGCCTGGCACAGGAAGGCTCAGCAGGGGCAGGGTCTGTCCCAGGGGCTTTCACCCCCCCAGCCAAAACTGACAATTGCAGCAAAGCCCCATCCCACGTGCCCTGAGCTCTTCTCCAGGCTGGGAGAGCTGGGAGTGTTCACCTGGAGAAGAGGAGGCTCTGGGGAGAGCCCCTTCCAGGGCCTGAAGGAGCTCCAAGAGAACTGTAAAAGTGGCTTTGGACAAGGGCCTGGAATGCCAGAACAATGGGGAATGGCTTCCCACTGCCATTTTTGGGGACAAATTCTCGAGGTGTTTACAGTTGTCCAGAGAAGCTGTGGCTGCCCTATCCCTGGAAGTGTCCATGGCCAGGCTGGACAGGGCTTGGAGCAGCCTGGGACAGTGCAAGGTGTCTCTGCTGAGGGCAAGGAATGGAACAGGATGAGCTTTAAGGTCCTTCCAACCCAAACCATCCTGGGATTCTGTGATTAAAGGGGTGAATTATCTCAAACATCATTGCAGCCCCTGAGCAGAGCAGCAAGACAACAGCTGCTTGCTGGGAGGTCCTAAGAACTTGGAAATCTTTCCTTCCTTGAACCCTGACAAAATACTTCCCTTTTAACTCTGCAAAAAGTCTGAAAATGAAAGTTAGAGATGGCTCAGTAGCCGTAACTGTGAAATATTTTGGGTTGGATTTTACCTTTAAAGAACCAATGAGTAAACATTTCAAAACAGAACTAAAGAAACAAAAGTAACAAAACCAGCGGGGTTTGGTTTTGAAAACACCAAAATGATACATATTAATTATTTTCCATCTTTTAAAATGAGGTTTAATGGGAAAGAGTGGCAGGACTGCCTTCCTCCCTCTCCTCTGGAGACAGGTATTCCCTCCCTGAGCACATGCCTGCCTCCAGGACATTCCAGCCCCTGGAGACGAGCTCTCACCTCTCCTTTCAGCATGTACCGAGGGAAGAAGAAGTAAGGGATGGAGGTGAGCACCAGGCAGCCCGAGGAGATGAGCAGCCCCAGCCACCAGGCTCCGATCCAGCGCTGGTCACTCGGCGTCAGGTCCACTGCATTGCAAACACAAGGACAGGCTGTGAGAGCTCCAAGGTTGACAGGGACAAATCTCCTGTCCTCCATGCACTGGTGGGGCATGGAGAGTCTCTCTACTTGTATGTAAGAGCAAATGGATGGAGGTGGGAGCTCCCACCAGTGTTGGCAGCAAGACCGGCTCTGGTTGTGTTTAATCTGTGTTTTCCCTGGCCAGGGCCCTGTGCTGCTGCTCATCCCAACTCTGCTGAGTCTCCCAGGTGACTGCAGGGTGGATTTGGTCAGCATGGAAGCACACTGGAGGCACAGGCTCAACTCTGAGTCAATCAGTGAGGCAGAGATTATGGGGTTCCAGCTCCACACTCTGCCTGGAGAGCACTGGCTTGGACCACGAGCCTGACAGGGATGCTGAGCCAAGACAGGGACTGGGAAAGGGCACTCTGCTTTCCTGGAACAAGCTGCTGTCCCATTGTTCCAGGCTTGGTGACTTTCTGCTCACAGGGAGCGAGCGAAGGCCCTGTGCTGGCAGAAGCTCCTGGTTTCCAAGTGGACCAAGCTCTGGGCGCCTTGTCCGGAAAAAGGAGGAGAAGGTGAGAGCCGCTCTGTCTCCAGCACACACATCCTTTGGCTGGGCCAAGGGATGCTCACGGGACATCTGACAGATTTCTGGCTTGGCCTGGGGACCTGCCTGTCCATGGCTCAGCAGAGGAGCCCACACCCCATTGAAACAATCACCCACTTCCCCAAACAGGAGCACTCCACTCTGGAGCTTGGATGTCATCATGGAGCGACCAGGCAGAGGCCGCTAAATCTGTCTGCCACCACAGGGAGTGGGCCAAGTGCTTTTTGGCGTTTCCTGCCCATGTTCATTTATTATTCTTATCAGGCACCGGACAAAAATGTCAGGCAGGCTCTGATCTCTCTAAGGAAACACAGGAAAAGCCATGTTAATGATGGAGCTGGGGAGAATTCTTTAGTGATTAAGTTACCAGAAATAATAAGCACATACCATAGATGAAGCAAATTATTCCTGTGGGGCGTGAGCTCAGCCCCTTTCTCTGCAGCAGATGCTCCAGTGCAGCACTGTGAGTTGGGCACTGGAATGTCCCTACCCCAGGGCTCTGCTTTGGGGTGACAGAGTGGAGGATATGCTGGGGGTGCTTTTCCAGGTCAGGTCTTTCCAGGGCAGTGGGTTCTGTGGGTCACAGGACTGGTGGCTTCTGTCACCTTTCATCTCAGAGTGACCTTCTGACCCACAGAGAGTCTTTAGGACCACTGCTGCCTGAGCAACACTCACCAGTGTCGACCCTTCCGATATCCACGAAGAGCCGCAGCACCACGGAGCCCAGCAGGTATCCAAAGGCAGGGCCAGACACAGCAATGGTGAAGAGGATGGCTGGGAGAGGGAGCAGAGAGAGGCCCTGTGAGCAGGGAATGGTAGTTTCCATGCAGATATGGATTCTGTCTTCCCAGGAGACGCAGGGAGAAACCACCCCTCATCACACACCAGATGGTGAGAAGGTCTCCACTGCCTGACCCTGTTTGTCTGACAGGAGCAGGAGGGAGAAGGCAGCTGCCTGTGAAACAAGTCCCTCTGCTCTGCTGCCATCAGGGCTTTGCTGACACAATACAAGCTGTCAGTTACACCATGGATATCCATGATATTCATGAACCCCAGGCAGCAGCAGGGCAGTGTCATCCTGGGCTCACACAGGTGATTGAGACCTTCCTCTAGAAAGCCAAGGAAACAAACACACCCTAATCCTCAGTCTGAGGTACAAAAGTCAGGAGAGATGAAAAATTCTGAGGACAAAAAGGCCACCAGACCACTCTGGGTGCAGCTGAACCCTTCCATTCTGAAATAGATAACCTGTAAGTTCAGAACATTTTCCTTTGACTTGTTTGCAAGGACAGGATCCAAGTGCCCTCCTTGAGAGAAACTCTACACAGCCTTCTCAGGATGTTTAAA
Source organism: Sialia sialis (assembly GCA_009812075.1). Classification (NCBI taxonomy): domain Eukaryota; kingdom Metazoa; phylum Chordata; class Aves; order Passeriformes; family Turdidae; genus Sialia; species Sialia sialis. The sequence goes on along the minus strand of VRYO01001147.1, from coordinate 2,156,192 downwards.
GGGAGACAGTGAGCTTGGGCTGCGTGAGACACAAAATGAAACAGGACTTGGGGAGATGGAATTTCTGCTGTATTGAGGCAACCTGGGTCACACAGAGCCATTCACCCTGACAGACATTCCCACAGCACTAAAGGGAGCACCTGTATTATAAACAGCACACCAGTCCCACTTTTCTTCCTCTTCAGAACCTTTCAGGTTCCTTCAGGCCTCTTTCCTTCTTTTTCCTTGCAGATTTAGGAATTCTAAGGGATCAGTGGGACAATTCATTGGAACAGTGATCCCTGACTGCAGAGGGAAGACAAGGATGCTGGAGCTTGGAGAACTTGGTCGAGTGGAAGGTGGATGGAACTGGATGAGCTTTCAGCTCCCTTCCAACCCAAACCATCCTGGGATTCTGTGAAACAAAACAGTGTAGAGCAATGGTGCCACTTACCAACGTAGAGGGGGGAATTGTTGGCTTCTGCAAAGTCATCCACGTAGGATATCCCAAAGGGCTGGATGGGCACAGTGCCAATGCCAGCCAGCAGCTGGGCAATCACCATCATGGCCCACACGCTGCTGGCCTCCTTCTGGGGGTCCCTGGTGGTGTTTGGACACACAAATTTACTCTCTGCATCACACAGCTCAACCTGCCCCTGGCTTTTGTTACCTGGATGGGAAAAAAAGGAGCATTTCAGCACTGGGTACATCCTCTGCCTCCTGCCACACTAAATCCCCAAAGAGCAGGAATCTCACAAATTGCTGGATTTTGGATGGATTGCTCATTTTATTCAGCAGTTTTCATCACCTTGCATTGGAGTATTACACTGAGGTCAGGGTAGCAAACAACCAGGCTGTGATTTTAAACAAATTTTAAAGAGCTCATGCCACTGAGTGTGGCTGCTCTGGGTTTAATGAGGGCAGACCTAATCCATGGATGGTGTCTGTGGTCTCTGCTCAGGGACAGGGAGTGATGTCCTCTGGGGTCAGCTGGCTGTCCTAAGCAGGACTCCCTGCCCTGATCTCTGCTGCCCCATGGCTCAGGAGGAGCCCAGCTCCTTCCAAAACATGGCCCTTGCTCCTTCACACAGCCCAGACACTGGGATCTTCACCCTGCTCCAGACTGCCATGGACACTCCAAGCAGGACTGAAGCATCTTCAGGGGCTCTTCACAGACTGAATGTGTTCCTTTCCACCATCAGGCAGTCCTCATAATATCAATATCTCTGCCCTGTCCATCTGTTTTTGCAGTCCATCCTCTGCGCCTGTTCAGTTTAGCAAAGGTGTTCTGCAAGAATCGTGCTCTGTACAGAACATTTGGGTCAAACACAATCCTTGGTACTTTCTTTCAACCTTTTCACTGATTTCTGGTTGTACTTCCACGGCTGCACACAAGTCCAACACTCATCAACTGGGGCATCAGCAGGATGCATAATTCCTGTCTGGTTTCCTTATGTTGTACCCATTCCCCCACTCAGGGAGCCCAGCTCTGGGCAGGAAGCGGGGTGATACCTGCTCCTTCCTCATCTATTCGCAGTAAGATCAGCCCCTGCTCCAAACCCTCACCTGTGCATGATTTTAAGCTGCTGAAAAACTTGGCATCTGATGCCTGATTTACTCTCCAAACTCAAAAATCACGGGAGGGGGACAAGCAGAGGTCTGGGTTTCCGAGGTGGCAATCCCTGAGAGGCTCATCAGCATTCTGAGAGTTTAGGGACCAAAACCACTTTGGAGAGACCAAAGCCAGTCTTGTGGCAAGTGGTGCTTGTTCCTCTGCTTATTCCATTCTGTGTGGAAAATAGAGCTGTCATCGTATGCATGAGCTTGTTCCCAAAAGCCTTCCCAGTTAAAGCAGGAGCTTTCTTTGGGCTGCATCCTAAGGATCCTGTTCAGAGCAGAACAGGCTCTGGGGAGCTTTGCTTTATCATGGAATCCCAGAATGGTTTGGGTTGGGAAGGACTTCAAAGCCCACCTCATTCCACCACTGCCACAGGCAGGGACACCTTTGACTATCCCAGGTTGCTCCAAGTCCTGTCCAGCCTGGCCTTGGACACTTCCAGGGATGGGGCAGCCACAGCTGCTCTGGGCAACTGTGCCTCAGCACCCTCACAGGGAGGAATTTCTCCCTAATATTTAATCTAAACCTACTCTTTCTCTGACAAACAGTGGTTGCCCTATCCCAGGAAGTGTTCAAGGACAGACTTGGAGCAACCTGGGCTAGTGGAAGGTGTCCCTGCCTGTGGCAGGGGGTGGAACAAGATGGGCTTCAAGGTCCCTTCAAACTCAAACCACGATTCTGTAAAAACAGCTGGAATAACCCGTGCAGGAGAGACAGAAGAAATCCCACATGTAATTTTCGCATTCAGAAGGGGTTCCAAAGCTATAACAACATCAGGTTTAATCAGCAGCTGCCCACCTTAAGGCTCTACCCTCAACCACTGTTCAAATCCCAGTGTGCCCTGGAAACACGCCCTTTTATTGGGCAGCCACACCTCACCCATCCCAGCACAACTGGATCCGGGTTTGTGGGGCACATCTGGCGGCACTCACCGGTGCTGAGTGCAGTGTACTCGTAGGGGCCCGAGAGGAAATGGGGCAGGGTCACCAGGAAGGCCCCCAGGGCCAGCAGCAGCCCCCCGACGCCGATGACACGCGGGCGGTGCACGCGGCTGCCGAAGTAGCTTACGAAGATGATGAGCACCACGTTGCCGATCTGCAAAAGGCACAGAGAAGCAGCAGGAGTGTGAGAAGATGGCACAGAGGACGTCCAGACCCTCTGGCTCTGTCTAGGTGGGTGGACAGGTTCACCTTGCCCTGTGTGTCCACAGCACTCAGTGCTCTCCTCTCATCTCCAGCCAGATTGTCAATCCTCAGCCACCTCTGGGCATCCCTTGTTGGCAGGAACAACATCACAGCCTCCCTGTGATCTGGGGCTTTTTCAGCACCCCCACCTGTGCCCCACCCCACAGGCATCACAGAATAATTTAGGCTGGAAAAACCCTCCAAGAGCATCAAGTCCAGCTGCTCCCCCAGCCACCAAGGCCAGCACTGCCCCATGTCCCCAGTGCCACATCCACACATCTGTTAAATCCCTCCAGGGATGGGGACTCCACCACTGCCCCTGCAGCTGTGCCAGGGCTGGACAACCCTTTCTGGGAAGAAATTTTCTCTCACACATAAACTAAACCTCCCCTGGAACAACTTGAGGCCATTCCCTCTTGTCCTGCCCCTTGTTCCCTGGGAGAAGAGATCGACCAATGTGGCACAAACTGACAATTCCTCCAAAAGCGGCAAGGATGGATTGCCTCCATCCCTGTGACTCAAACAATGAGCCCTGCCACAAAGTCCAGCTCACTGCAAATATTTATGACCCTGGACATTTGCAACTGCAGACAGCATCAGCTAGAAAGCCATGAAACCACTCAGCTCACTCAGGAGAGGGGGTGAACACCAAAATTCCCATGACATGGGCTCTGACAGCTCTGGGCAAGCTAAACATCCTTTTAACTTTGGCATGTTGAAGCTGCCCTGCTCATTGCAGGAGGTTGGGCAAGATGGCCTTTAAAGGTCCCTTCCAGCCCAAACCATCCTGTGATTCTATGTATGGCTAAGAAAACTTTGTGTTTATGTTTGCGTGGGCTCCCTTGTTTGTCTCTTTGTGGGTTTTGTTCTTGGAATTGCTGCAGGCACCAACGCAATAAGATTGTTGTCCTGGGCAGGCAGGGCACCTCACACAGTCACAGATAGCAGGAAGTCTCAGTGGGCCCTGAGACATCTTTTTAATCCCAAGATGTTCATGCTGGTTGAGGTAAGACTTGGCCATCCACTTCCCCAAGGATCCAGGAAGATTTCCAGTGTCCAGCTCCTCAACGGAGCATCCCATGTGCTCACCAGGGAGGTCACAAACAAGTGTGCTGCCACTTTGTGCCAGCAAAAAAGTCTCTGCCAGCAGATCTTTTCCTGGCCTTTGACAGAGCTGTTAGGAAGGACAGAATTCCTGAAAATGGGAACGAGAAAACTTATTCCAAGAAATTTCTTGGTAAGAGAGTGTTTGTGAGAAAATCCTCAGCCAGCTCAGCAATGTGCCTTAAAATGCCAGAAGGCAGGCTTGGATGGGATAGTGGGAGGTAATTGTTCCCTGTGAGGGTGTTGAGGCCCTGGCACAGAGAAGCTGTGGCTGCCCCTGGATCCCTGGAAGCGTCCAAGGCCACGTTTGGAGCAACCTGGGCTAGTGGAAGGTGTCACCTGCCCATGGCAAGGGGTGGAACGGGATGGGAGGAACTTTAAGGTCCCTTCCAACCCAAACCATTGTGGAATTCCATCCAGTGACAGTCTGCTCCCGTCCAAGACCATCACCACAGGAGCTCTGTTCCCCTTGGATGTGGCAGAGCAGAATGAGGTGAGACAAGGTGTCCCAGAGCCCCAGCTGCTCCTGCCAGCACAGTGGGCTGAGGAAGCCCTGGCTGTGAGCAGATCCCATTGGGAAGGTGCCCCCCAGGCCCTGGGCACCCTTTGTGTGCTTCTCTCCCAGTTACCTCGTGCAAGCTGGAGATGAAGCCTGAGGAGAGGCTGGAGAGCCCGAAGCGCTTCTCGATGGTGGTGAGGCTGCTCTTGAAGTTGGCGCTGTAGAGGAGCTGGGAGAGCTGGAGGAGCCCATGGCACAGCACAAACACCTGTGGGCAAACAAAGAGTGAGGACCCAGCTGGAATCACTCAGTAGGGTTGGAAAGACCTCCAAGGTCACCAGGTCCAGCCTGTGACCGATTACAGCCATGCCCACTAAACCATATTGAGAAGTGCCACATCTACTCCTGTTTGAATCTTCCAGGGAAGGTTTGGAACTTCCCACCACTTCCCTGGGCAGCCTGTTCCAAGGATTAGCCACTCTTTCAGTGAAGAATTTTCCCCTGATATCCCATGTGAGCCTCTCCATGCACCCTTTGAAGCCATAGGGGACCACAGTGCCCTGCAGCCACATCCAGCATTCCAGCTGCCCCTCTGGCATGGAGCATCCTTGGATTCACTCAGCTGGAAAGTCCATTAACCAAACCTCCTCCAAGGGATGTTGCTAGAAAAAAACAAAAGAGCATTAAAAGCCCCAGAAGGAGAGGATGAAATATGCACAGCGTGGTCTCACTACTGGAAGACTCCAAAAGAATTCCAAACCCAGCATCTTCCCTTGAGCCAGGAGCCAAGATGAGCAGAGGCAGAGGAGGGCACACAGAGAGTTTAGGGAGAAATCTGGTGGAAAGAGCCCGGGTGGGCTGAGAGGAGAGCGCTCTCAGCCAGTGATGCGAGAGGCAGCTCACAAGTGTCTTTTGATCTATATTTAGCCAGAACAGCTTTCCTTTATTTTTCTTGGAATGGAATGCATCCATGCAGTGCCAAAAGCATTTTAATATCAATTAAAAGAAAAACCAAGACAATCAAACAACAACAAGCAAAAAAAAAAAAAGAAAAAAGAAAAAAAGAGAAAGGCTTTTAATTTAGATGCACAGGAAATCAAATATTTGCTGAGTACCGGAAGAGTGTCCCTCAATGATAACGTTGGGAAGTGAGGGATGATGGATGGGGGATCAAAGGTACGGCAGATTTCTCATGTCCTTGGCCAGGACAGTAGCAATAGTCCTTAGGAGTATTTATCAGTCACTCTGACCCACTAAGTGATTAAAAAATAAATCAAAGATTGTCCACCCAGCTTGGAGGATGCAAATTCCATCAGTGGGTGGAGTTGTGTTCTGGGAACAGAGGATGATGCAGGGCCAGCCCCAGCAATTGTAGCAGAATTTGGGTAGAAGATGGGCATGAAAAGGATTTCTTGGGAGTCTTCTCCTGTGAGGGAGGAGATCCAGCCAAAAGGTCTGGCTGGGAATGTAAAAGCAGAAGGGATGGGAGAGATGCTGACAGACAGCAGAAGAGAAGAGGATGGAGATGAAGGAGAAGGTTTTTTCCAAGTCTGGAGACCACAGGGAAGACGAAGGAGAAAGGCAAACACCCAAAAAATGAGGAAAGAAGTGTCACAGGCCCCAGCTGCCATCACAGAGTCCCCCGCCACATCTAGGAGGGGTGAGATCAGGCAGGCTGGCATCAGGCTGGCATTGCCATTGCAATAACAGGAGAGGACAAAGTCCCAAGCTGGGACTTTGCCCCGACAAAAAGCTGCAGAACAGGAATTTGGGGTGTAACGTGGGAAATCCTCCCAGCCAGGGCCAAAGTGGAAGTGAAATATCTGCCAATAAACTCTTGAAGCTGAATGAGCTCTTCCCTCTCCCACTATTAGCTCCCACACTCGAAATCCCATCCCAGGACAAAATCCTGTGGGTGGAAGCTGCATCCACCACCTTCCCCAGGAATCATTGTGGAGTGATCTGGAGCAGGCTCCTGTGAGGATGGGAGCTGGAGAGGGGATCTCATTGCCAGAGAATATCAGTTTTTGTTCCTGTGGCTCTGGCCAAACCCTGCTGAAGCCACTGGAGCCACTGCAGAGCAGCTGGACACGGATTTCTCCCAGAGCCAGGCGTCAGCCGGGGAGGCAAAGCTGTTTACCAACAGGGAGGGAAGAGGGTGGATCAGCAGGGCTGGATTTAGTGCAGCAAATGTCAGCCCATGGAGAGTTGAGGACAGAGAGGATGCTGGCATGGAGGGAAGGTGAGCAGGAGAGGCAGCCTGGCTCCCTGGAGTGATGGGGTTGGCAGGAGATGGGTTGGAGGCATGGAAGGAGCTTGGGAAACACGAGGAGAGGAGAGGAGAGGAGAGGAGAGGAGAGGAGAGGAGAGGAGAGGAGAGGAGAGGAGAGGAGAGGAGAGGAGAGGAGAGGAGAGGAGAGGAGAGGAGAGGAGAGGAGAGGAGAGGAACAAGCCATGGGTAGAGAGGGCAGGGAGGAAAAGGCAGAACTGGCAGGAGATGGCCTGAGATGTGTTTATGCCTTGGTGATATCCTGGGATGGCCAAAACCCCTGGATCCAGAGATGCCTGGGAACTGCCTGCCAGGAGGCAAGATGAGGTGGGAGAAATGCAGCTGGAGAGCACCAGCAAAGGGAGAGGAAAACCTTGGGGTGTGACTGCTTCCCCTGCCCATGGGTCCTTCTAAGCCACCCCTGTGTGCAGGATTAACTGGAAAGGCAGCAAAGGTCTGCGGGGATGTGATCCCACCCTGAGACCACACAGCAGCCTCAGCCCGCAGCCCTGCAGAGCCCAGAAAATGGGAGGGGAAGGGCAGGGGTGATTTATTTTCCTTGGGAAGGACCTGCTATCCAAAACAGAGAAAGGGAAAATGACCTTTGCTCCAGGATGGCTTTTCCAGACATACTCTGAGTGTCTGGAGGAAAGGTGAGATCTGATTCAAGACTTCCCTTGCATTCAGCAGACTCAGTTTGAATTAAAAAAATGACATCCCAAACCTTGAAGGCTCTGAGTGCAAAAAACTGAGAGAGGGCCTTTCTTGAGTGTTCCCCAAAAGGAGTCCTGAGGCTGGTGGACATGAGGGGCACCGCTCTCCCATCTCCTCACGGGTCTCTCCCATCCCTGCCTCTCTTCCCACGCATTCCCATGCTGACCACCCTGGCGCACGGAAACCAGCCCTGGCCTGGCCCTTCCAGCTGCACCAGATGTGCTGCGCTGCCCCACGCTCCCGGGAGGGGAGGGAGCTGCCCTCATCCATCTTCCCTGATCCAAGAAGGGGCTCTCAAGGAAGAGCCAAGCTCGCTCACTCACTCACAGGGAGGTTTGGCTGACGCAAAGCCGAACGAGGGCGAAGGCGCGGTGGGAGGTTTGGGAGCGGGGCACTCCCAAGTGCTGACCCTCCGGAGCAGAGGCTCCCATGAGAGCCTGGTGTATTTTTGGAGCTGCAGGCAAGCAGTGATTGTAGACATGGGAAGGGCAAAGGCGTGCACCCACATGGACCCCCCCAAAACGCCCTCGGAATTCTCCCCGCGCTTCTGCCGGAGCACTCCTGACTCCAGGCTGTTTATACAAGGCACTTGACTCCTTTCCAAAAGGAGCTCCATTTAGGAGGGAAGCAAACTCCTGAGGGACACAGGCTGCTGCCCCCACCCAGCTCATGGGGACCAGCACCTCCCAGGGCAGTGCCTTTTCCAAAGGAAGAGAAACCCACCCCGTTGCAGGGAAGGGGGAGGACTGGTCCTTCCACATTCTGGACAACAGGAGCTGGCAAGGATTCAGTCAATCCCAGCCTACACTCTGCCTGAGATGCCTCCAACAAATACTTAGGTTTCATTTCAAAGGATTGAACCATCCCAGTGGAGCCTCCAGGAGTAAGGATAAAACTTTTCCAGGCAGGAGCCTCACTCTGCTCTGCAGACACCACAGGTTTGGTAGGATCCTGCTGAGTGTGGCATGGCCATCGCTCCACCTGGAGGAGGGAGTTAAGGGTTAATCCCTTGCTCTGCTTCCACAGCTCATGTCCAAAGCCATCCCTCACCTCATTTTTCAGTGTCTTCCCCTTGGCAGCCCCGGTTGGAGATAAAGAGGATGGAAATGTTGACAGCACTTGTGCTAATCTCCGTGCCCAGCATCTCTCCCACGGCTGTGGGGATGGAAAGAGACAGAGCTTTGTTCATCAAATGGACACGAGGACTGCCTGGAGAGCTGGACACCCTCACAGAACTCATCCAAGTGAAGTAGGACATGGCCAAGAGCAAAATTAATCTGGCTGGATGGAGTAAACCTTTGGAAAGGACTAGGAGCGAGGATGCCCCATCAGTTCTCTCCCTAAGCAGGGTAAAATTGGAGTTGAGTTCAAAACAAAATTGTTTGATCTGAGTGGAAAGCCAGAAGAGTTTCCTCCCAAAATCAGGGAACATTCCTCTCAAAGCAGCAGAGTCCAAGCTGCCCGCCTCTGGAAAATCCCCCCACTTTAATCTCCTGAGCTTGCAAGAGAAAAAAAAGGAAAGGGAGGGGGGAACTGTCGGAATTAATAAGAATATCCCCAAAATTTTAATTGGGAGAAGACAGAGTGTTTATTTTAGAATTTGCATATGATCAACTCTTACTACACTGCGGGATCCTCCTGCAGTAGGACAGCTGAGAAATGTATGAGCTGGATATGGAAAGTGGAGGGATGTGTGGGGTAATACATCCCTCCTTGGCATCACTTTCCTAGGAGCAGCTGCCTGGATCTGTGGATCAAAAAGCACCATGATAGATAAAAAAAGCACAGCATTCTCCCAAAAGGAGCCAGACACCCTGCACAGAGCCCATCCTTTAGCACAGAACCTCTGAGCCTGGTCTGACAGCACAAGCTGGCTTCTGCATGGGACTTCTATTGCAAATAATAAAATAATATAAAAATTAACCTGCTCAGGGGGTGCCTGAAGCAATGACAACTGTCTGCTGCCACGCTGGGCACGTTTCACACCCCACGACTGTCACATGCAAAGACAATATTTGCTCTTTTTGCAACACAAGGCATGAGATTTCCTGGCACTGCATCCTGATAACTTTGCAAACCCCAGCTTTGTCCAGAATGGAGGATTTTGTCTGTGGAGGACTGCTGAGACAGATGTGATGAGATACGAAACTTCCCAAGAAATAGGATGCCGGGCATCCCACAGCATTTCAGGCTGGGATTCCTTCACTCTTTCCTGAAGGCCTCTCCGTTGTGGGGCATCAGGAAGCTCCAGCAGGGCTTCCCTGAGGGCAGGTGCAGCTGGCTGGGCTCTGGCTGACCCAGAAGTGTGTGCAAACAGCCGTCCCGCCCGGCCGGCCGTGCCTCGTGCTCCCTATCAGCGTCACTCCTGTCCCGTCCTGCTCCCCATAATCTTATCTAGGCTGACCACTCCTTGCTTCTGTTTGGGCACCCAACCACCTCGCCCCTCATAAAAATTGCCTTGTCTCAGGTCTCCTAGACCTTGATCCCACTAAACTTCCCAACCCATCTTTGTCCTTACCCTGCTGCTGGTGGTGTTGGTGAACGCCAGGTGGTCCTTCCCTTCTGGAGCCTGATCCCACCAAAAGCAGGTGTGACCATCCAAAGCCAACCTGGCTGGTGCCGGCAGCATCATCACAAATGCTGGAAGACCCTGGCCACCATCATCACAAATGCAGGGAGACTCTGGTCACTGCAGGTGCTTCTCCTCGTGTCACTAGGACCCTCGTTGTGTCTCTGCCACAAGCACCCATGCAGCCTGCACTGCCTGCACAGTGCCCAGGATTGCAACACTGCTTTGATTTTCTTGCTTAAATCAATGGCTCTGATCAGCCCTGACTTTCTCCTTGCTGGGTTTCCCTCTCCAAACCTACAGCCACGCTGCCTCCAGATCTGTGACTTGATGAATCTCCTGATCTGGCTAAACAAAGCGATTCATAATCTTTTCCAACAGGATGTGAGAGCACAACTGGTACATCTCCAAGCTTCTGGAATACACTCCTCAGCAAATTCCTTCAGTCCCTTGGAAGGAAGGGACAAAAAACTTGCCCTGCTGCTGTTGGGACCACAGACCTCCATTTCCTCTGCAGGAGACACCCAGACTCCCCAGGGAGGTGGGAGCCCCCTGCTCCTCTTCACTGCTCCCAACACCTTCACCCTGGGATGCTTTCAAGCCTTGTCACACTCTGAGAGCTCACAGACTCCTCCTGACCTTGTTGTCCCCTCTCCCATCCCCTCCCTCTCCCTGCCCCAGTACAACACCCAATTTAAACCTGCCCTAAGGCTTTTTAATCTCTCTCTGGATCACCTCCGGCTGACATAAGTGAGAATAATTCTCTGTTGTCCTCCTGTTTCCTTTTCCATGCCAGGCAGTCCGCAGGCATGGAAAACAAAGCTTCCCCCTGCCTGCACTCACAACACTTTCACACTGCTCCTCTGTGCTCTCCAGCTTCCAGCTGAAACCCCTCCAGCTCCTCTAAATCAAAAGATATTTATAAAGCTCTCCTCCTTGTCATCTTTCTGGGGATCCCAAAATCAATTAAAATAGTTCAAAACCACGAATGAGACAGTAAAGGAGAAGAAGCCAAAATATCTGAGGCTCTGTAAACAGAGAATTCCTGTGAAATAATCCTTTTCCAGTGGCTGCCTGGGAGCAGAAAATGGACATAGAATCATAGCATCATTAAGGCTGGAAAAGACCTCCAAGATCATCAAGTCCAACATGAGCTTAAATCACGTTGCTGGGGCTCTGGACTGGGGGACACTGATGGGGTCCCTGGCCATGTGTGGGTACCAAAAGGACCAACCATCTTCTCCACCTTTTAGACCTATTTGAATCCTTTAGGCTGTGAGGCTCTTGGTGTCCCCAGATGCGAGCACCTGAGGATGGTGGATTTGCTGAGCTACACAGCTGCAAATCCCCCGAGCCCCAGTGCCAGTCAGCTCAACCCTGGCAGCTCTGGTGGATGCCTTCCTCAGCAGAGAAATCACAGAATCCCAGAATGGTTTGGGTGGGAAGGGAGCTTAAAGCCCATCCTGTTCCACCCCCTGCCATGGGCAGGGACATCTTCCACTAGCCCAGCTTGCTCCAAGCCCTGTCCAATCCAGCCTGGAACACTTCCAGGGATGGGGCAACCACAGCTTCTCTGGGCACCCTGTGCCAGGGCCTCAGCACCCTCCCAGGGAAGGGTATCTACCCAATATCCCATGGAAATATCTCATCATCACCCCCAGCTCCACCAACACTCTGGGGTTACTGGGATGCTCCAGGTTTCTGGCCAAAAAACCTCCCAGCCCCAGAACCTGAAGGCTTTTTGTGTTCTGCTCATGCTCTGCCAGGGGATCAGGGTGGGAGCAGAGGGCTCAGCAGCCCTGCACTCACACCACCCGCAGTGTGGGGCTCATTGAGGTGAGGGGCTGGGCAGGATCACACTCCAGCCCAGCAGGGTCAGTACAGCCACTGAACACCCAGTATGACCATTAGTGACTCCAGCACAGCAGGGAATGTCACAGCCAGGCTCCAGAGGCAGCGGGATGCAGCTGGAGCCGCACAGATCCCAGCCCACATCCACAGGGAATTCCTTCCTGAAGTGCAGCTGCACCCTTCTTGCAACCCCAGCAGTGTCCCCATGACTCCAACCCCATCCCACTCTTCCACAGAATCCCTCTAACAGCTCCTCTCCTCCCTCCCTGATACCAGTGTGTTCCCACTCCTCCAAACGGGTCCAGTTCTGGAAAACAACCTCGGAGAGATGGGGTCAGGTGCAGGGGGATGGTCCCTGTCACAGGGATTCATGGTTTACATGGAAAAATGATTTGTTGTTTTGGCCTCAGGCCTGCAAAAGACACCCTGAATATGACCCCATTACATGGGCTGTGGGGATTAAATATGAGCATCGTGGTTAAGTCTGCCAAGACTTAATCATGTCCTTCCTGTTAAAAGTGGGGAATTTTGTTGCAAACACTCTCCCCATCAGAAACCACCATTGCCTGCATGAGGATGTTGTGTCTGATGGCTCTGGGAGGCTGATGCCTGCAGCTTCCCATAAAACTTGGGGCTGGATGAGGCTTTTTTATAATCCATCATTCACAGCACCAGTGGCTTCTTGTACAAATAAAAGCTGCAAACCCTTTCAAATCCAGATGTTGACCACACCTTGCCCTCTGATGACCATTCACTCCAAAACTCCCCAAACCTGGAAGTTCCACTGTGACACCTTGACATCCTACTAATTTCTGGGGGCTGAGAGGACTGACAGTGCTAGTGCTTTCTGACCCTGAAGCAGTCCTTTTGTTAATGTATATGTTTTTAATGCAAACACCTCAGCACAGGAAGAGTGAATAGGTCAGGAAAGGGTGGGGATCTTGCTGCCTGTCAATTTATACATTTGCTCTTTAAAGCAAGAATATTTCTGTGAGGGAGGGGTGTCCTGACTGCCCACCATCCCAGATGGAGCACATCATCCCTCTGATGCCAGCGAGCAAGTTTGGGCAGAGCTCAAACTGTTCCTTCACGCTCTTGCACAGTGCCACTGCCAGACTGTTGACTTTTTAAACCAGAAATGATATTAATCTAGAAGTTTTAAAGAAAAAGGTTTAAAAGCAGTTTAAAGCTTTCCTTCAGGCAGTGGTTTTCATGCCACCAGCAAAGTGACACCCCCAAGTCATCTGCCCTTGGCAGATGACCCTAAAGGTTCCATCCAAGTGCCCTGGGGCGTGTGCCTGACTCTGGGGCACCCCACACCCTGTGGCTGCCTAAGGCCTGTACAGATGGAGCAGCATTTATTTATTGGGGCTTTTTTTTTTTTCAGTCTGAAAGTTTGGCAATGTTTTTTCACTCCAGGATATTTTTGCTTGCTGCCAGTTTCCAGGAAAGAGCATGAGCTGCAAGAAGGGCTCTGGGTTTGGGTGGCTTTGCTCACCCCAAGTCAGGGTCATTGCTGCAGCAGCCTGGTGGGGCTGGGGGCACATTTTGCACCTCCAGCAGAGCAGGGGACAGAGGAGCATCAGTGTAGACCAGGGGCAGCCCCGGATCACATGGGGTAATCTCAAACTCTTTCTCAAACTTGGAAAGTGTCACCAAGTCACCAGCCTGGGCAGTGGGGACTTTCAGAGGTTTGGGACTGGAGACATCATTTGGGATCATGCCTCCCGCCCTGGGAGCAGCCCCGTGGTACCCTAGAGCATTCCCACAGAATCCAGCACAGCCCGGGAGGAGCGGGCAGCACCGTCCTTCATGCGGGGCGAGGCAAGCTCCATGGCAAACCAACCCCAGACCCATCCCGACCGTGACACCTCATCCACACATCCCGAGAAGCCCGGGCTGGGGAGTGCTGGCACGGCACAGCACACGGATCCAGGAGCACCAGGGAAAACACAGCCCAGGGCTCTGCCCGCAGCTGGCACATCGCTGGAGCTTCCCAAAAACTGCACCTGGCTGCTCCATGTGCGGAGCCAGGAAATCCCCCGGTTCCAGGGACATCCAGGCCCATGTCCCCAGGGCAGGAACAGCACGTGCGGCAGGCTCGGTGCGCATCCAGAAACGGGGGAGAGGCAGGTGAGGGGCGGTGCGAAGGCAGGATGGGTGACACACGGCGGGTGAGCGGTGTGCTGTCCCCCGGGTGACAGCAGGTGAGGAGATGGGCAGCCAGCACCGCAAAACTCACCTCAACCCACCGAGCTTTGGTTCCTGTCACTCAAAAACTCTGCTCGGCCAAGGTTTTTAAAGCAAGCCCGTGCTATTCCAGGGCAGAGCTTTCCTTTCACACCAGGATGTGGTTAATCATTGCCCAGGCAGCCGCACACCGTGTCCCAGAGCTGGGGAAGCTCACGGAGAGCTGCTCCATGGGGTGAAGCACCCAGGTGCCGTGCAGGGCATCGCTCCGAACCCAGCGAGCCCCCCGGGCAGGGCAGGGCTCCCCAGGGCTGCCCCAGGAGCTGATGTTGGAATCCTGCATCACCAACACCCTTCGTTCCACCCGCGGGGATGCGCGCTGGGCTGGGGTCCCTCTCCAGGCAGGAATCTCCTCCCTGCCCCATCCTCACCTTGATGTTGCAGAAGATACTCCTGGAGCAGGTGCTGGAGCTCTTGGGGATGTCGACCGGGGATTTGCCAACTTCGGGGTGGACTCCCATGGCCAGGCTTTCCCGGGGATCCCGGGGCTGTGCGTGCGCTCCCGGCCCGTCCCGCAGCCCGCACGGACCGTGCCCAAATCCCTCCGAGGCTGCGAGTGAGCCCGGCAGCGGCAGCGTCAACTCTTTATAAGTCGGCTCCCGGGAGCGATGATGAAACGCTTTCTCCTCCCTCTTTCGCCTTGTGCGCCGAGGGAACTTTAAAGCCGCAGGAAGCCAAGGCAGCGCGCACGGAGCAGGTGAGGGGAGGGCTCGGACACCTGGAGAGTGCGGGCTGTGCTGGGGGACAGTGCTGTGCCCACCCGTGGGGACACCCGGGCCACCCCTGTGCTCGTGTGCCAGGCTGCAGGACGTGGCAGGACAAGGAACCTGGCAGCGGAGCCTTCCCGCAGGGAAAACGCGCTGGGATTTTAATTCAAAGCCCCCCGAAGGGGCGAGAGGAAGGAGAGGCACCTGCCAGCAGCAGCTGAGGTTTGGCTCCCAGCTGGTGGCAGGGGAAAACTGGGTGGCCAGATGGAGAAATCCTTCCCTAAGCTGAGGGGTTGTGGAGGGAAAAAAAAAAAAGTTCTGCGTTTGCTTTCACAGAAGAAGCTGCATTTGTGAAGCTCCTGAGCGCTGCTTTTTCCACCAACACCTCTCGGGGCTTTGTTTATGCAAAGCACTGATTTATTTTGCAAGCTCCTCTCAGGGGGAAACGCGTCAGAAGGAGAAGGGCAGGTTGATCCAGCCGGAGGAGAAACCAGCTTCAAGTGTTTTGTCCACATTATCCTGCGTAAAGCAGGTGGGGAGAGCAGCAGGACCCCACGCCCAGCCTGGGCTGTCCTGAGGCTGGAGAAATCCATCCCAGCAGCTGGGATGGTTTCCCCAGGAGGGCTGGCAGTGCCAGGGACCGAGCCCTGTCAGTGCCACCCCTGCCCCACACCGTGCCGTGGGTGCTCGCCACGAGAGGGTGCCTGGAACCCGTGGGAAGCACCCACAGGTGCTGTCCCCCCTCCCCCAGGTGAGGACCCTGGCCTCTGACCCTGACCATCAGCACCGCTGACATAAAAAAAGCTCATTTTGGCTGCCAGCTTCCCAGCTCCTGATCCCTGTCCCAGGATGGGTGGTTATCACCAGCTTTGGGGTGGCAGAAGAGCTTTATTTTTCCACTCCCGTCCCTGAATTTGCCAGATCTGGGGGCAGGATGTGGCGTGAAGAGACCCTTTATTCCCTGTCAGAGTCAGCCACCCTTTTTACCCAACATTCTATGGCAAGACGTGGAAGTTTCAGCCTTACCAAGAGAAAAGCTCAAGCAAACCAACACTTCTGCTCCTCTCGCACCTCCCCAGAGCCCAGCGTGCCACTGACCTGCTTTTCCAGGCAGTGCCTGACCCTCTCCCTGCTCCGTTTATTTTTGCAGCTCCCTTTGTCATAACAACCCCCTGGAGCAGCAGCTGCTCTGGCCACTGACTCCAGCTTTTCCCGACAAATTTGTCTCCATACAGCAACACATAGCAGGGAGGAAGGCTGACAAGCCTGAGCCCGGTCTGGCAGCAGGGAATCACCCCTGCCCTGATGTCCTGTGCTGTGGAAAGGGTTGGACACACCATGAGGTGGGGCTGGTGGACCCCCACAAGGGGAGGAAAAAGGCTCTGGTGGGTCAAAAGGGAATCAGGACCCTCTGCTCTGCCTCTGGTGAGCACCTCTGGGGGCTAGATGTCCTGCCCCACTGGAATAGTTTAGACTGGGAAAGGCCTCTAAGGCCATGGAGTCCAACTGTTCCCCCAGCACTGCCAAATCCAGCACTGATCCGTGTCCCCAGGTGCCACATCCACACCTCTGTGAAATCCCTGCAGGAATGGGGACTCCACCACTGCCCTGAGCAGCCTCTTCCAATGCTTGGCCACCCCTTCTGGGAAGGAATTTTCCCAATATCCAAACTAAACCTCTCCTGGCACAGCTTGAGGCCGTTCCCTCTGCTCCTGTCCCTGTTCCTGGAAGCAAACCCTGACCCCCTGGGCTGTCCCCTCCTGTCAGGGAGTTGTGCAGAGCCAGAAGGTTCCCCCTGAGCCTCCTTTTCTCCAGGCTGAGCCCCTTTCCCAGCTCCCTCAGCCTCTCCTGGTGCTCCAGACCCCTCATGGACGCAGCTCCTTGGTGGGAACTGACCCCACACCCCACTCAGATGTGCTTGGCAGCACAGGACCTGTCCCCCCAGGCACCACTGTCCCCCCTGGCCACCCCCAGCAAGCCCCTGCTGGATCCCAGACATGGAGAGGTGCCCCAGTGTGGCAAATTTGCCTCAGGGCAGGGAGAAATGATGCTGGCAAACCACGCTGCCGTTGTATTTCTCAACGTGCAGCTCTTGCAATAGGTAAGGCAAGAAAACAGCTAGTTCATGCTCAGCCATGAGCCATGGGCTGCCCTGGGAAGCCCAGGGGCTGCACACCCTGCTGACCCACCCCACTCCACATCCTGCTTTGTGCTCCAGGAAGAGCTCCCGGTGAACATTTTTCCCAAGCCTTGGCAGCTGAAATAGCTGTAGTAAACACAATAAAATCTGAATTTAAAGTCCAGCCACCTCTGACCATCAGAAAGCACTGCTGACATCTCCCAAGCTTTTATCCTGCTGGAAGAGAAACTCCAGCCCTTGGACACACGTTCATCTCCAGCCTTCTTACACCAACACTGCTTCAGATTGTGCAACAGGAGTTAACAAAATGCACGTGAGAAAATGGAGGTCTCTTGCCTCTTTTTGAGGATTCTCTACTGCATTTCACATTTTTGGCAAGGAGGGGCTCATCCTGAAGAAGAGTGCACAGGAGGGAAGTGATTTATGGTGGTTCTGACAAGGGACATGCTTGGTTAGGGCAATAGGGTTGAAGTTAAAGCGATGTTGAAGTGCCTGGCAGGAGAGATCTCAGGGTTTGTTTCATTTCAGTCTTCTGGCCTGTGCTTCATCCTCAGCCCTTGCAATGAGCTTTTCCTGCAGCACTCACACTCCCCTGGCCCAGGAATCAGGGCAGCTCATCCACCGACCCAGCCCTTCCCTTCACCCTGAACAAGGTGGAATGTTTCATCTCTGTGCCCACCGTGCACGTTTCCAATGGCCAGAGCAAGCTTTCAGCAGTGCAGCAGTGCAGGAGCTGCGACAAGCCCCTCTCTGGGGTGGTCACCTTGTTCACAGCACTGCAGAACCCTCTGAAGGCTCTTTCCTTCTGCTGGGGAGGTGACTGGGTCAGAGGATGAGTAGAGAGAGGACTCTTTCCCCACATCCCCCTCCTCAATTTCCACCGAGTGGTGCTGGCTGGTGCTGTCCTGGGCTGAGGTCTGCTTCACCACCCACCTTCAATCTGGCAGGGACTGAGGCACCTCACATTTCCTCCAACCTGTCCTGGCAACCCAAAACACAGAAATCTTGGAAAGGTTTGGGTTGGAAGGACCTTAAAACTCATCCAGTGCCACCCCTGCCATGGGCAGGGACACCTTCCACTAGCCAAGGTCCTGGTCCTGGACACTTCCAGGGATGGGGCAGCCACAGCTTCTCTGAACTTTAAACTTGGAAATTATTTTCTTTAGCTATTCTGCTGCCTCTAGAAGACCTCAGAGTGCTCTGACAGCCACCACTGAATGGAAATGAATTAGCTGGGGAAGCAAACACGAAGCCCCTGGGCTCCCAGGAGGTTTCAGAATTGCAAGCCCAAACTTTAGAACCCTCTCCACGTTACCAGAGCCGGTCCCTGGGGGTGCAGAGTAGCACACCAGCCCCAACCCTGGAGCCCCCATTTATTCTGCAGGGCTGCTGGTGTGGCACATGGGGGGACAAGGACCAGAGTGGCATCAGTGGCTGCTGCCAGCGCCTGTGGTTGGGAATTGCAGAGCTGGGGTTGATCTGCCAGCACTATTTGGAGCAGGAATAGTGCTCAGGGTAAGTTCACAGCTGTACCTGAAGAACAGGCTTGGCTGGCTCGCATGGCCTGGGCATGGGGCAGGTGGTTCCCCCGCAGCCCTGGGGAGGGGACACTGCTGTCCCCACGGTGGAGAGGCCCACAGGGGATTTGCTTTAGCGACAAGTGACAGCTGAGCCCCAGAGCAGGAGGTGACACTGCCTGGCCTCCCTCTGAGGCCACCAGCAGCCCTGCAGGGCAGCCAGGGCTACGCCCAGGATCAGGAGTGAGGTCAAGGTGGGGTGGAGGGCAGGGAGCTGCTCTGGGTGATGGCAGAGCGGTGTGTCAGGGTCAGACCTTCCCTCCCATGGTGCTGACTAATAAATACGTCAAGCAGCTCCATCCCAGATCCAAACCAGGCAATCAAACCTCTGGCAGGGCAGCAGCAGAAGGAAGGGGCATTCTGGGGGAATGAATGGGAAGGCAAGTTTGGCCAGGCTGGGACTACAGCAGGCTGTGATTTTGGCAGGCTGAGATCTAGGAAGAGCAGAGAGGAAAGCATAAGGTCCTCCACTTTTAAGAGCTAAGAAGGGAATGGAGGAAATGCTTTTAAATCAGCCCTGGTGGTGCTTTGTGTGTATTAAAACAGCCACTGTCTTCTCCTCTGCCTTTCTCAGTACCTCTTGTTAATTCTGAGGCCACTTGAGTTTCACCCTCAGTTAAGTCAATGCCATGGTACACCAGAGGCTCTCCAGTTAAACTGGAGATGGCCTGAGGGCTGGATTATTTTGGTGGCAGAGCCAACTCTCCATTCTCCATTATACCTTTGCCACCTCTCCTTTCTCCCCAAGAGCTTCTGGACATGCCAGCCCCCAAGGTGTCACATGTGGGGCCTTTAGCTCAGGACATTCCAGAGGAGAAACTCTTCTGGCTGGTTAAAGGAGGAGGTGGGAGATTGGAATTAAGATTAATTATTCCACACCCTGCCCATCTGTGTTGTGCCATCCACGGGAGCAGTTGGAAGCAGGGAGGATGACATGCATCCCTCAGTGGAATGTGGGTGCTGCGGATTCCAGAGGTCACCCAGCACCCAAAGGACCCCCCCAGCCCTCACACCCTCCTGGCACCCTCCTGGCACAGCGTTTCAAACAGCCAGATGTTTGTAGCCAAGAGCCCCCGGCCTTCAGTGCACAGCAGAACAAAGAGTCTTTGCCTGGGAGGATTTGCAATCTAAAGCATCAGCATCCTGTAGGAAGAGCAATTACAGGAGGCAGACAAGGATCTGACAGAGCCATTCAAAGCAGGATTGCATTTCCTTGAAATTGCTTCAAGTGATCACGATGAGACAATCTAAATTACTTCTGCCCACTGCCAGTGAACTGCACAGTTGGTAAATATTTCAGGAACAGTGCCCCTGAGCGACGATTCTGCTGCCTGAAAAGGTAGACTCAAATATGTATGTAAAATTCCCTAACCTCCACACCTCCATGGACTCACACCCTGGAGAGACAAACTTTTCCAGGCTCTCTGCCTCAAAATGAGCTGCAGGGCAAAGCTGGTGCATCCAGCAGCACCAAAACCTGTAGGAGTGTCCTGAACCCCTGCAGGACTGCAGAGCTGCGAGGGAGAGACTGTACCAGATG
>VRYO01001147.1:2046092-2135191 GCA_009812075.1 Sialia sialis | reverse complement strand
CATGTCTGTGGCACTGATTCTGTCAGGGTGTGGCCTTGAAGGCCTTTCAATAAAGACCCATTTTATTCCCCTTCACTCTGTGTGGCTTCTGTTCCAGCTCCTCTAGGCACCACCCCAGCAGAAGATGGAGAGCTCAGGTGCCATCTCCTGCAGGTGACACAAGATGTGTCACCTCTGAGGCACTGTAGGGGAGGAGTCTCTGCTCCCTGACACAGGAGGGACTGACGCGAGCCCCCACACACACCCCAGGAAGGGCCAGGAGGGGCGGGGTGGTCTCTGCGGGTTTGGACATGGGACACCCCGGTGCCCATATCGGTCACATCCCACTGGAAACCTGCACTTCCTCCAAGAGCTGATCCTTGTGAGTACACGATGGAATCACAGAATGGTTTGGGTTGGGAGGGACCTTAAAGCCCATCCAGTGCCATGGGCAGGGACACCTCCCACTGTCCCAGGGTGCTCCAAGGTCTGACCGACCTGGCCTTGCAGCGATGGGGCAGCCACAGCTCCTCTGACCCTTAAACTTGGAAATTATTTTCTTTATCTCTTTTGCCTCCTTTAAAAGACCTCAGAGTGCTCTGGCAGCCACCACTGAATGGAAATTAAACTAAAAAAAAAGCAAAATATCCAAAAGCTTTAATGGCTCTTACCCCATTACATGACAGGAGCTGGTCCAAGCACAGTGCGAAGATCGCAGCTCTGATCTGATCCCTCCTGAAGCCGTTCTAAGGACAGTAAAACCACAAACTTTGGATGCTTGTAGGCTTCCCTCTGGAAAAAAGGTTCAATTCAATAAAAAGAGGATAAGCAAGAGTGAATTAATTCCTAACATCTCTGGCTCTGCACTCACACTGCTGCAAGTCCTGAAGCTCTGGGCATTGTTAAATACGGAATGAGAGTTATGTGTTTGCAGGGAAAATGCTTCAGTCTCCACTAATAGGCTGCAAAATATTTTTATTATACTATATATTGACTTATTAAATGATGATGGCAGCAGGAGTGCCAACAAAGTTGTGTAATCATCTCTCTCTTTTTTTTTTTTCCCATTTTGTTTTTCAGCAGCTCAGAAGTTTCATAAAAACTCCTTGTTTGGTTGGAAACCTTGCGGATCTCCACAATGCTGCGGGGTATCACTGAGCGGTTTGGCTGCCACCGAGGAAGGGTCAATCCCCCTCCAAAATCCAGCCTAGATTGCAGGCAGCAAACTCACCAGCACAGACAAAACCATGAAACCTGCTCTGCTTAGGCTGGGCATGAGTTTTGTAGAGCCCTGATTTGGGAATCAGGGTGGACAGACCCATTTCTGGATGCTCAAAGCAGCTGGGTCTCTTCCCAAGGTTTTCATTCCTCCCATGTTTCACGTCTTCATTGCTCCCCAAGGTTTTCATTCGTCCTGGGTTTCACCTCCTCATTCCTCCCCAAGGTTTTCATTCCTCCCCAAGGATTTCATTCCTCCCAGGTTTCACCTCTTCATTGCTCCCCAAGGTTTTCCATGGAGACACCGCCACGATGAGCTCTTTACGTCCCCACACAAAATGCTTTTGGAGGGTGTCTCTTGCCGTGGGGCTCCCTCCAGCACTGAGATTCAGCAGTTCAAACCCCAGAATTGAGGTGAAGGCTTGGCCATCCCCTGCTGCTGGCAGCTCTGGCCGCATCAGCTCCAAGAGGAGAGCGCAGGCGGCGCCCAGGGCAGGATGGAAAACTGCAACGTCCGTCCTACAAAAAGTGCTGGGAACGTTCTGTTTGGAGAAGCTGGAATCAAAACAGTGAGAAGGTTTTGGACCACAAGAGCGTCTCCAAACTTGGAGTGTGGGCAGGGAAGAGCTGATTTCGAGCTGCTATCGGCATGAGCCATTGCAAGGGAAATTTGTTTTCCTTGGAACAGGCAAGCCCAACTGGAACAATGGCTGGAATTGACATTTTGCAAGGAGTGATTTTGTTTCATCTTGAAAGGCTGCAACACCTTGAAATATTTTCCGATGGAAATGACATTTTGTTTCCGCTGATAAACGCAGGAGTCGTTCCCATCCCAGTTTCCATCCTTCTCTGGCCCTTCCCACTCCAGCAGGAGGGATCCACATGGAGAGAGCCATCCAGCCATCACATCCAGGGGGATGGAGAGCCATCCAAGCAGTCCCTATGGGCACAGTCATGGAAACACCCATTTGGATGTGGAAAATGGAGGGCAAGGCATCCAGTGGGATGTGTGTTGGACTGAGGAGCTCGAGGGAAGGCCAGCAAATGAGGAGAAAAACAGGGCTGGAATGTGACGTATCACAGAACAGGTCAACAGGAGACCTGGGGGTGGTTTTAAAGCTCTTGGTTTCTACCTGACAGCAGGAGGAGCCTTTTTGCATCTCCTCCATGGAATGGGTGGGAGCAGCTCCCTGTGTACCCGCATCCAGGGCACTGTCCTGACAGTTTTCCAGAAAAACCCCTGTCAGAATTCCATAAAGGAATGGAAGGAAAACTGGAAAACTGAGAGATCTGAGCCCTGCTTTGTGGTAGTCTCAGGTTTCTCGTACCTGGAGAACTCAAGGAACCTCCAACCCCTCCCACCTGCAATCCAGACAAAACCTCTGTTCCTGGAAAGCTTCATCAGCAGAAGAAAGTTGCAGTCTCAGGTTGGCTGAAGCCTTACCCTTTCACAATTTCAAAAGATTTCCTTTAGATCATGGCTTTTTTAGCACCATGTGATTAGCTCACATTCCCGAACAGTCATTTCTGAACAAAATAATCTGCTGCTGTTTCCTTTCAAAAATGGGCTGAGGACTCTGAAACATCTTCCTCCCCTCACCTCCCCCACCCATTCTAAATTATTATGAAAAGCTCTGGGTTTGAAACAAAATGTGTCCTTTTTTAATTTCCTCTTAAAAAAAATTAATTAACATAAATGGGAAAAAGCCTGACTGTCCCCAGCTGCTCCAAGGACCGAGTCACACAAGCAGGGAGTCATCTTGGAGTGAGGAGCAGGTGTGGTGAGGAGCTGCCAGCTCCCATGACACACAATTTGCCTTCACACTCCACCTGAGCCACCTCAGAGCCACCCTGCCAGGTGACTGAGAGAGTGACTGACTTCCTTGCTGAGCCTCACCCTAAAAACTGAGGCAGATGTTTATTTTTACAGGGAAATCAGTAAATTGTTGTGACAGCCCTGATGGAGAACTCCCAGCCAGGAGAACCCCTCTGACCAACCACCTTCCTGATGGGCTTGACTTTACTTACCTCAGAAATGACTTGTTTTCAATCAGGGACATTGTGTTCCTCGTGTGCATCTGACAGCTGACAGTCAGAAAAAGGATCTCTCACAAGATTTGAATTCCAAAAGGCGTGGCTGAAATCCCACCAGCTGGATCCATGCTGGCTGCACAGAGAGCCCACTCCAGGTCTTTTTGACACACCAGCACAGAGCTGTAAGGGGAGATACATTGCAGTGTGAGAAGAATGTGGTCAGTGGTGGACCCTGAAGCTCTCCCAAAATCAATCATTCCAAGCTCATGGAACAAGCTGCCTGTTTTCCCTCGGAAGTGGCATTTTAAAGTTTCCCCACACCCTGAGCAAAAGGAGATGGATAGGAGCTGCTTTTCCTGAGAGTAAAAACTCACCTGAGCTACTCACCTGAGGGGGATGGCAGAGCACTGGGGGACAGCTTTTTTGGTCAGCTTTTGGAATTGCACACCTGTCCTTCAGCTCCCTCCCTTTCTTCAGATCTCCTTGTGAGCTGGTGCTAAGGAGAACTGGCTTCACCTGGCAGGGGTAGGGACCATCTGGGCAGAACAATGGGAAGCTGCCTGGACACCACCACGCCTTTTGGGGCCAGCTGAGCTCTTCACAAACATCCCGTGGGGTGATTTCAGTAGGGGGCTGCCCAGCCATCCTATCCCAACCCAAGAACTGCCCTTCTTTTGGTGAGGAGCCACCAAAGTGCTCGCCCCATTCAGCCCAGATTCCAGCATCCACAGCAGACCAGACACACCAGGAACCCCACAACCCAGTGCTCCCCTCAGTGCCACGAAGGGAAAAGCTCTGACTCATACCCTAAGACATATTATCCACCAGAGCTCAATAATTTCAGCAAGGGGTCATTTCCTCAAGGCCTGCTCCTGTTGTTTGACCTCTGGCTTCGCTTTTCCTTCTTTTGCAAATGTCACCCCTCAGCGCAGGTCACAGCAGTGGGAATTGTGAACCCACTTCTGGGAACTGCTTCCCAAAACGTGCCCACTTCTGTTATCTCTGTGCTGACACGCTGCTGAAGGAGCCTCTTGACTGGAAACACTCAACTGGGAAGAGAAATGGGACATCCCATCCTGCTCCTGCCTCCTCCCTGCTCCTTTGGGGAGTGTCTGTGTCCTGGTTTCAGTTCAAAACCGGGCAGAAACACCAATTTCAGTATACTAATTTCCTGCTGTGATATAGGATTAGGAGCAAAAGCAAGGCAGGCTTAAAACTTCATGGGTGTAAAGAAAAACCTTTATTAACAACCTAAAAGAATAACAACCTAAAAGAACAATAGGATTCAGAATAAAACCTTCCCACCACAGCCCTGTCCCTCGCAGTCAG
This sequence comes from Sialia sialis, assembly GCA_009812075.1. Lineage (NCBI taxonomy): Eukaryota > Metazoa > Chordata > Aves > Passeriformes > Turdidae > Sialia > Sialia sialis. The sequence continues at coordinate 2,130,631 of VRYO01001147.1, read as the reverse complement.
GACACTCAGTGGCGAGATTGGGCTGTCTTCATCACCAAGGCACCAAACATCAGACAACAGCTTTCCTCATGTGACTTCTTGATTCCAAATTTAAAATACAATGTGCCTGGAAAGACAAAAATAGTGGTTTAAATTTAGGTAGAATAGACTGCGAGGCACCGTGGACACTTCCCCTTCCAGCGACAGCAGTCTGCAGGCAGGAGGAAGCCAACCAAACAGGGGGAGAAGCTGCCAGGCCAGCTGTAGGATGCAGTTGTTGAGGAGGTGGCCAAGGAAAGATGATAGCATGATGTTTGTCCCGTGGAGACTCTCTGGACAATGCCTGACTCATCGTTTGCTGCCTGCTCCCCTGCTAGAGCGAGCGAGGCAGGGGATGGAACATAACTGGAATAGGTGGAGCACAGCAGCAGTTCCTCTCCCGCATGACTCAGGCTGTACCTCCTCCCATCCCCAGAGGCTCTGGCATTTGGGGTCTTCCAGGGATCCAAACTGCCCTCTCTGTGGGCTCCTGATGTCAACAGCAGGCCACAGGCACCTGGAGATTCATCTCCTTCTCCAGCCCCACCAGGAGGTTTGTGCTCAGGTGAATGGTGTCAACTCAAACCCAGTCTGGGCACTAACAGAGCAGCAGCAGAGGGATGGGAAGATGCCATGAGGAATTAGGGTTCAGCCAGTCCTCCTCTGCTGCCACAAACAGCAGTGCAGATCTTGCCTGGTCCATCCAGGCATCAGGAAGCAGGTTCCTAGCTCACCCAAATGAAGGAAAATTAATTCCTGCAGAGGTTGCTGGTACTGGAAGCAGCTGCTGCCCCTCCAAAATGCTGGGGAAGACCCAAGGACAGGCACATCAACCTGTCCTGTCAGCCAGGAAAGCTCCCAGAAGAGATGCCAAGGACATGATGCAAACCTGGGGCTAAGTGGAACCTAGAGGGGAAAGATCACAGCCTGGTGTGGACAGAGCCCATCAGATGGGTGGGTACAGGCAGCAGCTTTGTGGCACTTGAATGCAGCTGATGCCATCCAGATGGACCAAATTCCTGTGTTCTCATGGAGCAGTGCTGTGCCATGGTCTAGAGACAGATCCTTGGGAAAACAACTATTGATGTAAGACACAGGGCATCCTCCTCGCAGGTGATGGGCACAGAGGGGCTGAAAGAGCAGGATTTGGCACTGTCTTTGCCCCCCAGGAAACCAGCCTTTCCCTGCCTCCTCCAGCCCTGATCCTTGATGCAGCCAGCAGGTTTCACAAGAGAGCACGGCAGCACCGAACCGGGAGGGATTGTTCTGTGAACAGCCTGTCCGGAGCTGCTGGCATCCCCAGCTGGATGCTGGCCCGGGACTCCTTGTTCTGCAGCACAGCCCTCCATCACCAGAGATAAGAGGCAGAGCCACTCAGGGAGCGCAGAGCCAACATCCTTCCTGGAGGGACCAGCCTGGGGAGCATCACCTTCAGCACCCAAATCCCCAGGGAGGGTGGCAGGTCGTGTCCCTCATGGTGAGGAGGGCACAAAGCAGGGGCTGCATGTCTCCCACCAGCACCCACAGGGGTGGCTCTCATCCCAGAGCCCTGGACACATCCTAGGGCATGGCACTGCTCTCTCATGGGGAAGGGACAGCCTTGTTGGGGACACAGTACTGGGGTCTCACAGGAGCTGCCTTTGGGACACTACAAAGTTGCTCCATATGGAGAGCTTGGGATGGTTGCAGTTCCCTGGAGCTGCAGGCAGATCACAGAGCCACTGAGTCCCAGGATCGGAAGGGACATTAAAGACCATCTCATTCCAAATCCCTGCCAAGGGCAGAGACATATTCCACTAGACCAGGCTGCTCCAAGCCCCATCGCCATGGAGTGTGCAGGGTGCTGTGCTTTGACTGCCAGCTTGGTTTGGAAGCATTTCTGGGAATCACAGAGGAATGGTGAGGACATAAGACCCAGAGTGTGATGTGGGGTTTGATTTAACACACTCAATGTTTATATGGTGAGGTCCTCTAAGAAACCATTTCTTACCCAGGAAAATCCAGCTCCTCTCCCTCTCCTGCCATCCTGTCCAGGAGCACAAGGTGTCTCTGATGGGTTCCCAACATTTCCCTCTGCAGCACCCAGTCCCTTTTGACTCCCTGGACAACACAATTCACAGAAGCAGAGTCTTGTGTCACAGAGCAAACCCAACAGGTATGGGGAGCAAAGAGGGAAATCAGACCTGTAGCTCCTTAGGGCAGAGCCATGAGTGGCACTGCCAAGTCTCAAATGTTTTTTAGCCTCTTTCGCAATAACCATCCCAGGAATTCTCACCTGGGCTGCTGGCACCTCTTCAACTCAGAGAAGTGCCAGGACAGGGGATTTTTGAAGCCTTCATGGACAATTCCCTATTTCTTGGGTGATACTGGGACATTCTCCTGCAGTGTCCAAGAAGAAAGGTAAACAGGACACTCAGTGGTCTAAAACAGAGGGTGTGTGCTCTTCCTCAGCATGTATTTTGAGAAGGCTGGTATGGCTTCCTCTGGACTGGGAATTTCCCCTGCCAGTGCTGGGGCTTGGATCAGGACCAAAGAGGTTGGTAACACAGCTGGAGGAGTGCAGACATCTGGGTGGTGGGCTTCGTTTTCTCCCACTATTACATTGTGTACAAGAAAAGTCTTGTAGGGAGCGTTCTCCTCCTACAGGAGAAGGTTTGATCCTTCTTGTAGGAAGGATTCGGGAAGAAAATAAATGATTTCAGCAGAGAAAAGCCCAAAACAAGTATGCACCCAAGTAAAAGCAGATCCAAAGATGTTTTGCTCCCAAATTTAATTCCTTAATTAAACAGGAATGTGTTGTACTCAAGTTCAATGGAAAACAGCAGAAATGAGACTGATAAGAGGCAGAACTTGATGAAACCATATTTTGTTCAAAAACCATAAATTCAAGCAGAGGAATGGGTTTCTAAAGAAGCTGTGGCTGTCCCATCCCTGGAATTGTCCAAGGCCAGGTTGGACAGGGCTTGAGATGGGATGGAATGGAATGGAATGGAATGGATAGGACCCTTCCCACCCAAACCATTCTGTGATTCCAGGGTTTAATGCTCCAGATGGAATGATGATTCCATGAAATGAAAACCAGTGACTCAGTCATGTGCCAAGGATCTACTGCCACAGCTGCTTTTGTGCCAGAAGAGAAACCCCTGTGTCCCCCAGCAGGACATTCCATGGCTTCCCATGATTAGATGAACATCTACTGTGCAATCTGTTGGTCCCTTTCCCCAAGGAGTTTGGGAGTGTGGTGGTCCTTTTCCATGACAGATGGAAATGAGTGAGGTTCAGATACATTTTCCCTGCTTCATTGTTTTCAAGCCCTTTCAGAAGCTGAGTTTCCAAAGAGAAGGGTGGATTGGCATCACCTTAATGAAAACTAATTAAACATAATTATTTAGCCCTTGGAAAATATTCCGGCTCCACCAGGAACACCCTGCAGTTGGCTCTTGAGAGGCAGGAAGAAAGTACTTTTCCAGAAGCAGGTTTTCATATGGGCTGATGGGATGGGGAGAGCTTCTCAATGAGGTTTTTCATGCTCACAGAAGCCAGGTTGGCCAAGAGTCTGGCACAACCAACCTGAGCCTTGCATTTTTGAGAGTAAGGAGCAGCCTCCTCCACCCAGTCTCATGGATTTAGGAAATGCACAGGGAGGTGGGTAGGGTGAGGAGGGAAGCTTCGCCCACATCTTCTGATTCTTCTCAGAAAGCTGCTGGGTTTGGGGTTGAAGAGGAGGTTTTATAGAGTAAGATAATTCCTCCCAAAACATTGTCTGCTAGCAAGAACTCCCAAACCGCACAACCAGCCACAGATCAGTGTGTTCTACCTGATGACTTCAGTGAACAGGAAAGGGCATTTCTCAGAAGTGAACGGTCAGGGAAGTGTCAGCCCCTGGTTTGGAGAAACGGGTGAACACTGAGCGAAGTTTGAGTTACTAGAAAGGTAAGAGTCTGGTGTTTATATATGTTCCTTTTCTCCTCTACTGTCCCACAGCTCTGCCTGTTTCCCCATCTCAGCACCAAGGACACGCAGCACTCAGTCCAGGCAGCAAAGGACAGGAAAATCCTTCTGACCTCTCCCTCCTTGGGATGTTTCTTCATCTCTCTTCTCCATTTCTTGGAAGTTGAATTATCCCAGAGCCCTTTGCAATTCATTCAAGGGGATCTCTCCATAAACATCTCAGGTTGCTCAGAGGAGCTGCGGCTGCCCCATTCCTGGAATGTCCAAGGCCAGGTTGGATGGAGTTGGAAGCAGCCTGGGATAGTGGAAGGTGTTTCTGCCCATGGCAGGGGGCGAAATGAGATGAGATTTAAGGTTCTGTCCAACCTAAACCAGTCTGGAGTGCTGTGTTCCACATCTGGGATCCTGTGTTCCTCATGTGGAGCCTCACCATCACACAGGCCAGTGTGGCAGGGTGGGATCAGTGCTGGCACTCGTGACAGCTCAGGCACAAGAGGGGACACTGCCTATGTGTGCTTGAAATGGAGGAAGCCATGAGAGGGAGGGTTGGGCTGAGTTCTCAGCACCAGCTGTGCACCTCCCAGAGCTGAAAGAACAAGAAAAAGGAATTGTGTGTTGCAAAACCATTGGAGTTTGCAAGGACATGGCAGAGACTGACCCAGCCCGGCCAGGCTTGGCCCAGAGGGAGCCCCATGACCAAGGTGGGCGGCAGCAGAACCAAAACCCCTGGGTTCTCACATGTCAGCTTTTCCCAACCCTTCTTCCACGGAAAACATGAGATTTTTGATTGAGAAGAGCCCAAAGGAATCAGCTCTCAGGCAGACAGTCCCTGGCTCCTGATGCAGTGAAACAATGGGAGCTCTTTAGGAAGCAGAGCCGAGCCTGTGCTGATGTTTTTGGGCTCTTAGTGTTCCAAAGAGAGGTTTGGGACCCCTGGTCCTTGACCAGCAGGGAGGTGGCATCTGCACTGTGGCTCAGAAAGCCAAATCCTAATGAGATGCTGCTATTCAGCAGTGGAGTGATTAGGTGACTCTCCCTCCCGTGCAATGATCCAGCCAAGGCTGGCAGCCCCAACTGGGGAAGGTGTAGGCTCAGCCCAAACCCAGCCTGGGGCTGCTTTGGAGAGGGAGCAGTCCAGGATCCCCTCAATCTCTGCAAACTCAGCTGCACCAGCAGCATCTTGACCCCCACACCACTCACAGGGGCTACAAAGACAAGCCCAGAACAAATCCTGAAGCACAGACCTCGCTTTTTAATGGACAAGGGGGCTCAGGGATTCCAGAGAAGACCATGCCTCACTCACCCTTGTGCCACCAGTCTGCGTCTTGTCTGTGAGATCACTCAGTTCCCTGTCTCATCTTCCCTGACGCTTCAGATGAGCACAGATTTTGTAAGTCATGGCTAAAACCACAGCATGTGCCAACACCAGGGTCATTGGAGCAGCAGGTCAGGTCTGTAGGAGAAAGCAACATCTTTTATTAATATTTCTAACCAAAATATCACGCCTCCTCCTCAGCCTCATCTTGCTAAAGGCATGCACAAAACTTCTCCTAAGTCTTCCCAGCTGAGTTTCTAGAGAAGTTCCTGCATGCTTATATTAATTTCCTCTGATTTGTTCATTATTTTGATATTCAAACTGCCTTTGGCATGGTCAGAACTGATCATGGGTCCTCAAAGGCTGGGCTGGGCTACAGAGCATGTCCTACACCCCAAACTACAGAAATCTTGAATGGGATATTAAACAGAAAATGTTGTTGGAACATCAGCTAGAAAATAGCAGGGTTTGCCACTGCACCCTGGGGCAAGGTGGACAAGATAAGGTCATACACAGAGGATGCTCATTTACGAAAAATGATTAAAGAAGGCTTTTTAAAGTGCAATTTTTATCTCTGTGAAGGAAAACTTGAGCCCACGTGTACCCTCTGGAGCAGAATTTCAAGGAAGAGAAACTCCCTGCATACTTTTGGATGCCTCATTTACTGAGAGAGGGCTGAATCACAGCATTTGACTAATCACAGTGAGGAATCCAGCTTTCCCCAGAAAAACTCACCATGGCACAACTTGTGCTACTTCCCCTCCTCTGGACCAAGCCATAGTCGATGTTCCCCTGGAGATCTGAAAACAGAGACTCTTTCCTAAAACCCTTGCCTGGTGGATATCATCCAAGTTTCAGTTTCCAAGGCCTCAAAAATATTGCTCAGGAAGCAATACAGCCCCATACCAGCGGTGCAAACATAACCAGAGGCAACCTAAGGCAAGATGTCGAGTTAATTCCCCAGGTTCTTTTGTGTTGACAGGGGTGAGGGGTAAATAAAACAACTTACATTTGAGAAGTGGATTATTTACAGGGTTCTTTCACCCTCCTGGCTTTCAGCTCAGGACATGGAACGGCTTTCAGGGCTTTCCATTTCCCAGGTATGACCCAGGTTGAGCTTCAGCACAGTTGCCACCAGGTTGCTTTCTAAGCCAGGAAAAAAGCCAATCCCTTCAGAGCTGCTTGTGGCAACTCCTGACTTCCTCTTCTTCTGTCTCCTCACTGCCTGGGTTGCTGCCTTTTTTTTTTTTAAATATAAAATATTTTGAAGGATGTTAAAGCAGAGCAGCCCAGCCCAGGGAGTGGAGCAGGCTGTGCCAGGGGTGGCTGCCCTGTGCCACAGGACAGGAGTGATTTCCCTGCAGGAAGGGTTGACTGCCTTGGCCACAGACCTCGAGCTGCTTGGGAAGCACGAGTCCTGCAGCACAGCAGACAGGATTTCCAGCTTGGAGAACAATTGCCATCAGGATGTGTTGCCAAGGTCACAAGTGGAAGCAGCAATGATTTCCATGCCAAGACTCTCCAGAGAGCTTTATCCATGCTCTGAAGATAAATGAGGCTTTGCAAGACAGACACAAGGAAGTTGGACCTAGACCATTCCTGCAAGCAGAAACAATGGATGCTCAGCATTCCCCAGACCAGCGAGTACCACAGGGATCGCCCTGGATACCTGTGGATTCAGGGAGGATCAGTCCATAGGAGACACAGGGTGCTGCTCCCATAAGATATTCACAGGATCTATTTCCTTCATGAGGACAGCAGCAGAGCTGAGTTGACCAAAGCCAAAAGTGACGTGGGCATGGCTTCCAAGGAGCATCCTGAAATGTTCCCTGGAGGCAGGACAGTAATGTCCAAAGGTGGTGCAATCCAGACAAGGGTGAGCAGCTTCTTTAATGACATAGACTGAAGGGAGGGACAGATCCACCCCTCTTCCTGAGGCCTTGAGACATGGATGAGAGGAGAGCAGCTGTCACCCAGCAGATCCAGCTTCCCATGGCAGTGGTCCCAGCTGGCCCGGTGGGATCAGGGAGCAGGCCAGAAGTTTCCAGAGCACATACAGCCCCTCAGCATGGGTGGGGAAGGGAATCCAGCAGCGATTCCCTGCAAGCTGGACACACAGGGTGGCATTTTCCTGCACCAATCATTGGATGGTGCCCAGCCAGGCAGAGCAGCTGTGAGTCAGCACAGGAGCAGCGTCCCTTGGCACTGCACCCCTTGTCCTTTCTCCAGCTCCTCCTTCTCCCCTGTGGTTTCAGCCTGCTAAGCCCACGTGTGTGGAGACATGCCCATTCCTCCCCAAAAGCCCCCTGAGCCATGGCATTGACGTCAGCAGCGCTCCAGCTGTCAAACAATGGAGATTAAGGCTTGGCGGGCGGTGCCAAGCCATGGAGCGCCCGTGCCTCTCCGGGCAGGTGAGCAACATTCCCTGCCGAGCAGGAACAGGCACATTGCAGCAACCCATCTGCTGCACCTGGCCACCTGACCCAGCCCTGACGCCCTGCCTGATCCCTGACCCTGCCAGGGCTGGCTCGTGCCCCGGGGTGGTACCAGCAGGACCCACCAGGGCAGGGCGCAGGGCTGGGGGAGGCACAGCCCTGGCAGGGGCTGCTCGTGGCTCCAGCTCACAGGAGGGTTATCCTGCGTGCCAAGAGATGTGCAGAGCTGGGAACAGGCCCGGGGCTCGTCCCTCCCTGTTCTGCCCAGCGCAGGGACAGAGGCCACGGCGTGCTGCCTCTTGCAGAGGAGTGAGTGCTGCAGCCAAGGCCTCGCTCCCCGCTCGGGAGGTGCAGTCCTGGGGTTTTTCCTGGAGCAGACAAACATCTTCAGGACGCTCAGTCCCAACCCACAGCAGGAGCCTGGGCAACAGGGAATGTCTGGGACATGGCCAGACTGGCACCAACTTGAAGGAGCAGCTGGAAGGACTCCTGGAAAACAGGAAGGGAGCTGGTAGTCATCATGCTTGACCATTCCATCACCCTGGCTTTGCATGCCAGCCTTCCCATTCCTGCTGCAGGCACAAGGTGCCCCACTGCCAGCAGGGCTGCCAGAACCTGTCTTCTGCCAAATTAAAGGAAGGAGAACTGCAAACACCATGGTCACCCCCAACTGCCAATGTAACTCAGGTCCCAGGCTGGGCTCCACAAGGACCTGGGGGCCCTCGGGGCCAGGGGAGGGACAGAAACATCCTTGTGAGCAGAGCAGAACCTGGCCACCAGCCTCTCTCCTAGCCTTCACTCCTCACCAAACAAGCAGTGCCAGGAGGGCACCTGAGGTCAGAGAAACATGATCTATAACACCCAGAGAGAGGAACCCACAAGGAAGTGACAGCTCCAGCACAAGCCTCAAACCCTGTGGGGCTCATGCCCTGCTTTCTGGGAAGTTCTCCCAGCTTGGTGTGCCTCCTGCTCCAGCTGCAGGATCCTGCTGGCAAACTGGGTCCTGCTAGGTGCAGGAGGAAGGCACGTGGCTCAGCCAGGTGGGACAGACAGCATTGCCTGGGGACAAGGGCACAGCACACCCATGGACATGGCCAGTGTCCAGGTCCTGCCTCCTCCCTCCACACCAGGCTGGGAGCACCAGACCCCAGGTACCAACATCTCCTTGTGCCAGGGCTCCTGGAACTCACCCTGCCCCGTTGATGAGGTCCTGCCTCTATCCAGGACATCAGGAGGAGCTCCCTCTCCCAGGCTTCCCTTCTCCAGCTGCAAGGACCAGGTCCAGCCCAGTCCAAGCTGACTGAAATCCTTGCTCTACAGCCCAGCCAGGCTTCAGAGCAAAGACAGAGAAGCCCAAGGCAAGGGTGCCCAGGGTAAGAGGTGCCCCAGGTGCAGCAAGCTGGCAGGGACAGCCCTTTCTCATGGGCTCTGTTGACTTCTGCCCCCTCTTACGCTCTTCACACCAACCCTCCTGGCAAACCTGCCTCTCACCCACCCTTATCAAGGGCCTGGCCCAGTGTGGCCGGATGGGAGGGGAGCAGATGGCCTCTTTGAGTCCTTCCCATTTGTTCTCCCTCAAGACACTCTCAAAGGAAAACCCTGGAAGTCATTGTTCTATTCTGGTCCAATGAGGACATCCAGCACGGCTCACATCAGGAGGGGCTGTGCTGGAGGAAACGGCTCCAGGAGAAGGGTCTGACCAGAGGATGTTTCCAGGGGGAACATCCAACATCCAGCACCTGCCCAGGGCTGACAAGAAACTTCAAAACTTTAAACACTTCACAACACTCCCACAAAGAAGATTCCCTCCAGGAGCTGGGATGGCAAGAGGGATGAACAGTGCCATGAGTCAACATGAGCCAAGGCTTCTCCTCTCTGCAGAAACATCACCAGTGACTGGAGGGGACAAGAGCTGAGGAACAGAGCACTGGGAAGAGCAGCAGCTCCCACCAACAGGCTGAAAGAGCCGGGAGTGTTCACCTGCAGAAGAAAAGGTTTGGAGAGACCTTCTTGCAGCCTGCTTCTTACAGCAGCTTATAAAAGGGAGAAAATGAATTTTTACACAAGAAAATAGTGATAGGATAAGGGGAAAGGGTTTAAAACTATAAAAGAGGAGAGATTTACATTGGATAGTGGGAAAAAATTGTTCCCAGTGAGTGAGGTGAGGCCCTGGCACAGGGTGCCCAGAGAAGCTGTGGCTGCCCCATCCCTGGAAGTATCCAAGGCCAGCCTGGGATAGTGGAAGGTGTTCCTGCCCCTGGCAGGAGGTGGAATGAGATGAGCTTTAAGATCCCTTCCAACGCAAACCATTCTGGGATTCTACAAAAATCCAGGGTGAGATTTTTCATAGAAGCTGCAATGAACACCTCACCCTACCAAGGCACCCTGCAAATAACACCCACTGTGCCCACAGAGCCATGGTGTGACACCCAGCTCTGCCCTTCTGGCTGGGCTCAGGGTAACTCATAAGATCCTCACAGCCCATTTTCCAGCACCACCTCTGCTGCTGAGGCCCTTTTCCTGCCCCCATGGCTCCCTGGATGGAGATCCCTCACTGTAAGGGCACAGTCCAGGGCAGGACACGCTGACCCATCCTGACATAGCAGCTCAGCAAACAGCTGGCTCCATCCCAGGGTGTGGTGGGGACAGGCGGCAGGCAGCCACCCCACCCTGGCACCGTGTCACTGACATTTGCTGCTCCTCAGCTCTCCCTGCATATCCTCAGTGGTATCTGAATTTCTCCCGGGTCCAACTCCCTGCTCACACCAGGAGGATTGGTCTGCACAACCTTTAAAGATCCCTTATAACCCAAAGCATTCCATGATTCCCACATGTGTTCCCCACTGGGTTGGTGATCTTCAAAATATTCAAGTGTTTTGGTCTCATCCAAGTGCTCCTTCATTTTCCAGGCTGAAGTTTTCCTCCATTAAGTTTTCCTCCATCTTCCAGGCTGAAGTTTTCTTCTATCTTCCAGGCTGAAGTCTTCCTCCACCAAGTTTTCTTCTGTCTGCCAGGCTGAAGTTTTCCCCCATCAAGTTTTCCTCTATCAAGTTTTCTTCTGTCTTCCAGGCTGAAGTTTTCCTCCATCAAGTTTTCCTCCATCTTCCAGGCTGAGGCTCCTGCTGCCCCAGGAGATGGCCCTGTTTCAGCCCTGCTCAGTGCATCCCACCCCCACCTCCCCTGAAGCACCTGCACAGAGCCCCAAGTCTTCTCTGGGCACTCCTCCTCTTCCATGGCAGAGCTTTCCGGGAAAAAGCTTAACTGAAAATCTACAGCAACATGGACTTTGGCCAGAAAGAAAGCAACAAACAAACATAAAAATGCCAACCAGGCCCATCAGCGTTTCCACTAAATGCCAGGGGTGGAGGGAAGAGGAAGGACCGGGATTTGTTTTCATTCTCACGGGCTTGCGCAAGAGCCGCGGCTCCACGTGCGGCCGAGCCCACGCCAGCCTTTATCTCTGTCAGCAAACAAAGCAGCAGGAGACTCCATGGGGAGGATGTTCCACAGCCTGGCCTTATCCTGGAGCACACAGCCATCCTGCTGATGTGAGCCCAGCCTGGAGCCAGGGATGCCAGCAGGGCACGGCCTCTCGAGGTTCGGCGGCACCCACTAAGTCCCCAGGGGTGGCCTGGCTGGGCAGGTGACACCTGCCTGCTCTTCACAGCCCAGGTGTGACTGTCCTTTGTGCTGCTGGGCTGCAGGATCTCTCTGCATGATGGGGGAGCATCCTTACTGCCGTGCTCCCAACAGTCATGGGATCCTCAAGGTTGGGATCCTCCTTTGAGATGACCAACTCCAACCATCATCCAGCACCAGAGAGTTCACCACTAACCCACAGCCTCAAGTGCCACATCCACACGTTTTGGGAACACTTCCAGGTATGGTGACTCCACCATGCCTGGCAGCCCTTCCTGTGGAGAAATATTTCCTATTATCCTCTACTATCTTCTTATGGTACGGCCCTGGACACAGCAGAAGGGACAGGTGACCCAGTGCTGTGCTGGAATCCCAGGGGACATCAAAGAAGCAAAGTCAGCTTGTTCCTGGGGATACCACACCTTGCTGGGGTCACAGGGCAATGCAGACATTTGCTTTGGGTTCTGACATTCCTGGGAGCTTGGAAAAGGTGTCTTAGAAACCTGCCAGCCCTCTTGACCCCTGGCTGCCTCCTGCCAGTGTTGGCTCAGGTGCTGCCACGCAGGTGCTGCTTTGTTTGCCCAGGGCACGTGGAGGAGCTGCCCTGTGGTCACTGGAGCTGTGCTGGCTGCTCCCACCTCTCTCCTGGCCCTCCCCGAGCCTCAGCCTGGCTCACAACTCTGTTTCTGGAGGCCTCCTCACAAAGGGTACTTCTCCCACCTGTTTGTTCCCTTCAGGCTGAGCTGGGAGCACTGCTCCTGCTTCCGTGGCCGAGCCCATCAGCCACCTGCCTTTGTTTGGACAAGCCAAGGAATGAGGCTCTCAGGGCTGGAGCATGCCAGGCTGGAACGTGCCACTCACAGGGACAGCTTGGCACAGGGAAGCACATTTTGAACACATCAAGAAGCTCATGAGCCTTTGGTGGCATCAAACCCTCTGCAGTGGAACCAGGATGGAGCCCAGCAGTTCAAAACTATGTAAGGACTTGAGTATTCCCACCCCGAAGTCTGGCCAAAGGGCTTGGGAAATTTTGGATCTCTTTGGAGCAGGGGGGCCCTCACACACAAAGTGGGTTTATAGCGCACTTGACAGCTTTGCATGACTCAGTTACAGAGGAATTTACCCTAAAGATCCCTGATGAAGGAAATCCTGGGGTGGGTGAGATGGCCACAGCCATGTTTTGCAGAGAATTCACGGGGGCAGAGAGAAGAGAGGCTGCTTTGCACCACATCCCACCAGGACTCACCCATGGGGACTGCACATTCCAGGCCCTCCTGTGCCCTGTGCTGGGAGAAAGGGAGTCTCTGTCACCCTTTTTGCCCTCGTTTACCTTTAGGGACCACCTGGAACAGCCCCTACCAGCAGTCCCAGGGCACGTGGGCTTTACTCTCCAAGAGCATCCCTTCTGCATGGCACGTGCTCACCCCACTGCTGGTAGAGACAGAACAAGCTTGGAGCACCCTAGGGATGGAAATCCCAAAGGAATAGCCCCATGTATGTCCTGACAGCAGGACTCACCTGAAGGGAGAGCCCCAGGACAATCCAGCCCCTTCCAGGACACATTCCCCCTATCCTTACAAGTACCATCCAAGCAAAGAGACTCGAGGAAGCTTCTGCTGTGATTTCTGAGCTGCCCTTTGCAGCTCCTGGGAAGGTTATGGAGGCCTGCAAAAAGAAACACAGCAGCTGAGCAAAGTGAGTGACTTGTCCTCATGCAGTCATGGAATGGTTTGAGAGACCTTAAAGCTCATCCAGTCCTACCCCTGCCATGGCAGGGACACCTCCCGCTGTCCCAGGTTGCTCCAAGCTCTGTCCAATCTGGCCTTGGACATTCCAGGGGGCCACAGCTGCTCTGGGCACCCTTTGCCAGGGCCTCAGCACCCTCACATTCTAACATTTAGTCTAAACCTACTCTCAGTTTGAAGCCATTCCCCCTTGCCCCGTTGCTCTATCCCTTATCCAAATTCCTTCTCTGGCTTTCAGATACTGAAAGACCACAATGACCTTTTCTTCTCCAGGCTGAACAACCCCAGCTCTCCCAGCAGAGCTGCTCCATCCTCTGCTCATCCTGGTGCCTCCTCTGGACTCTCTCCAGCAGCTCCAGCTCCTTCCTGTGCTGGGCCCCAGGGCTGGGGCAGCTCTGCAGGTGGGGTCTCACCTGAGTGGGCAGAGGGGCACAATCCCAATCCCTTGCCTGCTGCCCACGCTGGGGATCAGCCCCACATGGGGGTTTCTGGGCTGCACAAGGAAAGAATGAAAGCTTGAGATTGGGAAATTAGAAACAAAGTCTGAGCAATTAATTGACACTTAGAGCTGCTTCCTCCACCAAATGACCTCCCAGATTACTGTATTTTTGCAGTCAAACACAAAGAATTTCCTTCATTCCTGTGATGGGGATGTCCAAGCTCTGGGTGATGCCCAAGGTTTGATGTGTTACTGGCATCTGCACCATGCATGAAGGAAAACAGTTTTTCTCCAACATGGAAAAAACCCCAAAACTAATTAAATCTTTTTTATACAATGACATTCATTAAGATATTTTCCCTATTAGAGCCCATTTGTTTTCCAGGCTTTGGTTCTCCAGGGCTGGGAACTTGCTGCAGCACCTCAATGACGTGTTTACATAAGGATGGGAATTCAGACCCTGACATTTTTAAGGGAGCAAATTAAAGCAATGCTAAAAAGGCCCCATTTGGTGGTTTCCTGCTGTTTTCTGTGGCTCTGACATCCAATCTGTGGTGGCTGCCAGAGGCAGCAAGAGCAGCTCACCAAACCTGGGCTCTGGCCCTGCAGCCATCTTACCCCACAGGGACAGGAAAACCAAGAAACCCTCAGGTTCTGGAACCCCAAGGACCTGCCCAGCACCAATGTCAGGTGAAAGAAGGCCAAACAAACTTTCCTGGCTGAGGAATGTACATGGGGGAGCCAAAAAGCTCCTCATGGGGGTCTGACCACCAAGGCCCTCAGAACTATGATTTTGCCGCCAGCAGCGAAGGGAAGGGAGAGTTTCTGCTCCAGGGAATTGGAGGAAAACACAAACCTGTCACCAATTACTGTCAGATGAACTCTGCCAGGACACAGGAAGGAGATAAAAAGAAGTGGCAGCACTCAAGCTTCCTGCAAATCCAGAGCATCTCATCAAGGACTTGCTAGGAGGAAATATATTCGTGGGAGTGGTGGCTGCTTAATGTACTCTCCCACCCACCTCTCCTTCCTATGGTTCCCAATTTCCCCCCTGGAATTCAGCCTCTGTTGAGCAGACATGTTGAGAAATAGGATATTAATTCCCTAAACACCAGAGTTTCAAACTGCTCTGGTCCAAATCAGGCAGATTTTGGGAGGGGATAATGGTAAGAGATTCCTGTGCTTCAGTGATCATGAATCCAGGCAGTCTGGTCCCACATTCAGAAGCACTGTCTGACAATACATGTAAAAACTGCTTTAATTAACTTAATTTTTTCCTTAAAGCTCATAGATTTCAAGATTAGAGACACACACCCAGCATTGCTCAGGCTATCCAAAGGAACAAAGGAGCTTTGAGAGAATTATGTGTTTCTATAGACTCAGAGACAAAATCCACAAGTCCCTTCTTGCAGCAAAACCCTGTGTGTACAACTTAGGGCATTAGGCTTTTCATGATTAAAGTCTTTTTTCCTTTGTTTGGGAGTCATGCTGAAGCTTTCCAGTATGGATAATTGTCCACAGTGTGGGGCACTCCTCATTACACCAGTGTTACACAAAGGAAAAGGACAAACCTAACATCTGGGTCAGGAGCTGCATTAACTTTAATTTATCCCTAAAGACTTACTGTAATTCCAACGCTCCATGACAACATCACTCACTCCTCAGCAAGGAACCGAATGTGAGGTGCTGTGTGGAACAGATCAGAGAGGGGGAAGAGGACAAATTTCATTGCAGTGATAGGTAAAATCCAGACACAAATTGTTTGGGTGTTTGTGGCTCCCTGGCCCTTTCTGTGAAGAAATGTTTTCCTAATATCAAACCTAGACATGCCCCACTGCAACCTGAGGCCATTTCCACTTGTTCCCTGGGAGCAGAGACCAAACTCCCCCAGTTCCACCCTCCTGTCAGGGAGTTGGACAGAGTGAGGAGCTCCCCCAATGCTCCTCATCAGACTTTTGTTCCAAAAATTACTTGAGACATTAATTTTCACCTTCCAAGGGAATGGGATTGTATCTGGTAAGTAAAGTCAGAACAAGGAGCAGAACAACATCATCTCCTCTGCAGGTCCAGGAACCACACTGGAGTTCAGGAGAAGCCACCCCAGAGGGGTGGTCACACATCTTCAGACCTGCCCCCTACAAGGGTGCTTGGGTCCGTCCCAGGAAGTCCTGCTGTTCCTTGGAAGCAGCATTCCTGTTGCTCCCAGGTACAGCTTTCTGGCTGAGAGTCTTTGGAGGACGCATCCCAAAAGCCAAGACTCAGACATTCCTCAGCGCTGGCAGCACGGCGGGACTGGGGAGCAGCCAACACCATCCCAGGACACCCAGCACGGATCCCCCAGGGCACAACAACTCCCTGCAGACACCCAAACCCAGCTCTGACGTGGGATCCTGTTTACCTAAAAGCTGAGCAGAGCTGGAACTCGCAGCTCTTCCCAGAATCCACGTTCTTTGTTCTATCCCAACAGTGCCAAAACAAAGCTAGGAATGGCCCCTGCAGGTGGGACCAAGATATCCTGATGTGGGAGAAGGAAGAACTGACACAGCATCACCTGAAGCTTCTGAAGTCTTCCAAGAGCATTTCTGGGATTTCCACTGGACATTGGCACTGAAAACACCTTTTTTATAGAGATGGCCCTCATTCCCACATGAGTTGCTGGCATCACCCAGGCTACAAAAGGCATCCCTACAAAGGGCTCACAACTCAGCTGTCAGTACCATCCTGCTGGAGAAAGGCTCAAACCAGCAAACTTTTCAGAGGGTTTTCACCATCCCTCCATGGTTTTGTAAGAGCTCACGGCCAATGGTATCCTCAGCCCCCAATAAACCACTCCCTTGCTTCAGAAGTAAAACACGGTAGTTAGTCTACAATGGCACCCTCCCTTTGGAGATGCAGCACAGGTCTCCCAAAGAAGCTGCCAGAAACTCTTCTCATGTTTAATTTTCCCTCTACTATTTCCATTTAATTGACAATAGAAAAGCCCTCCAGGATCATCGAGTCCAACCCCACCTGAGCATTGCCAAGGCCAACTCTCATGATGTCCCCAAGTGCCACATCCACACAGCTTTTAAATCCCTCCAGGGACAGGAATTAAACTATTTACCCTGTTTCAATGTCTTACCACCCTTCTGGAGAAGAAATTTTCCCTAATATCCCATCTAAACCTCCCCTGGCCTTGCTTCTCCACCATTTCTTGATGCTCCTGTAAATCCTTCAGCAAGGCAGCCTCAGCCACCATTTCTTTCAAGATTAAATACGAATTTAGTTGTGGGATTTTTTCTGTGTTTTTGTTTTTAATTGGGTTTTTTCCTGTTTTTTCACCCCCTTTGCTCTTTTTCTTTCTCTGCCCAGCAGGACTGCAGATTCAGTTTGGTCACTGCTACAGAGTAGCTCTCCACTAATTCCATGCCTGGTCCTATGCATCAGCCAGAGTTCTTTCCAAGGTGTGTTCCATTCAGCTGCTCCATGAAACACTTTTTGATACACAAAAAGAGATGCTCCAAACACGACATTTACCCAACACAGAGCCTGAAGCCTTCTGCCAGGCCAGCATAGCTGTTCTTCCCTGGTATTTGACCATCTCCCTGCTTGGCTCATACCTATGGTATCAATATCCTCTTCCCACAGCAGCTTCTTGTGTCCCCATCTCCTAAAATTTCAACATGTCTGCAAAGACAAGTTTAGTTGCTCCACTTCCCTATTCCTTCAAGCCTTTTCCATCAACCCGTACTTTCACTGTCCTTCAGCATTTCCTAGAAAGCTGTTGCCAACCTCTGCCCCATTTGCGTCACCCAGACAGACAATGCATTTATTTTTCCTTGCAGAGCATGAATCACCCCCAGCACGGCACCTTCCCTGCATGGAATCCCAGAATGTCAAGAGTTAGATGGCACCTTAAAGCTCATCCCTGCTACAGGCAGGGACATCTTCCCAGTTGTTCCAAGCCCTGTCCAACGTGGCCTGGTACATTTCCAGGGATGGGGCAACCACAGCTTCTCTGGGCAACGTGTGCCAGGTCTAACCAACCTCTCTCTCAGGGAGGAATTCCTTTCCAATGTTCCATCTAAACCTACTTCCAGTTTGAATTAATTTTCTCTTGTCCTGTCACTCCAGTTCCTGTCACAAAATCCCTCTCTGGCTTCCCTGTAGTTCCCTCAGATCCTGGAATGGTGTTCTAAGATCCCTATACAGCCTTCTTTTCTCCAGGCTGAAGCCCCAACCTCCTCAGACTGATTCCACAGGGAAATTTCCACCTCTGGGTTTTTTCCTGGCCCAGAGACAAGGCTTGGAGGGCAGATTTATTGACAGCTCTGCTCCATTTGGAAAGGAAAGATTGAGAACAGTTGGATTCTCTGTGGCAAGGGGGCTTCAAGAACCAAGATGTGCTCACAGCAGTGTTCACCCAAGGCTGCCTGGAATGAGGTGGGACTCAAAGGACCTGGGCTGAGCAGTCTGTTCCAGGTAAGCCTGAAAACAGCTTTTATATGTTGGCTGCAGAACTTGATTTGCATCCTGCACAGGCTGTTGCATCTCAGGCACATCCAGAGGAGATTGACTGGCTTTCATCCCAGTTTTGCAGCTGAAATGCACTCACAGCTTCAGCTTCCAGCCTTCTCCAAGTCTATTCCAGAGGCTAAAGCATCACAAATACATTGGAGCCACCTCCCCCAGCTTCCACCCTTAGAGCACCTGGCTTTTACAGGGCAGCCAAGCCTGGGACCTGCACAGAACCAGGATTTCAAACTCATTCCAACAGTGAAAATGCCTCGTTTGAAGGTGTTGGACAGCTCCAGGAACAAGCCTCAAGTGCCAGCCTCTGCTCTGGGTCTCTCCCACATCAGGACAAGTCCCAGACATCTTGTCATCTCCAGGGTGAGGTGAGCAGAACCACACAGATCCTTCTCTTATAGCTGGTTCCAGTCTGATCCCACGAGCCAAATTCCTTGGGCTGGGGGACTCCTTGCAGCCCAGCCAGTGCCAGGGTTTCTGGTTGCTTGCTCTGTGTTTTGGCTGCACAATGGATGCAAGGCAAGGCAAGAGTTCTTGGATCCCAGAGGGTTTCTCCTAGACATAACCCAGCTCACCAAGTCCAAAGCTATGGGATGTTTCTTAATCATTCTGTTTAAGAACCCCAGGTGGAAGCTGAGAGTATGGAGCTGCAGAAGGGGCTGGGGGCAGAAAGGAGGCAGAGGAGGAGACAGGTTGATGATCTAGTCTCTCTGACCCTGGGAATCCACAGAAGCTGGTATATGGATCAAAAACACACTTGGGGATGTTCTTTTGTTTATTCTTGGATTTTTCCATTGAAGAATGTTTTCACTCAAAGCTTCTGGAAAGCCACCATGTCTGTTGGCTCAGCCATGTGAGACCATGCCAAGCTCTGCTGAGTCAAACCCTCAGCACCAAACCAGGCCAAAACCAGACCCAAAACACCGCCAAATCTTCCAGGCAAACCTTGCCTCCTGCTCAGAGCTGCTGCACAGCAGCACAGGCCCCTTCTCAGCAGCACTTAGATGTTGCTCCAAGCAAGATCCAGCCTGAGGTCAGGACAGGCACAGCACACTCCCTGCAGGAATGGGGTGAAAGCACATTCCCTCCACCCCAAAACACTCCTCCTCTGCAATGCCACTTCATCTGATATTTGCAAGGCACTCCCAGAGCAGAGATAGGTTCTCCACATCCTCACCAAGAGGAAGCAGCAATTACCAGGAGCATCACTCTGTGGAGCCCATGGATGGCTGCACGAATGTCCTTATCTGGCTGGAAGAACCTGGATGTGCCAGGGCATTAAGTGCCTCACTCCCCCAGCAGCAGCTCCACAGATTCCAGCTGCCAGGCTGGCTCCTTATCAGGCACTCTGTGGCCCCAGGGCAGCTACTTGGATCCCTCACACCAGTTCTCAGAGCCCTTTTGTGTATTTTAAACATGTTTCTTTAATTTCTTCCAATGGCTCCTCACTGGAATTCCTGTGCTGAGATCAAATGCGTCCTGTGATAATCCACTGGCACCAGCAGGAGTTCAACTGACAGACAGGGATTTCTAAAGATGAGTTACCACAGCCTCTAGCACTCAAAATCATGGGTCATTTGCACATGTTGTGCTGAAAAAAACCTGATGTGAGGCACAAAACACTCCAATGGGATTGCATGGACACCCTTCACGTGCCAGGTGAGAGTTTTAACAGTGACATTTGGATTGGTGACCTTTTCTCCTTATTGTTTTAATCTTCCTTTTCTTCAAGATGATTCCCATCCATCAGTTACCTCAAAAAATGTTTCAACTCAATGCCCTGACAGGAATTACACCATTTTGGCAGCATTTCCACTTGCCTCTGACAAGCACCAGCTGATCTTTCCACACTGTAGTTTAGTGCACACAACACATGAGTCTTTCCAGACAGAATAGCCAGAAGCCTTCTCAGATCCCAGCACAAAGGTTGTTGAACACTCTGGAGTGCTGATTCCAAGTGTTAAACTCCAGGGAAAGAAATAATTAAATAACACAAGGTGTCGCCTCTTCATTCCTACCTTCTTTTGCCATGTCAGCCTTGCCCTTTGCTGCAAATCTGGACACAGCTACAGTGGGAAACAAAGGACTTGAGACTGAACAAGGAAAGTGTTTTGATCCTCCAAGGTGTCTTGAGTCACATGGAAAAACCAGAGCAGCCATTCTCTGAGTGCTGTTTTCCAGGTGCCCTTCATCTCCCTGAAAACCTCCACAGCTCTCAACCCATCACTCATGAAGCCCTGTCTGCTCTTAGCCTTCTCCTTTCCCCATGGTGTGATCTTTCTCTTCCCTCTAGAGTGATCACTCCTCCACCTGAGTGCACCCAAGAACTCTGCCCTGTGCCCTGAATCCCACCCTACTCTGTCCTTCAGCTGGCTTACCACCTAGTAAATGCTCAACACCTCCTTCATGCCTCATTTTGACTTCTGGCATTACCCTCTCAAGAAAAAAAAACTGGGAGACAAAATCTTCATTTCTTTTTTCCTGTAACCACAGCTTTCTCTTCTTCATCTCTTTGCCTCACGTCCCAGCCACACTCCATCCAGCTCTCCCCAGGGTCACACTGAGACTTTTCCATGTACTTTAAGACTAAAAGTTAGCAACAATGTTCTCCTTTCACTAAGTCTATCTTTCCAATCTTCTACCCAAGTGACCTGCTTCTCAAGAGTTTTACCAAAAGCCCACGGAGCTAAGATACACCACATGCAGCAAAATCCCTGCAGGAAAGCTATTTGCAGTCTCAGGTACAGCAAATTCCTGCAAAGAATCTACTCAAGGTAGCTCTGCTATCAGCAGAATCATTGAATCACTAGGGCTAGAAAAAACCTCCAAGATCATTGAGTCCAACCTGTGACCGCCATGCCCAACAAACTGTATCATGAAGTGCCATATCCACCTGTTTTTCTGAACATTTCAGGGATGGGGATCCATCACTGCCTTGGGTGGAACAGATGACAGCCTCATCCCTGTAGAAGAACCCAGATTAAACAAAAGCAAATGTCCAAAATGAAAACCTACATTGAAGTACTTCCCTGTCTCTGCAGATGAAAGCAGGGGAGAAGCAGCCCGGGGAAGGGAAAGCTGACACATCTCCCGCTCCCACACCTGGAGTGGAGCAGGTTCAGGTACAGCACATCCCTGAGCCACTTCCAGCCCACCATGATCACATGTGACCTGTGACACCCCTGGGGTGTGAGCAGAACTTGCACAATGCACATCCTGTGTGCAAGTGACTCTGCCCTGGGCACAAACAACAGGTGGATCATTTTCACCCTGGGCTGTTCTCCAACCTCGCTTTTAGAGCTGTGATCTCCACAGATCCCATTGGAACACTGACCTGGATGTCAGGAACTGCCACTGCTGACTTCAATATCCACGTCACCGTCAAGTCCTGCCACTGGTACCAGTTCCCCAAGTCAAAATGGACAGACCACACACCCAAGGCCCTGCTGCTGTCCCCAGACTCAGCCACTCCATACTCAGCCAAACAAAACCAGTTCCAATTCTGTCAGGCAAGCACAGCCCATCACAACACACCCAAACTTGAGCCAGCAGGAAAATTTCCTTCCAGGATAAAGCAAGGCTTGGGTCACTGGGCACAGGTAACAAACCCTGGAGTACAGACAGGAAAGCTCTGGCGTTCTGAGGGACACAGACCACAAAAAGGCTTTGTCTTATGACACTAATTAGAGAAGATTAATTTTCTTTAGCAAGGTTCACAAGTCTGGAAATAACAGCAGCTGCATATCTAGATGACCCAGCCAAATCCAGCTGCTCGTACTTCACAGCAGTTTCCTAAAACGCTCCGATGGCTCTGGAGCCTGACAGGGTAATGTCCCATCCCTGCAGATGCACAAACACTGGAGGCAGATGGTGAGAGACAAAAAGCAACTTTTCATGTCCCACATTGTGCTGAAACACAATCTTCCTTGTGGTGCCACCAGGCAGAGGATGCAGCCTACCAGGAGAAGGAGGACCTATACTGCAGGTAACTTTGCTACATACAGAAAAAGCCTGACTAGATCACACATTTTGCTGAAAAAACATGTTCAGTCCTCTCAAGCAATGTTCAACTCAAAACAACCAGGGGAGGAATGGATCTCTGGGTTCAGGAAGGCAGCAGGATAACACCTTAAGTCTCATTTCCACGGGGAGGCAGGTAACCCACCCTCCCTTCCTGCTAACTCCAACCTAACCACCACCAACCTGCACAATCCACACACAGGGCAAGGTGAGGGACCAAGCTTTCACATTAGGTGTAATAGAAAAACATTCTTTACTCTGCAAGTGTCTTTACAAATATATATTTATATATTTAAGCCCATTTCAGGCCATAATAGCCCATAAAAAAACAACCAGTACCTTTTTGAACAAGAGAAACTGCAGGGCAGAAGCCTGAGGTGACAGACTCCCACACAGGGGCTGCTCTGATGCTTCTCTGAAGGCCTTTAGTTAGCACATAAAACCATCTCAAAAATCCTTTGATGTGAAAGGAGGGGCACCATTCTTACCCCACCTTCACCACTCTCTGTATGAGGTAAAATGGGATCACTTTCACATCATCGCTTTAGAAAGGTGATGTTGTATCCCGAAGACCAGCTTTTCCAAAGAACGTTTCTGAATGGGTTAAAAAGGCAAGATGTGTGGATCCAACCATAATGTGCTGTTGTCTCAAAATAGAAGAAGTTGATACTAAAAAGCTATTCCAGATACATACAAGTACAAACACTAGAGCTGGTCAGAAAGATTCAGTTTCAACATTTTGTTAAAAGCAGGGCTTTTCATTTCCCCTCTCCTCACTTTCCTACCAGTTCCACAAACCCTTCTGAAAAAATCACGTGTCTGTTGTCAGAGTGCAAAGTCCATCCAAATCTCATGTTTCAGTTCACTACCTCTACACTTTACAAATCCTGATGGCAAACCAAAAGGTCTCAATTTAACTTAGCAAAAGTGATATCTAGAAAATATTCAACACCAAGAGGTCTTACAAAAAAACTTGAGACTACTAAGGCATTCTAAGGCACAGTGTTTTGGAAGAAGTGCTTTCTCCCTGTAGTGTTGCTTTATACACATCACGTGTGTGAGTCCGAGGGATGCATGGAGCTGCAGATGGATGCCATGGCTTCTCCCAGGCAGGGAATTCCAGCTGCTGCTGCTGTTTCAGACATAGGCTCCCAATGCTGCGTGAAATTCCGTGAGACATTGCACCAGCTGCTGAAACTTGGGTCTCTCCTCAGGATCTAGGGCCCAACAGCAGGCCATCACAGCAAACCTGCAAGCAGAGAAACATGGAGCACAGGGGAATGTCAGCCAGGAAACCACAGCCCCAGCCTGAAAGGCAGAACAGCATTTGCCACTGGGAAACTGGCTGAGCAACCAGACACAGACAAGGAGCCCTGCATCTTATGGTCCATAATGCTGAACAGCTACTTCCAAGCATGGACACCTGGAATGATGAACAAAGGGGCTGGCACCAGAGATCCTGCTTGATTTAGGATATAACCCATGGCCATCCAGGAAGGAGCTCTTAGTACATAGTTCACTGGAAATTGTTCAACTGCTATAAAAGCATGGAATGGTTTGGCTGGGGAGGGACCTTGAAGATTATCCTGTCCCACCTCCTGCCATGGGCAGGGACACTTTCCGCTAGGCCAGACTGCTCCAAGCCCTGTCCATCCTGGCCTGGAACATTTCCAGGGATGGGGCAGCCACAGCTTCTGTGGGCAACCTGTGCCAGGGTTTCACTGCCCTCAAAGGGAGGAATTCCTTCCCCATATCCCATCTAACCCTGCTCTCTGGCAGTGGGAAGTCATTCCCCCTTGTCCTGCCACTACTTGTCTTGTCCCAAGTCCCTCCCCAGCTCCCTTGGAGCCTATTTAGGCAATGAAATGGGCTCCAAGGTCTCCCTGGAGCCTTCTCTGGTCCAGACTGAACACTCCCAGACTGTCTCCAGAGCAGAGGGGCTCCAGCCATTAGAGTATCTCCATGGCCTCCTCTGAATTTGCACCATCAGCTCCACATCTTTCTGGTGCTGGGAACCCCAGATTCAGAGGCAGTGCTCCATGAGCCATGTTTATCCCAGGCTTTGTGTGACAGGCACAATGAACAGGCAGGGAAAGGCAACCCTGGCTCTCTCCCTGGGCAGCCTGGCTTAACCCAGCAACCCCGAATGAGCCCCTTTGTCCCTCCTCAGCAGAGACACTCACAGTTCATCGGGGCAGTTGATGGGCTGAGCTATTCGATAGCCATCCTTTAAATAAGCTGCCATCTCGAAGGGGTCGATGTCCACGTAGGGGGTCTGTCCCAGGGTCATCAGCTCCCACAGGGTCACCCCAAAGGCCCACTGCAAAGCAACAGTGCAGCATTAGCATCACATGCTGAGCACCCAGAGCTCCTCCAGCCAGCGCACAAAATCAGATGTAAGGAAGATTACACACAGTCAGAACGCTTTACATAAATGCTCTATATAACCACATTCAACATGTCGTGAACTGGGGGAATTAAAAATCATAGACCTGGTGGTAAATTGTCCAGAGAATCTGTGGCTGCTCCATCCCTGCAAATGTCCATGATCCAGGGGCTTGGAGCAACCTGGGCTAGTGGAAGGTGACCCTGCCCAGGGCAGGGAGTAGGATCCAGATGGTCTTAAGGTGCCTCCCAACCCAAACCAACCTGTGATTCTATGAAGTCCAACTAAGCTTAAAATCTTACTGGACTAAGATATCAGTGCTAAAAATCATGCATTTTTTTAACATAATGTAACAGAACACCTAAAGCTAACCAATACTGAACACTGAATGATTGTCTAGTCCAAAACTGTAAATTAAGTCTTACATTTTACTTCTTCAAAATGCTTCAAAAAGCCTCAAAAAAGTCTGTGAAATTCAAAGAATCAGAAAAGCAAACTGAATGAAATTATAATTCTTTGATTCCAGATCATCTGTATATTTGGAGAGTATGCTCAGGAACAGGAACTCACAAAAAAAAGAGATTTCATCTCAGTAAACCTGACAGCTGGATCAGAATTCAACACATTCAGTTGGTAACCCTTGCCAGGAGGAGCTTAAAGTGATGAAAAATCCATCAATTAATTCATGCACAAGCTGAATACAAGGAAAATTATTTATCTGCTATCCAGAGACCCAGGAGACCAGAGATGGGGCTGATACTGCATGCTCATGAGTCATCACTCCAGTTACACATCATCATTCATTAAAAAGGGGCAGAATCCTGCAAGGCTCACATGATTCTTGTTTTAATGAAGAGAAATCCCACCACTGCCCTGACCCAAGCCTTAGGAAAGTGATATTTTCAGGTGGGAAAGGCAGAGAAGGGCAGGGGTGCAGATGTGCCACTGAAGGAAATGAAGCCCCTTTTTACCTGCTGAAGGACAAAGGGTGGTCATGAAGGTGAGGGTGATTCAAGCAAAAACACTCTGAGAATACAGCTGTTCTAATTCTATAGGTAGCTGCATAAAAATGGCATGAAGAGACGCAGAGCTTCATGTTCAACAGCAGGGAAACCACAGACTTAAGATTCAGCAGGAATCGTGGTTTGTTTGCCTGCACTCTGGCTGACTGATAGAGCTGTTGGCAGGGGAGCAACACATTATTAGGAAAAGTTTCAAGCCAGCAAACACATCTGAAAGAAAGCCATCCTAAAAGCAAGCCTGGAACACGTCCCATGGCATCTCTGCAGACACACTGTTTGTACCACACTTCATCACCCGTTCCCTGTTACATGCAATGGATCACTGGGTTTGTTCCTACCAAACCCACAAAAACATCTGACATCAGCTTTTTTGGGAAAGGAGTCCAGGTAGATGCAAAGCTGATATTTAGGGCACATGGTGTTTTCTACACCCAGAAAAACTGTTCACCTTTGAACTCTAGAAAACTCAGATGGCCACATGTCTGCAGTTTGAACTATGTGTTAAAAGGTGGGTGGCATTTATCCCTAAGCAATGAAAAAAGTACTTCTGGGTTAAAATCGGTTGAAAGTGATGCTGAATTGCACTGGAGTTTTCAAAAAATGGTTACAATCCTGGTATTTACTCATCCTAATAAAATTCTGCATCTCACTGCCACTGTTACATAAGCTTTGATTCCCCAGTCCTCACAAACAGCAAATGCTTTCACATTCCAGATTTCTTTAAAAAAGTAAAAATAAAAAAAACCACCATTTGATTAAGTCAATTTAGCTCTCTAAAAACATGCTTTTACAGGCAACTTCCCTTTCCTCTTCTGTCTTCAAGTTTGGTACAACACAAACCCCCACGTGTTTATCAATGAATACACATGTGTAGTAAAAAACTGGCACCTTCCCTTCCTTCTTTTTCTTGTTGTTTACATGGCTGCAGCACTAGTACAGAGACTACGAAGGGAAAAAAAACAATCAGAACTTCTCGAAAGTTTCCCACACTGGCACCAGACCACTGTTCTGGATGGAATGCATCCATGGGCACTGAGGGAAGAGGCTGAGGTCACTGCAACACTGCTGCTATCTCTGAAAGGTCACCTCAGCTGGGAGAGGTTCCTGACCACTGGCATGAGGGAATCCTCTGCAAGAGCTGGCATTTAGGGGCCTATGGGCCACACAAACAGCAGCTCTTGTTAATGTTATCCTGGAACTCACTCCCACGTGGATGAAGCACAGGGAACAGCCAGAGTGGATTTATGAAGGGAAGCTGTGCTTGAGCAGGTCTTTGCTGAGCACACGGTGAGCAGAGGATGCTCAGGAACTACCCAGGCTCCCCAGGAAATGGGCACAACCCCAAGGCTGTCAGAGCTCCAGGAATGTTTGGACAATGCTCCCACGGACAGAATGGGACTGTTGGGGTGTCTGTGCAGGGCCAAGAGTTGGACTGGATGATCCTTGTGGGTCCCCTCCAACTTGGGGTATTTTATGAAAAGCAGACTAGTCCCAGTGCAGCTCTCTGAATCTGTGTTGCCTGCCAGGACTACCAAGGGAACAGGGAGCAAGGGGAACTTTTGCTGTGCTGACCCCTGAACCATCTGCCACGAGCAGCTAATGCAGGAGTGGGAGTAGAGATGCTGCTCTGAACAAGTCACTGTTACCTATCCAGTGCCATGATCCTCTGCCTAAAGCTCTGGGGTCCCCGACAGCAGAATGTTGGAGCTGCTAGATTGAGTCCAGAGAAGGCCACAGAAATGCTCCAAGGTCAGGAGCCCCTCTGATCTGGAACCAGACTAAGAGAACTGGGAGGGATTCACCTGGAGAAGAGAAGGCTCCAGGCAGACATCACAGCTCCTTCTAGCGCATAAAGGGGCTCCAGGAGAGCTGGAGAGGGACTATGGGCAAGGATGGAAGGATAGGACAAGGGGAGTGGTTTCCCACTGCCAGAGGGCAGCATAAGATGGGATACTGGGAAGAAACTGCTGCCTGTGAGGGTGGTGAGGTCCTGGCACAGGGTGTCCAGCAGCAGCTGTGGCTGCCCCATGCCTGAAGTGTTCCAGCCCAGGTTGGACAGGGCTTGGAGCAACCTGGGACAGTGGAAGGTGTCCCTGTTCATGGCAGGGGGTGGAATTTAATCGGCTTTAAGGTCCTTCCCAACCCAAACCATTCTTGGATTCTGTGATTCTCCAACAGCTGAAAAAAGAGAAAAACATCAACAAAACACATTGCCAAAATGTAAGAGGGGGAGAGGGGGGAAACCTCACCACATCACTAGCACTGGAAAATTCATTGTTGACCAGGCTCTCCAGGGCCATCCAGCGGACGGGTCTGTTCTCGTTGTCCCCCAGGCAGTGGTAGTCCATGGGGAACAGGTCCCGCGACAGCGCGTTGTCCGTGATCTTCACCTGCAGCGCCTCGTCGATGCTGCACACACACAACAGGGCTCAGCACACAGCTCTGCTCAGCCCTGCCGCATCTAACTACAGTCATTTCACAACTAGAAGGCGCACTTTTTCTTTTTTCAGCAAGGATCCGCGCCCAACAAAGTAACGAATTAGTAGCAGTATCACTCCATCGGGGTTTACTGGCAGGTGCTCATTTTTCACGGATTGGCGCAGCCTTTTAACACAGCCCCAGGTGCCCTCCCCATGCTGCGGGCTCTGGCACTCCCGCCTGGCGCACGGCTCGGCAAATCTCCGAACTTTGTCCATATATAAGGCACACTGGATTATAAGGCGCACTTCCGGGTTTCGATCAAAATTTTAGTCAAAAGGGTGCGCCTTGTAGTCATGAAATTACTGTGATCGACAGCTCAAGCACTGGCACCCTCCTGCATCAAGACACACTTACTCTGTCATTAGCAAATATTATCACAGCACCAATTTATTCTGTGCCAACTGATAAGGCCCTAGAAAAATCAGCAGGCTTGATTAAATAAAACCAAACATTTACAGTATAAAAAAATACCGTTAAAGCAAACAATACCTGCCTCAAGTTACTCCTGCTCTTCTGAAGATCCCCTATCAGAGCAATTAAACTCCTTGCAGCTCTGTGGCAATAATGAGGCAACAATCTAAGCAAAGCAAGAGCCAGTAATATCTTTGAGCAACCAGTACTCTTTGTGGTTCTAAAGTGTGTCTCCAACCAAGCCATCTGCTGCAAAAAACTGTTTATTCCCTCCACAAGAGATATTGATGCTTGTCACAAACAGGGTACTAAGGAAAACTTACTCTAATCAAGAAAAGATGACTCAAAATAGTACAGAGAATTTGCCCTCCTCTGGGATGTGATTCAAGCTCTTTGAACTTAAAACTGTGTGTAATAAAGTTCAGTGTTCTCATAAACAGCTGACTTCAGAATATGGCAAAGATATTGGCTTCAGCATTGTAGGACAAAAACAGAGAAGGAACACTGAGTTGGGAGTATGGTAAGAAATTGGTTTTTGCTGTCTTCTAATCTTGCCAATTATATTTTTATTTTGATGAGAAAAATGAAATATAAATGCTCTATCTGTGTGTTTCCCTCTTTACTGTCTCAGTTACCTTTTTATTTATTTTACTTCTATACACTTTCAGGCCAGTTCATCATCCTCAAAATTTACACACCAGGAAATTTCCTATCCAGTAATCTTTAAGAGTTCAGAGAAATTCCTAGAAAACCCATCTGAAAACAAATTCAATCCAAAGGACAATTCCTCAGTGATTAGAGAGCCCTGACTTGTGTAATGCTCATGTCCATTGTAATTGGCCACGGGTACATTGGACCAAAAGCATTTCCTCCCTTAAACCTGCCAAGATCACTGGAATCCTGGCTCCCTTCCCAAAATTAGGACACGGGTCTGATGCACTTCCCAGCCTTTCACCACCCAGAGCAAACCTGGGGAACAAAGAGGGGCAGGTGGAACAAAGTCCTGCAGGGAACCTTGGCCACTGACATCTCTTTCTCTTTCCAAAAACAAAGCTCCAGATGATGTCCCTGATGTTTGTGATCTCTGTCTCCTATGGTCCCACTTCCTCAGTGTGCTCCCCAGTGAGGAAATGCAGTAGAAATTAGGAACAGAATCTGTCATGAGCCCCATCACACTGAGCATCCTTCCAGGCACAGGAGCAGAGATGGTGGTCACTGGGTGACTGGGTTCCTAGGAGGCCACCAAACACCTCCTGCTACATATTTTGGAGTGTATTCCAGCCTGAAGATGGTCTCAAACCCCTCTCTGGCATTCCTGCCATTCCAGAGTACATTTGTATCTATCCATCACTTGACAACTAAAAAAATCTATCAACGAACAAAGACTTAGTTTTTAAGAAGAAAAAATGAAGAAAACCAACTTCAAACAAAAATCTATCCATTGATAAATTGTCAAAGTTATGCCAAGATTTTATTAAAGTTGAAGAGAAGCTTTAATTCTTTTCAAGCCTTTGAAAAAGTCATAGACAAACCCAGCTGAGGCATTTACAGGGAGGATGTTCTGCGTCCTTTAGGACCACGATTCCTGGTTCCCCTTGCTTTGGAGGAAAACAGCTTCACTGACTACACCAGCGACCCCTAACCTGCATTTTGAAGGAGAGCTCAGGCTGAGTGCAGGGAGCAGCAGAGGGAACAGTACTTACACACAGTTCCTGGCAGCCAGGTCTTTGTGGATGACCTCCCTTCGGGCCAGGTAGCTCATCCCACAGGCAATCTGGATGGCCATATGCACCAGATCCTGCTGGGAAATTGCCTGCAAGAGCCCAGAGCAGCAGCTATCAGCCTTGCCTTCCCTTCCCCTTCCCCGAACTTCTCTTCCCTTCCCCCTTCCCTTGACACAACCATCTATGGACACCCATGATGGTCTTACTCTACATTTTAACTTCTTTTTTTGTCATGCCAAGGGAAAAATCTTGCAAGTGCCTCACTCTTTGTACCTACTTCTCCTTTGATGGAAGTAGCCATAGACAAAAATGGTCCATTTTACCCCTCTTCCTACACCTTTTTCACTTCGTTTCCTTGGAAACCAGCTCATTTCCAGGCAGCAGCACAGTCAAAATCCTTGCTGCTCTCCAAAACCAGTATCAAAGACTGTTGCTTCAGCTCCTTTTGCAACTTCACAGTCCCACCATAATTAAAATCTTGCATGTATTCATAGCTTGGGATATCAGTAAATCTGAAATTTCTCCATACATGATTTCCCTTAACTTAATCCACAATTTTCTCAATTTGCTGATATAATTTTAGGATGCATTGATTGAGCTCCTATCCTAATGAGAGCTGACTCAGCTTCCTGCCCTCTGAACAGCCAGGATAAACAGCCAGGAATGCTCTCCTGGTGGGAATCAAGACTGGGGAGCCATCTCTGCAGTTCTCCTGCCATCACACTGAACAGGAGTGGTGGCACAACCTCAGGTGCCAGAGCAAATTGGGGTTTCATGTGCACAAAGTCCCATTAAACATGACCCAGGGTACCTGAGGGTTGTTGGCCTCCACCAATTTGCACTGTCTCAGGAAGAGTTTAAGGTTCCCCCAGTTCATGTAGGGGAGCAGCACCATTGGTTTCTCTCCCTCCTCTATACAGACATGAGTGATAGGCAGCAGATTCCTGCAAGACAGAGAAATTCCCAATGTTATGGAACTGAAGTTTGATAAAAATACTTTTGACTTCTAAACACAGTAATAGAACTGATTCAACATGGAAGAAAAGCATTTCATCTTGTATTAAGAATTGCAGAGCACAATGTGTCCAAATAATTGAAGCCCTAGACAGCACTTCTTTTAATAAATGAAATATTTGATTATTTTCCCCTTATGAAGAACCCTCCAAATGTTTTCATTTGGCCCAAGAGGGCTGACACAAATTGTTGTGAATACAGGTTATAATTTGTACACAGAAGTGCTATATCCTAAACTGGGAGGTGTAGCATTCTAAATGAACTACAAATATTAAATATATACTTCCATTACAACAGTTTAACAAAAAAAACCAGAACATCATGTTTGATCCATTGCAAAGCAACAGAACAGAAAATTTTAGTTCTGAATCAGCCACTTTAAGGGTCCTTCCAAGCCTTTTGTGGCTCAGGTAACCCCCATGCTGCAGTGTCTCTGCACATCTTCCTTAGAAGAAATATAATACATCAATATGCAAATTCACAGAAACTCAAACCAAACCATACAGTTTCTATTTTCATTAATCACTTTTTAAAATACCTGTATTTTCCATTGAAAACCATTAGTAAAAGTCACCAATGACTTACAATTCTTCTCAATTTTGAATTTTCTTACTCTTTCCTGAAGATTTCTCACAGCCAGGTGTCACATCCATGAGCTCTAGAGACCCATGAGGATCCCAGCTTTACAGGCAGTGTAGGGAAGAAAAGCTTTTTGGACTTTTTAAAAAATTTTTACTTATAAAAGGGAGGACAACAGCTCATTTGGAATGATCAGAGTGGGGCAGATTAATTTTGTTTCTATTTTAGGCTTGTTTCACTCCTGTATTGTAGGCAAGGCCTTTATTATATAAGGCTGGGAGAGTTGGGGGTGTTCAGCCTGGAGAAGGATCCAGGGAAACCTCAGAGCTCTTTTCAGTGCCTAAAGGGGCTCCAGGAGAGCTGGAGAGGGACTGGGGACAATATATGGAGTGACAGGACAAGGGATAGCTTCCCACTGTCAGACAGGGATAGATGGGATCTTGGGAACAAATTCTTCCATGTGAGGGAGGTGAGGGCCTGGCACAGTTGCCCAGAGGAGCTGTGGCTGCCCCATCCCTGGAAGTGTCCAAGGCCAGCTTGGACAGGGCTTGGAGCAGCCTGGGACAGTGGAAGGTGTCCCTGCCCTGGGCAGAGAGGAGCTTTAAGGCTCCTTCCCACCCAAACCACCCTGGAATTCCATGATTCTACAGAAGTATTGCTGAATTCCCCAAGAGCTCTCTCTCCCCAGGGAGCTTTAGCCCAGATACATGCACCTCACAGTGCCATGGATTTGTCCCCAGCCCTGCTGCCCTACCTGTGGTGAAGCCCTCTGAGTTTACAGCTCTCCGTCAGCATCATCGTCACCTGCACCTCTGAGGCTTGATCTGGGGGAAAAGGAACCACAAATCAACTTTGGAAAAAAATCAACACATTCATTAAAATTCAGTCCAGATCTGCAAGTCACTTGAGGTCATTTGAGCACAAACAGAACTTGTTTGCCTCCCTTCTTAAAATGGCACTGAGAAAAATCCCTTAAGTTCAAGGCCAAGTTCTGAGATTTCTGCTTAAAGGAGTGGGGTAAAGCCCAGAAAGGAAATCAAGCACATTCCAGGTGCTGACAGGCTGTGGCTCTGCACTCCCTGACAGCTTCTGGGCAGGCACAAGCTGGCTGCACGGGGCACTGTGCATGCATCCTGCACAGGACTGGTGCCCATGGAAGCAGTGGGATGTGCCAAGTGCTTCCCAAGCACAAATGTGCTCCAAGGACTCTGCTTTGCTGCTGAGCTTCCACTCCAGGCACAGTTGTGTTTACTGCCACATGGCTGGAGGCTGTTTATGTCTAGATTTACTTATTTCCTTGCTCTCTGCTTGACACACTTGACTCTTGGTAACCTTAGAACTGTTTGCTGTTCTCTCCCCCACCTTTAGAAATGAATAAATAAATAAAACCACTGCTATCAGCTAAAATTCAGGCACTTGTGATAACTCCAGTAACCCACAGCCATCAGAGCATCCACTGGGCAAGCACAAGTGGTGCTTAGAATCCCTTTCCCACCACTATTTTTTTGTGTATTTGGGGTTTTTTCCCCACTTTGGTGGCAAGAACCTCCAGGGAAGTTAACGAAGACGTCAATGAGAGCTCTCCCAATCCCACCCTCTTCACACCTGGGAGCATTTTCCATGTCTCCCTCGTGCTGGGACTAGTCCAGGCAAGGAGTTGGCACAGGAGAGCCCAGCACAGCCCAAGGAGCTCTCCTTGCTGCATTAAGGGGAATTTACATCTTGTGGATGAGTCAAGCCAAGGTTTTACTGCCCTGGGAGGAAAAAAAGTCCTCTGCTCTTTTCTCTCCTCCAAGGTCTGATCCCGCTCCCTGTACAGCCTGACACCCTTTTCTAAGTGAGCCTGAGCCCTGCAGAAGAAAATGTGACTCTGGCTGAGTGAAGAGTGATGCTAGCACTCTGGACAAGCTCAGAGCCACTAAATTAGTGACAATTATGGGATATTATGGGATACATCAGCCAGTGCTTTTGGGCCCACCAAGGACCTGCATCCATGAAGAATCTGGACACCAGGAGCTGCTGAGGGAGCTGGGAAAGGGGCTGAGCCTGGAGAAAAGGAGGCTCAGGGGAACCTTCTGGCTCTGCACAACTCCCTGACAGGAGGGGACAGCCCAGGGGGGTTGGGTTCTGCTCCCAGGAAACAGAGACAGGAGGAGAGGGAACAGCCTTGAGTTGCACCAGGGAAGGTTTAAGCTGGATATTGGGGAGTATTTCTTGACAGAAAGGATGGTCAGACACTGGTACAGGCTGCCTAGGGCAGTGGTAGAGGATTTAAATCTGTGTGGATGTGGCACTTGAGGACATGGGTCAGTGGTGGCCTTGGCAGTGCTGGGGAAATGGCTGGACTCCATCTTGGAGGGTTTTTCCAACACAAACACATCTATGATTCCCTTCTATTTGATAACAAGTCTGTGTGTGGGGATGGTATGAACAGGTTCTTACAGTGCAGGAGACACTGAAGCCATGGCAAGCTTAAGTCTCTGGTCTGCACTCCAAGAGAAGCATGAGAAAGAGAAGGTCCTACCCTGTGGGCTGGACACTTGATGAATTTGATTATGTGAGACACTTGCAAAAGGCTTGGAAAGAGGAAAGAAACACCAAGATCCTACATTAAAACAAAGTTACACAGCCCTGAATGACTGAATCAGACCGCTCTAGAAGCCAGCATAAAAAATGGGAGGTGGAAAAGCAGATTTTGAGAAGTCAGAGGAGCAGATTACCTGCACAGAGCTTCAGGTGGAAAAGCAGTAATTACAGGGTCCAAAGAGCTCAACCTCTTCACCCAGCACACCATGAAGGGAGGAAAGGGATTCCTGGGTGTGAGTTTAAGCTGATTAACTCCTCACACACTCTCTGGCCCTGTGCTTGCTGAACTGGTTTGCTTTTAATTATAAAAGCCACCAAGCAATAATTTGAAGCTTTAAATCAGAGACTGTTTAAGAGTGGATTTAAAATCAACAGAACAAGTCAGGCTGGTTTGGCCAATGCACCCATTCATCTCCTCATGATGACTCTTCTGCTGATGCCTTTCCCTTTCCAGCACTCAGGGAAGTTTCCAGCAGCTCACTGGACATTCTGTTGTTTTCTCTCCATGTTAGAGTGGTTGAGCACCCAAAAGAATGATTGACTCCCAGGCAAGTATATACGGAAACTGAAATCTTATCTTGTGAAACAGTCCCACCATCTATATTGTGTTTGCTTATCAATATTATTTCCTTGTTTTCTGCCTGGAAAAGACTTACCCAGCACCAACAAATTCAACAGACTCAGAACAAACAATAGTGTTCAAGGCCAATCCTCCCCTAGGTGAGATCAGTGCCAATTTGGAACCCCCGCACAATTTGATTATTGTGGGTTTGTACTAGATATAATTCAAAACATAATATTAATCACCATTTTCTGGAGTTATTCGTGTCAAAAGGGGGGAAAAGAACACCAAAATACTGCTACTGCAACAGCCCCACTGCAATCAGGCTTCCTTTTAAGGCCATTTTCATCAGTTACAAAGGAAAAAGTTCAGCTGAACAAACTCTGTCATATTTAGTAGACTATAACCACTTTTGAGCAACCAACACACACATTTTCAGAGACCAGGATGAAGGTGATTTTGGCAATATGACATTTTTTGTTGTGAAGTCCTGGTGAATCTGACCATCCTGTACTGAAAACCCTTAAACCCAAGCAATCAAACCCACCATTTCTAGTTCTGATAAGAGAAAGAATCCCAGAGCCAAGCCAGTGACAGCTGAGCCACAGCAGCCCCAGCCTGCTGAGACATTTTTCCATTTTTCATACTGAGAGGAATCCTACAGATTTCATCTTTTTGCCTGGGCCAATGTATATAATCCCAAATTCCCCAAACTGTGTCAATCCCTGAGTGCTACACATAAGCACACACACACTTTGTTTTCTTCTCAGAGCTGTTTGTGCAGCCACTCAAAAGAGGGGAAGGATGCTGTTAAACCCAGGGGATGCCCAGGGGCTTTTGCAGCTCCTTTTGTCTGCCCTGCATCCCTGAAGATGTTGGATACTAGCACAGCCACACACACAGCTACAAAGGAGAGAGCAGAGGAAAGCCTCCCACAGAGCCAGAAAATTCTGAAATTACAACAGCTACTTGGAGACACAACTGAGGAGGTCATAGTCTCCCATTTATTAAATTTGGGCACCAGGAACAGCCCTGAATTTGAGTGCTCCAGGGCAAGGCAACAAGGGCTCGTTGCAAAACTTCCTCAAAGCCCTGAAAAAAGCTAATCTGAGGTATTTGTGATTAAGAACATGTCAGTGCTCAGCCATGAATGGAGTTGCAGTTGGATAGTCATGAGGAGCAGCCAGGTTTCCATAAGGTGATCATGCATCAACAGCTGAGAAACCAAAGAGCAGCAACTTCAGGTGAGTTCAGAGGAAGATTTAACGCTTGGAAATATTCCAGATGCTCAGTGAGGACCAACTTTCAGAAGCTGCTCAAAACCAAGACTGAGACAGACGTGACTGCATTCCAGAGAGGAAGATGCTCTCCAAGCCCTGGTTTTACCCAAAAGCCTGGCTGTGAAAGCCTGCCCTAAGGCCCAGGACAAGAAGGCAGGATTCCAAGCTCTGATGCAGGTTTATCTCCTGATATCACAGGATCTGTAGGCAGCCAGGCACAATGGGCCTCCAGGCACTGTTGATTTTACAGAAGAGGCTGATCCCACTGTGCTGTAGCCCTGCCTTGCTCATGGGGAGAAAAAACACCTACTCAATTTTTAACAACTTCTTAAAATTCAGCTGCAAAAATGTATTCAAAAATCTTTTTTCACTATCATTCATTAATCACATGAATCCTCAGGTGAAAAGAACCTGGGGAAGTTCTGTGATGCACTAAATTGAGGGAAATTGCCTGCTCTGAGACCAGGCACTCATCAGCTGCAGGGCACCAGGCTCTGCTTCACCAGGAAAAGTCACTCCACACCCCAAAGCACGTAACAGAGATGAAAAGCAGCAATTACCTGGATATTGCAGTGGGGAACTGATTAGCTGGATGCTTTCATGAGTCACTTTTTAAGTCAGACCTCCCAGATCCTCAAAATAGCAAAGCACAGCTTAAGTGGGATCACAGAATCCTTTAGGTTGGAAAAGCCCTCCGAGATCAGCAAGTCCAGTCACTGCCAAAGCCACTCCTAATCCATGTCCCCAAGTGCCACATCCACACTGTGAAATCCCTCCAGGGATGGGGACTCCACCACTGCCCCTGCAGCTGTGCCAGGGCTGGACAACCCTTTCTGGGAAGAAATTTGCCCTGATAGCCAACCTAAACTTCCCCTGGGGCACCCTGAGGCAATTTCTTCTTGTCCTGTCCCTTGCTCCCTAAGAGAACTGAATGACACCCGCCCCACCCCAAGCCCCTCAAGGCAGCATCACAATTCAAAAGACTTCTGATTGTAGAATCCTCACTGAAATATCTTTCTTCAGAAGACAAAGCAGATCCATGCAACCGCAAGTTTCAAAACTGAACTGAGTCACATCTGAGCCCTCTCACAGCCTGCTACAGGCAGTACCAGCAGATTGTCTCAGTACTCCTGTCACAAGCAGCTCTGCAAATGCTACATCCAGGAGGTCCAAGGCTTCTGATGGATGTTTCCAACAGCAGGATTCAAGAAGATGTTTTACCTTTTCTCAGCTTTGGACCATCTGCAGTGACTTGTGCCCCTGTGAACTTCCTCCTGTTTCATACTGCAAGGTAATACTCCACAACACAACATCACACCACTTACCCAGCCCATTTTCTACACATCTGCCTGCTTTCACAAGCTTCTATTACCCTTATTACTTTTCAGCCCTGTGGACTTTGCCAACTATCCCATGACAAAGTGCACAAGCTGCAGTTATTGAAGGGTGACAGGCAGGCACAGAGGTCACAGAATGTGGCCACAGGAACTGAGAGTGCAGGACTAGAGCAGCTCCAGGTGATAAATGCTCCCAGTATCAACGCATCCTTGCTAATTACTGCTGCTTCTGCAAGGTAATTAATTAGGTAAAACTGCTCCCAAGGCAGAATTCCACCCGAGTTCAAAGAGAATGCATGTCTGAGTATTGCTTTAACCCTTCTACACAAGTCTTTGGAAGAAATTCAATGCCTGTGCTCACATCTGTTGTACAGGACATTTTTAATGCTCCTAGCAGGAAACTTTCACAACTTTCCTTCACCAGAAGGATGCTAAAGGAATGCAAGAAGTCATGATCCAACCTGCTTTTTCAGAGGCAAAAAGGAAAGTACACATAAAAAAATATTTCAGCTTTAACATTTCCAGGTGCCCCAGGAGTGAGGCAGGGCCAAGTGGAGCATGCAGTGCTTCCTCCTGCCATGGACTGAGCACAGGACACCTTGCTCCTGGAGTCTTCAGGTCATCACTTCCACACATTAACATCTCCCTGCTTTCCAAGGAAGCCCTGCATCCTACAGAATTGCAGTCTCCTCTACAGGTAAGACATGCACTCCACAGCAGGAGAACTTACAGCACAGGACACTGCACTTAGTCCTGCTGACATTTCCAGAGAGCAGCATTTCTCTTCCAATCCTGGTATCCAGGCATCAAGAATTAACCACATGAGTTTTTGCAAAGCAAGGCAGCTCACCCTGACAAAGCCAAGCTTAATTTTAATAAATCCTGGGAGTGAGTCCACATGACACTGCTAAAATAGGGAATGCTATTCTGGTTTTTCTACATTACAAACGCACATGCAGCTGTAAACGACAGAAAAGGGCAGAGAAAAGCAGCATTTGGGGATAGTCTGAGCTCCCTGTGTAACAGTAACACCAGAATCCAAGAAGCAGTAGCAAAGAGGAGGAAGTAAAAGGGCTATTTGCTCATCCATTTAACTCAAAATGAACCTGAAAGTGTTAAGTAAGTGCAAAGTGAAACTGGGAACAAGAGACATGACTGATGTCATGGTACAAAGGTCTTGGAGCAGCACATAATAAAACTGCACATGTACAAGTAGAGCTTTCAACTGTATGCAAATTAAAGTGTCCTGTAGGTGAATATTTTTTAGCACATGGAATAATAAATCTTTAAATGATGTAATACAATACTTTGGAAATTATCTCCTCAGCATTTTCTGCAGCATATTGTACTGCTTTATGTATCTCAGGGTATTTTCTTAAAGAGCTGGGATCAAATGACAAATCAAGTGCATTTTTAGGCTGATATTCAGAAATGTGCTACTTATCCCCAATTTTTTAAATTCAAGTATCTTCCTTCATAAAGACACTCAAGAGTTTAGCTCAGATGAGCAGCAGCTCTTGATATTTTTTTTCCCCTTTGGCTTAAGTTATATTCTTCAGAAACAGGATCCTTCACTCTGATTTTGGGAGGTTAAATTCTTTGAACAATTAATTCAAATACTGTATGTTTAAGGTACGAACTTAAGCTTAGAACTATTTTCACAAGGCTATGCTTTTAAGAATGAACTGCCCAGAATAGCAAGTTCCATCAATTCAAACACGACACCTTGAGAACAAATGTGGATGCTCCAAGTTCTGGTATCTGCTCAGAAATCTTCACCTTAGTTAACAGAGAGCTCCTTGTCCACACTTAAATCCCCTAACTGTGCCTACTGCTTTCTTCTTGGCAGGGCCTGAATTCTCAGGATTTCTATTCCTACACTTCCCAACTGCCTGAATCATAAAGGGTCACCAATCTTGCCATCATGGAATGGTTTGGGTTGGAAAGGACCTTAAAGTCCATCCTGCTCCACCTCCTGGAGCATGGGCAGGGACACTTTCCACTAGATCCTGATGCTCCAGCCTGGCCTGAACACTTCCAGGGATGAGGCATCTCCTCTTAACTAGACTAGCAACAAATTCATCTAAATAATAAAAGTCAGAGATAGCCAAGAATGCTGAAAGTATTTTAGTGACCTAAGATGGCAGAACTCAAAGCTTTGTTCAAAGCTGGTAGAACAACAAAGTTTAAAGAGCTGACCTTTGTCAACACTGGCCTTGTTTCCAGTGCTTTCCACGGGTGGTTTGTTTCCAAACACTCCTTCCTTGAACACCAGAAAAATGTTAAGTGGTTAGAACACAAAATGGGAGCAGCCAGGTTATCTTGAACAGCACACTGGGTTGTTTTCACTGAAAGTGTACCTTGGCCAGAACATCCTAAATGAGTCAGGGCTCTGCACAGCTCACCCTCACTTCAAATGTTCCTGGAATAACACAATTCCATTTGTTTTGCTAAGAATTTTCTCCTTCACAGGAAAAGCACCATTAAACAATGTGTTCTTTAAATCAAAGGTGAAACCTCTGTGTTTTCTTCCTCCTCTGACATCAGATGATTTAAAAGATTCCCCAGAAAGGCTGAAGGGATCTGTTAAACCCTGGCAAGAGATGCAATGCCAGCTTGGAGAAACATGCCATCAGAGACACTTCCAGAACTGAGATGGATTGGAAACCTCTGACTGGAAAGTGAAGCATTCCACCCTCATAAATACAATTTTTCTGTAAAAAACACAACAAAGAGAGCAAATGTCTAAGTCTCTCATCTTTCTACAGAGAACTTATTCAGGTTGTGTTGATCCAAAGATTACAAAGTCCCAAATACTCTAGATAGTACATCCTTGTTCTTGCTGGCAATGACACACATCCCCAATCTTCAGCAGTGTCTGTCTGAAGACAGAATGAAGGAGAATTTTCCACTGAAATGCCTAAGTGTGAAAATAACTTTGAGCACCTTGTCTAGCAAAATGAACACAGTGGAAGGGCAAAGTACAAAGACAACACAACAACTGCACGGCCAACATGAAGGGCAGTCTGAACAAGTCACACCTTTTCCCCAGAGTCTGGGATTTTCGAAGTTATTAGAGCTTCCAAAAAGCCAAGAGAGATCCATTTTCCTTTTAAGCTCTCCTTGGCACAAGGCACTGCACGTATCAGAAGGCTCAGACACCCAGACACAGATGATACAGCATTAAAAAAACTTTATAAACTCATTTATTTCATGAAACTGCATGTAGAAACTGTCACTGCCACAGGCATGTTACAACTTTCTCCCTGGATTGAACTGAAGTTTCATGAAAGAAAAAACTCTTTTAAGGATCTGGAGTGAAAGCCAGGGATGAATCCTCCTTCATCTCTTTATAAGAGATGTAGCATTGAGACTTTAAGAGAAGCACCCCATCAATTTCAGAGCTACAGAACAAGTAACCACTGAATCACTTCAAAAGTACTTCAATAACTTAATGAAGTGTTCAAATTAAAGACCCCAGATTCTGTGGCAGATGAGAAACCAGTCAGATCACACTGAACAAGCACACTCCAACCTATTCAACCCCTGCACCGATATTGCTTAATCAGGCTCAAACTTGCAGTTTGACAGTCTGACCTAATAGCTCTACCCAGCTTGAGACAACAGGGAACACAGAATATTCCAGGAAACTCCCTGGATGGGCTCTTCCACCTGACAGGCAGATCCAGGCTCTCTCAGTTTTCATATTTTACTGACTGCTTTAGGAGCAGATCACTTCAGAAGGGGAACAAGCACAAAGTCCAGAGAAATCCAGGGATCCAGTTTTCCCTGAGCACTCCCCTGGTTTACAGCAATGCTCTGCATCCCCTAAAACACCAGGGAAGGAAAGTGCTGCAGTCAGCTACCGGTGCTTTTGATCCTTTGGGGCCAACAATCAACCCTGGGGGAAAGAATATGGGGAAGAAATAAACTGACAAAGCTGCAATCACTCTCCCTCCAGAGCAGGAAATACCCACAGATGTACAGTAATTTCACGATTATAAGCCGCACCTTTTTCATTGAAGAATCCAGCCTACCCCAGTAGTGCGGCTAATCATCAGGTGCGGCTTATCTATGGACAAATCCCAGTGAAATGCCAACCCGTAAGTGAGAGCCGGCCAGGGAGGGTGCCTGGGGCTGCCTGTAAAGGCTTTGCTGGTCTATGGAAACTGTTTGCAACTTGAGCACCTGACACCAAACCCCGCGCTGGTGCAATTCTGTTACTAATTCATTACTTTGTTGCACATGGATCCTCGCTTAAAAAAAAAAAAAAAGCGGCTTATAATCAGATGCGGCTTATGATTGTGAAATTACTGTAATTATTGCCTGATGAGCACCAACAGCCATAAAATTCACCTTCCCCAGCACAGGAAATGGGAAAACTGACAGCACATTCTCTCTGTCCACATGACTGGAAATAACCCCTCTTGAATACATGACACCTTAAGCAGGGACATATGAAAAGAGATCCATTGTGACTTTTCTTCATGGATTTGCACTCAGAAACCATTCCTTGAACAGCATAACCTTGACATCTGCCTGAGTGGTACAGAGCTCTTCTAACAGCCAACACACCCAGGCTCATGGCCCATCTAT
The DNA here is from genome assembly GCA_009812075.1 of Sialia sialis. NCBI lineage: Eukaryota > Metazoa > Chordata > Aves > Passeriformes > Turdidae > Sialia > Sialia sialis. The sequence continues at coordinate 2,088,582 of VRYO01001147.1, read as the reverse complement.
AATACCTGTAGGGCTGAGGGGCTTCAGCCTGGAGAAGAAAAGTTTCCAAGGACACCCTTCTGTGGCTTGTGGATTTTAAGAAACATTGAGACAGACTTTTGAACACACCTTGCAGGGACAGGACAAGGAGCAACAGTTTTAAACTGGAAAAGGGTTGATTTTGATTGGACATAAGGAAGACAATTTTTTAAATTGTATTTATTTATTTATTTATTCTTTCCTGTGAGGTCAGACACCTGCAGAGAAGCAGCTGCGGCTGCCTCATCCCCAGCAATGTCCCAGGCCAGGCTGAGTGGGGCTTGGAGCAACCTACTCCATGGAAGGTGTTCCTGCCCACAGCAGAAGTGGGAGTGGATGGGCTTTAAGGTCCCTTCTAACCCAAACCATCCTGGGATTCTAGGATTCTCTTGAAATTCCAGGTTAAAAGCCATAACAATTCCCCTAATGTCAGAACAGTGTCTTCAGTTTCTCAAGCTCTGATCCTGCGGAGAAAAATGAGGTGTTTTTTTCTCTCAGGGAAGTTATTCTTCCTCCGGGTACGGACTAAAAGAACCTCAGGTCACATTTTCTAAAGATCTGGGATACTCCACTCACCCTCCTCATTGTTTCCTGACATTTGGGGCACCACTGCACTTCATTTCAACACTTTCAGAGTGCACCTCTGGGTAAAACAAGACAGCTCTGGAGCAGCTCATACTTTTGGGAAGGGATAATTTAACTCCACAGACAAAGCCTTTATTCCTTGTCTATTTTCCATGACCCTCAGGCTTTATTGCCTTCTGCAAAGAGATACTTAAGTCATTTTAATGGTTCTCATACCCATCAAGCTTTTATGGTCCAGCCCTGCTCCTGCTCGTGCCAGAACAGCAGTGTGTGTGTGGCCACAGAATGACTGAGATCAAGGAAAAACTCCAGTTACAAGAGAATTTTCGTAGGTTTTTTCTTCCAACCAGATCAAATTCCCAACTTATTACATGTCCCAGCTGCACACATAGCAATCACAGCCAGGGTGTGAAAATGAAGCTGTGTAATATCAGCACTGTAAGTGAGCTGCTGTGAGGAGAGGGGATATTTCAGGTTTTTTTCCTTGCAAACCTCTGCTGCCCAAGCTCAGGTATCAGCAAAATTTACTCTACACTTTTTAGAGACAGATCCTTTTTAATGCTGGGAAGTCCCCTACAATGATCCTACGAATGCCATCACTCCCTGAACACCATGCTCCAGTTCACTGCAGCGAATCCTTCCTGCAAAGGGAAGAGCTTTTTTCCTGTAGGACACAGCTGTGTCACAGACAAGAGCCACTGTAAGGGAGAACTGTGGATTTAGGAGTGCATTGGAAGTCCCATTTTGGGAAAGTAATTCAATAAGAGGTCATGGGAGGCAGCTAAATTAAGATCACTTTTGACAAATGTTACGTTGTTTAATCCAGTGCTATAAAAAGTAGCTCGCGTGCCAAGGGCTAAGTTTTTGAGAACTATATTAAATAAGAGCCAAGAAAAAAAAATAAAAAGAGAACTGTTTGGCAGGGAAAAGGAACAGAGGAAGGCATAATTCAGAAAACGCTCCCAAAATACTGGAATGAAACATATTTTTTGGTTTTTAAATAAGAGAAGCCAGGCTGAGAGAGCTGGGGGTGTTCACCTAGGCTAGAGAAGGCTCCAGGGAGAGCTCGGAGCCCCTTCCAGTGCCTAAAGGGGCTCCAGGAGAGCTGGAGAGGGACTGGAGAAAACATATGGAGTGACAGGACAAGCTTTAAGCTGCCACAGGGCAGAGTTAGATGGGACATTGGGAAGAAATTCTTCTCTGGGGGGTGAGGCCCTGGCACAGTTGCCCAGAGAAGCTGTGGCTGCCCCACCCCTGGAAGTGTCCAAGGCCAGGCTGGACGGGGCTAGGAATAATCTGGGATAGTGGGAGGTGTGGAGCTTTGAGGTCCTCCCCCAACCCAAACCATTTCATGATTTGTTCTATGATTCCATGTCACATGAGAGAAAATGTCAGACATAGACCAAGCAACATATTTTAGCAATATGTTTTTCTTAAAGGTGCCAGAGAATAAATGGGTAGCAGAAAAATTCAGCAGCAAAATTCAGCAGCTTCACCATTTCCCATTCAGTAGCTTCAAAAATTAATAGCCAGGCCAAAAAAAATAAAATAGTAGAATGAGCTGAAATTCTTTTGCAAGAAAGAATTAAAGAAGCTGTCAAATGAAAAACCAAAGGCAATAAGACACCCAAGTGAAATGACAAAAACAAGTGGTAAAACAACCTGTACTGGGAATTTGGCAAAACTCTTGAGAGCTACCAGAGAACTGGTGAGGATTGCAGAGGAAGGGACAGCTGTAACACATGGATACAGGTAGGACACTTGTGATATACGCAGAGGATACATGTGACAGACCTGCAGGACATTTGCAGTATTTTCATCTACACCTACCTTGTTCCTTAAGTCACCCATCCCCATTTCAGCCACTCCAAGTTATTTCCTGAACACAAGTGCTGTACTCGGACAAGTTTAGCTCTAAATGACAATTCTCATGCTTCAGTTACAAAGCATAAGGAGAACAGAAACTATGTACTGTCTTTTGTGCAGCCATACATTTGTGGAAGATTTTTAAGATGCATTTCAGGCATTTTTCAGCAATTTGCAGGGAATGAGGCTGGGAAGACAATGATATGCTAGGGAAAAAAACCAATATAATTTTACTTAGAAGAATAATAAACAGAAGTATTCAAGGGTGATGACTGAAGGCACTGGTGGAGAACACACGCATTTTTCTTCCATATAAGTTTGCTGCTCTCTGTGGCTGAAGGAAGCATCCAAATTGCTTTTGCTTGTCATCATTTGTGTATTTTGGGGAGAAGGGGGTTGTTGCAAAGCCAGGTTTAGCACCCTCAGCCTGCAGCACAGCTCAAACACCTGCACACAAACACATTCGTTTATGCAAACATACCTTTGACAGTTTTGACAAAAACTTGTTTCTCTTTACTGGGGTCTTTTTCTTCTATTAGAATTCCATGGAAAATGCGCCCAAACGTGCCTAGGAACAGAACATCCAATCAGTAATGTGTGGTTAACAAACACTGATAACATTAGGAGTATCTTAAGCAAACTACCTTTCACAGCAGAAAGTGAGGAATGCCTGCAGTTAAAGTGTCTCTAAACCCTAAAAAGTCACCAAGAGAGAATCCAAGCACTCTCCAGGACAAGGGGGATTCACAACTACAGGCAGTAAATGCTGAAGTTTTCCCATCAATAAAACTTAAGGGGACAAGAATGAGAGTGAACAAGCAATAGCAGAGCCCAGTGAAATTAAATATCAATATGATGATGGTTTATTTGTGGCACTTCAGCCAACTCCCTGCACTAAGAACTCCAGCTCCCTTTTCTCATCCATCCAGACTGGAATTCTAAGCCAAGGCACATCTCACAAGGACTAAGTTTTTTTGGAAATATCAAAGGAAATAGCAGTTCTGGCCAGCCAGAACACATGGAACACTGAAACAGCCAGCATCACATTATTCACAAGTTTCACCTCTGGCTGGAAGGTGCTGGGTTTGTCTTTCAGACCCTCCAGCATTTTTGCATTCAGAAGATGTCACTGATGTGACTGCAGGAAGAGGAGCTACTCTGAGGAGCAGGGCTGAGAACAGCTGGTAACACACAGAGAATTATCTGGTTTTTACTGCTCAGCTTGGCAATGTTTTTCTGCAAGGTGTGCATCATCTTCCCACAGACTATTCCAGCATTGCAGCCCCTTCCCAGGGATTCCTCCTGTTTGACTAGGTTGAAAGATCTTCAACAGTATGAAATACAGATCTTATTTGTTTCTAAACACCTTAAACAGGGGCAGTGCAACATTTCTGTCACCTACCCTGGGGCTTCAAGGAAACCCTGCAGGACAGGGGTCCTCAAACTGCAATCTCACAAAGCAACAGCTGAACTCAGGAGACTCTCAGGCAACCATAATACCATGAATTACTTAACAGCAACTAAAACCCTCTTGTCTTGGCTCTTGAAGACTCCGAGGAAGTGCCTAAATATGTATTTCCAAAATGATAAAGCAGGTGAGGCTATGGAAGCTACAAGAAGTTTATAACGAATCTGTGGCCAAGATCAGTTAAAAAGTCCCCTGCATGCTTTTACTTTATCCACTTCTTCCTCTGTGAAGCTTTTTTGTTCTTCAGTGGCAGAGACTCAACACCACTATATAAAATTGGTTTTTTAAGTCCTCTGACATGTGGATGTGGCACTTGGGGACGTGGTTGAAATTGGCAGTGCTGGGGAAGTGTTTGGACTCGATGACCTTAAAGGGCTTTTCTAACCTCAATGACTCTGTGATTAACTTTTGAAGGTTCTGACTCAAATTAACAGCTGGAGGCTAAGAAACGAGGTCCCAGGATTAACTGGATCCAAACAGCATTCAACAGCTCCTTGTGCCTCATCTGGCAAAACAGAGCAGCTCTGTCACCAAACATCTGAAGAATTGCTAGGGCACTGAGTCACTTCTAGCCATGGATGACACCCAAGATCCCAGCTCCAGGCAGCCCAGAGGAACACAAAGCACATCCCACATGCCAAGGAAGGTTTTTGTGGAGCCCACACTGGAAGGGAGCACAAAGCTGCCTCCTCAGAGGTTCAGAGGCACACACTGAATGAGAAGGGGAACATCTCCCACTGCAGCTCAGACTAACACCAAGCATTCTGCCTCCAAAGGATGATTATCTCCAATCTCCAGCTTTGGGAAGTTTGATTTCTCAGGGAACAGGCACTTGAAATTGCAGCAGTAAAGGTGAATGACAAAACTAAATATTTAAGCCTATTTTTCAAATTCAGGATCAACAAGAATCAGTTCATGTTGTGCATGAACACTTTCAAAGTACACATTAAACAAAGAGAACAATCCAGGAACTGGGTGATCCTTGTAGGTCCTTCCAACTCAGGATATTCTGTGAAAACAATCAGGTGATCTCCGAATCTTTTCTATCAGGACTGTAAATGTTGCATCTACCAATTAGATTTCCAAATCAAAGTTATCAAACTGAGACACCAAATTTGGACAACTGGGCTTGGGCTGGTTTTGTTTTGATTTTTATGTTGTTAAGAGCAGCTGTCCTGTAGGAACTCCCAAAAGTGAGTTAGCTTGGCACTGAGAGCCCTGACTGATTAGCTCTCTCCTCAGCCAAGCTTCATCTCAGGGAGCAGGTTATTAAGCCAGACAAGCTGAATGATTTACTAAACATGCCTGGTTGCTCCCCCAGCCTAATGAATTCTGGAAGCTGCTTTTCCCACCCCCCACACCCCAAATGCAAACATAACTCATCATTCCTCCCCTCCACTGAAGCTATGAAGATCAGAAATGTCACCTGTGAACGATTTCAGAAAAACCCGTAAATAAATATCTCTGCATTTGTATTTATGTATCCACATCATGCTGTAGGAATGAAGTGTCTGAGGATTGTAAATACCTTCTTGGAGCACGTCTTTGAGGGTGATCCTCTCCCTGGAGATGGCTATGTCCTTCACTTTAGCTTTGGCCTCCATGAGAGTGACACTTTTCAGATCATTCTTCTCTATCCGTAACGTGGGATAACCTGAGGAGCCAGCAGAGCCAAACAATCCAACATAAATACCCTTGGAATGAAAACAGGCACAGGGCTTCAGCCCTGAGCACCTACAGCCCCACACACAAGGGAGCAGCACAACCTTAAATACATTATATATTCATTTTAAAAGGATGATAGGATTTAGCAATGAAAAACACAAGAATAATCATCTGCAGGGAAAGAAATCACACAGGAGTTCTCTGTAGTGTCACATTAACAACTTTTATTATTAACTCCAGGTGAAGGGAACTCCTGTACTGAAGGTGATCAACACTGCACTGCCCTAAGGAGGAGGAAACAGACTTGGAAAACTCAGGGCATTAACAAACCACCAGTGCCCTCTTCTGGCACTTCCAGATACACCAGCAGGGTCAGAAAGACTGGAATACTTTTGTACATGAGCATGAATTATTATGGAAATCTTGAGAATTACTCTGATAATACTTACTTCAAAATTTAAACCCAACTCATGCAACTGTGGAATGACCAAGAATGTCAATCCTGCTTTTTTCATTCATCCAACCTTTTCTTCTCTTAATTTTCACCATTTCCAGTGCTACTGGAGATGTCCCAAAGCAGGCGACTGTGAAGCAAGGGCTGCCCCCACAAACAGGTGACACTTGGGCACTGGAGAAGGGAACAGAGCTGGGGAAGGGCTGGAGCACCAGAAGAGGCTGAGGGAGCTGGGAAAGGGGCTCAGCTTGGAGAAAAGGAGGCTCAGAGGGAACATTCTGGCTCTGCACAACTCCCTGACAGGAGGGGACAGTCAGGAGGGTCAGGCTCTGCTCCCAGGAACAGGGACAGGATCAGGGGAAACAGTCTCAAGCTGTGCCAGAGTGGGTTTAGATTGGGCATGAAGGAAAATTCCATTTCCCAAAGTGTTGTCCAGCCCTGGCACAGGTGCCCAGAGAGGGAGATAAGAGATTTGTGGCACCTGGGGACATGGGTGGCCTTGGCAGTGCTGGGGGAATAGTTGAACTTGATGATCTGGGAGAGCTTTTCCAATCTAAATGATTCTGTGATTCTAAAAGACAGAAAATAAACAGGCTGGGGAGGGACCCGGGTGACAGGATGGAAACCAGCTCTAGAATAATTTGCAGGATAAGGTCTCTTCCAAACTCTGTGAAAATTAATTTTGTCAACATTTCATACATGAAATTTTTACAAGCCTGTTTTTAAATTAATTCTTGTACCAAAACCATTTGAAAAGCAGCTCTTTGCAAGGGAAAGATAAACTCGGATGACAAGTAAGATTTTTTTATTTTTTTTTTTAGTTTCTTTTTTCAGGAAGATACAGAAAAATTTAGAAGCAAGCCAAATCTCTCCCAGAGTGCAATTCAACCTCAAGTAAACACCTGCTTCCACACATGAGGAGGAAAAAAGGAGAACACAGGAGGGCTGAGAGTAACAATGACCTTTCTGCTGTTCTCCCTCATGATGGGACAGTGACTATCACCAAGTGCAATCAGAGGACAATGAGAGAGACTCTGGCGTCATCCTAGCTGCTTTAAAAAGCCCCATGTGTGTCCCCATGCTGGTCACATTCCCTCCAGCTGGAACAGTCTCTGCCCTGAAGCAGTGCTGGATGGGATAGCTCTCCACTAGACAATAATTCAAGGATTAAAAATTACACAGGTAATGAATATGTTCATTAACTACAGAATTAACCCAGAACACAGCTGAGAGGACTTGGTCTGTTCAACCACGAGGAGACTGAGACCTGATCCCAGTCTGCAGCTCCTGCCAAGAGGGGCAGCTCTGATCTCTGCGACCTGGGACAGGACCCCAAGGAATGGCTGGAGCTGTGTCAGGGGATGTTCAGGCTGGGTATCAGGAAAAGGCTCTTCCCCCAGAGGTGGCTCTCCAGGGAATGGGCACAGCCCCAAAGCTGCCAGAGCTCCAGGAGTGTTTGGACAATGCTCTCAGGGATGCACAGGGTGGGATTGTTGGGGTGTCTGTGCAGAGCCAGGGTTGGATTGGATTGGATTGGATGATCCTGTGACTCCCTTCCAGCTGGGATATTCTGTGATTCTGTGGTATCAGCTATCAGATCAGTATCTAAAACTGCTGCCACCCTGTAAGCAACAGACAAGAATAACACACCCACCAAGATTCATGCACATGGCATCACCTGCTTTGATCTCAGGGCTGGCTGGACACATCCTGCTCTCTCTCCTCTGCTTGGACTGCACCAGGCAGGCTCTTCCCAGTGCTAAAACACAGATGCTTCACAGCTACTGGTGAAGCCCAGCTGGCTGTTCTGGGTGCAGGGACAACAACCCAAAGGACAAACACATTCTCATGCTCCTATGACCACTCACACGCTCCCGAACTCACTCCTGACTATGGCGTGGACAAAACACACATTGTGTGAATTCAAGAGGCAAAGCAGAGCCATAGAATTATTCCTGCTCTTCTCCTGACCCCAAGCAGCATGGCAGGAGGGTCTGTGCTTAGATTAACACTTACTGGTTACTGGTGTGGCATTGTTGGGCGTGTCAGCTCGCAGGTACTGCGTGGTCTGCGTGGAGGGCTGCGACAGCCCCTGGGAGCTGCTGCTGTCACTGATGCTGTGGGGAAACAAAAACACAGCTCAGCATCACTGCTGGCCACTCCAACACATTCCAAATGAACTTGTACAGGGCAAAACCAGGAGATGTTCCAGGCAAGACTTTAAAAGAGAAGAGTTTCTCAAGTCTTTCACACATGAAAATGCAACTCAAAAAATCTTGGCACTAAGCACACCCAGCTTCCTCCTATTTTGTTTTCCAAAATTTGCTCTACTTTCTAGTACTTCTCCCCACTTTTGAATAATCCAAGTGACCAAATATTCCTGTCATACCAAGAACAACCATTATATTCCAGATTTCTCTCATGGCACTCATGTCCCAACTCAGACAAGAGCTCTATTTAATAGCTCAAACTGCTCTACCTTACTTTGTCACTCCCCTTCCTAAAGGTTCCTGTTGCCCCTTCCAGCACCACCTAAAATGTGCTTTTTGAGATGCTTTCTTTGGGCAGAAGAACCAGGGGTCCACAGAGTATCCATGAAAGAGGTAAACCACAGCAGGCTGACTTCTGTCTTATTTTCATAGTCAAAACCCAACAAAAAGGATTGCAGCTGTAATGGACCAAAAACCTGCTAGCAGGTCAGACGGCAGGGCCAGTTTTGTTGATGTTCTCCCTCTCCAAATACACACAAATGTCCCCCCACTTTGATCCAGCTTCAAAGATTCTCCACTGCTGACTGTATTGGGAGGAAAAGAAGAAACTGGTTTGGGATACAACCTCTGCTTGGCCAAATAATTAATATTTAAGGTTTCTTGGGCTGCTGCTGAGCACTGATCAAGCAGTGCTATCCACTCCTGTAGGACTGTTCGACATGGCTGATGATGCCCTCCAGATACCTCTGAAGCCAGGTTTCCTTTAAAAACCACAAATCCAAGTCCACTCTTCCCCATTGTACCACTAGCATGGATGCAACCCACTGAACTTTTTCTTTGGAACAGAATTTACTGAATCTCACAATAAAAATGTACTCATTTTATAGCTTGCCTCAATCCCTCCCTAGAACCACTTTTTACAGCTATTCCCACATTCTCTGTCCTCCAGGTGCAGAGTTCTAGCACAGCATTTAGCATGAGCCTAAAAGCCACAGATGCTGGTCTAGCTCCTCCCCTTTAACTTCCTTCAGAGTTTTTGAATGAATATTCTTTTGGTGCTTGCAACTTATTACTGCTTATTTGAACTGTTCCCACTATTGCAGGCACGAGCTGCTTCAGTATGATCCACTCTGCAGCTCTCCAGGGAGGAGAGTCTTGGCATGGTCACCACATCAAACACCAAGGCACAACTTGCATTTCCTTTTCTTGCTCAGGCTGGAAACTCCTTTTGTAACCTGATCACCCACCAGCCCTGCAGATTCCTTTGGCTGGAGGCAAGTGTGAGGAAGGGATCATTCTTTCAAAGCCTTATTGCAAGTTTGAAAAACTCCCTCATTCTGATTTTTAGGTTTAACTTGCTGCTTCCTGAGCTTCCTCACTTGCATATTCTGTCAGCTATTTGAAGGATGCCCTCTTGCTTTAATGACTGCCATTATCCTGCTGTTAAGCCATGCCAGCTTTCCTTGGCACTTTCCCAGTGCCCTTGCTCGAGGTTTGCAGCATTTGCTGTGACTTCCAATACAATGTTCCTAAATAATCCTTGTGCAGCCTGTAAACTTGGCTGCCTGGCTTGAGCTTCCAGTTAACAACCCTCCTCGGTTTTATTTAGTTCTGGGGGTTGAAATTAAGAGCACCAGTGGGTTTTCCAGGCCCTGCTGCTCCTGGGAGGTCGTTAACCCTAAGGACATTGTCATATTCCATTTGGGAACCTTTTACAGAAACAGTTTGAGATTATTATTCACATCCAGATCAGAAGTTCTCGCTTCCCTCAGTGAGTTTGTTCAAAACAAACCCCACAGCTCCTGATTTTCACATTTTGCTTCTGTTACACCTTTGCTCTGCACTGCAGCTTTTACACAGCAGCACATCCACAGCTCTGCCAGGCCAGGCACCTTCAGGGTCAAAAAAACAAAAAGTCATCATATGATGCTTGAAGAGCTAAACCCCAGGAGCTGCACAAACTTCATAAAATCAACAATGGTCTGGTTGAAGAGCCTTTAAAGATCATTTTATTTCAATCCTCTTCCATGGACAGAGAAAGCCATCTATGTTATTTATCAGAATTTATCAGTACTATATATGGTGATTCAGAGCAAATTATGAACACCTGCAAACCACATAGGACTAACATTAGATGGATTTTTAGCTTCATCTCCACAGAAAGTCAGTTGGTTTTTTAGGATCTTTACCTTGTATCTCCACAGAAATCCAATGCAATGGAGTAGATAGAAGGATATCTGATCACACTGCTGGGCTGGACACCTCAAAACCTCACAGATGACACTATTCCACACTATAAATGTAATGTTTTTCCTTTCTGAATTAAAGTGCATCCTTTAACACCTTCAGCAGATTAAAACCCCTCCATCAGACAATCAGGCACAAAGGAACTGAGGGAGGCTGACATTTGGTTACCATCAGTTGAGAAACCACAGCTGCTCAATGCAGTAGCACCACTAAATCACATGGGCTGGGGACACCAGAGGAGGGAAAGGCAGGGAGAAAATGGAAAGGAACAGATGAATGGATAAGGAGGAGGATGAAAAGATAAAGCTACTCCATGAGGCTGCAGGCAGCACAGCAACAGTTTGAAACATCCTTTAGTCCAAGATATCCTTTCACAGGGGTGACCACCCACAGGCTGTTTTCTAAAGGATCCAGTTTCACACTGCTGCTCCTCAACAGTTGCATCTGATGCAGGCTCAGTCCACCTGCTTTTCCAGCCTCCCTTCTCCTCAGTGTTTAATCCCCACTCCAGTGCCCTTGGACTCATGTTACACATCCCTTTTCCATGCATGTGCTATGGTTTTTCCAGATTGGAAATGTATTTGGGAGAGCCCAACACTGCCAGTTTTATAACCAAGCAATGCTCACACAGTACCCTGAGGCCAAACTGAATACTGGAAAATCAATCAAAGTAGGGAAAACTGAAATTCAGTTTCCTGCAGGTGTCAGTAAAACCCAAATGTTTTTATCCAGTCATGTATCATGGGAATGGTTTGGATGGGAAGGGACCTTAAAGCCCATCCAGTCCCACCCTGCTATGGGCAAGGACACCTTCCACTGTCCCAGGTTACTCAAAGCCCTGTCTAGCCTGGTCTGGGACACTTTCAGTGATCCAGGGGCAGCCACAGCTTCTCTGGGCACCCTGTGCCAGGGCTTCACCTCACTCACAGGGAAGAATTTCTTCCCAATATCCCATCTAAGGTAAAATAAAGGTTAAAACTCTCTGGTCATTGGGAAGCCATTTCCCCTTGTCTTCACATTCCAGGCCCTTGTCCAGGAGCCCCGTTAGGCACTGAAAGGTGCTCTGAGGTCTCCCTGGAGCCTTCTCTTCTCAGTATGAATTCTCTCTGAATCCTCCTACTTCACACAAATATTCTGGCAAAACCTGAACAACCCTTTCCACCTCATGAACAGCAGAGCACCTGCAACTGCTGCCTTTCTGCAGCCCAGCTCTCACCACAGCCCCACAGGCAGTGTCTTGCCATGGAGAGCAGAAATTGCAAACTACCACAGAGTGCTCATTTTGAGACCAAGCTCCCACAAATCTGAGTAAATATGTCCCAAAACCACACTGGAAAAGCTTGAACACATACCTGTCATCCAACTCTATCCTTTTCATGCTGTGGAGGTGCAAGACAGCCAGGATTATTGCCACCAGGAATATCACAGCACAACACACACCCACACTGATGTAGAACACCCGGGTCGAAGTGGTGGGAGCTGCGTTTACAGGGTCGACTGCAACAGATGTGCAAAGTTACTGAACTCTTCTCAAAAAGGAGAAAAAACCAACACAAAACCCCAAACAAAACCCCCAAGAAATCACATTTTGTTAGTTTGTTACAGCAATATGAGGAGAAGGGCTGGAGGCAGGGAGAGGCCTCAGCCATCCCAAATGTTCAGAAAGGCATCCTGGAGAACAACCACTCTGGAACAGACAGTGGGAGGTAAAGAGAGCACTGAGCACTCTTTCCCATTGCTGTCCAACAGCATTTTGGCAAAAAACACTCCCATTTTGGGTATTATGGAACCACAGTCAGCCAATGACATTTCCATCCAGAAGAGACAAAAACTACCTCATTCAATTCCTTCAACAGTGATAAATTAAAACAGCAAACTAGACAGGTCAAGAAAATAGATCAGAGTTATGAACAAAAACCAGAGACCTTAGGATGTGATACAAAAGCTGTTACAAGGCTTGGAATACGTTTTTTTTCTCTTCACCAGTTAAAACAATTAATTACTAAAAAAATACTGCAATACCAGGTATAGGACAGATTACCTGGGGATGGTTTTCACAGGGAAAGCTGTGGAATCAAAGCATATATGAAGTTTTTCGGTTTTTACACCGCAAGTTGTAAATTCAGGATTACTTACAGAGAGCCTTGCTGCTGTTTTTATCAGCTGTTGGAGATTTGATTTCTGGTTCAAGCTCTAAAGAGATGAGAGAAAGCCATTAAGTTTGGACTGCATTTACTACTGCAGCCCTTCACATTGCCTCAGGTATGGAAAAACAAATCTGCTTTTCAAACAGAAGGGCTGACTCAAGGACTACATTTCAATTTAAATATCCAGCCAGAATTAAAATCACACTGAAACACACAGCTCAGGTATTTCACCACTGACACACACGTCCAAGGAGGCAAAGCTTGAACCCACTGAATCCATGTAAAACCCTGCAGCTTGTCCAAGGTCCAAGGCAGCAGAAGGAAGAAGTGCAAAGAATGTGTTTGCTAAGCACTAAACAAAAACCTCAGAGAATCAGCTCCTACAGGAGAGAAAATCATTGCTGGGATGCTCAGTCAAGACCACCCTGATCTTTTGGAGGAAATCCTAGCTCAAGTCTAATGCTGCTTATTGTATGAAGGGGTCAGAGATGCAAACACAGGCACTGTGCCTTCTCAGCTGATGCCAGTCAGAAGCCAGAGTTAAAACAGAAGGATGGAAGAGGTGATGTCTATTTAAATACTTTTAAATATGCAGGTGCAGGCAGGAGGACAATGCTCAGCTCATGTGCTTGCAGTCCTTTAGAATGTGGGTGAATCTTCCGTAAGCTTACTGTGAGTGCAACCCTGGGGAATGCAGGAGAAGCCTCCAGGTGAACCCCTGAGGATCCGCAGCAGCTCAGGGAATCTCATGAACTTCTGACAGTCCCACTTGCACATCCCCCTTCCTGCTCTCAGTTCTGTCCAACCCAGCACTGCCCCTTCCCACTCCTGGGTAAGCCAGTGCAGCTCAGGGAAAAGTAATCCACAGGAGGGAAAAATCAAAGAGTTTTTCTTTTTTATCCCTTTTTTTATCAGGAATGCCCTGAGCAAAGCCACTAGCAAGTTCCTCCATACTCCTAAGTTAAGCATTACATTCAACTAGAAACCCCTGTATGCTCTATACCAATCAACACACACCAAACAAAGCCTTTTTTTTTTTTTTATGAACCTGCAGAAATGAGATCTTTGTAAGAAGCACTTCTGATGGTTCAGGCAGTGGAACTGTCTCGCTCCCCAGAGAACTGTGTGGTGCTTATGGAAAGCTCCATCACACATCCACAGCTCAGTAAGCTGTGAATGGATCAGCAGGGCTGACTTTTCCCACCTGGAGTATTTGAAAAAATACCCCAGAAAACATTAAATAAAGGTAAAAATATCAACATTATCAGCCAGACCTCCATTTTACTAGAAAGAGATACACACTTAGAATTAAGGGTCTTCCTGAAGCCTCAATGCTAGGAACACAAATATCCCAACAAGGCATGTTGGCTCTTCCATCCACATCTTCCCTGAGCTCATCCTTAGATATTTATACTCAAGAAAAGTGATAAACCCCCTTTTAGAAAGACAGCTACTGTCCTCAAAGGCTCCAGGCAAACTGACCAGAGGCAGGAGAAACATGCAAAGAGAGGGAGGTGGCCATCCCCAAATATTGCCTAGGAGAGGTAAAAATACCACAGGTATTTTTAAGGAGAGCTCTTGGGATTCTCCAAAAAAAAAAAAAAAAATTCTAGAAAATCCTAGGAAGCAGCAACAGTAAGCAGGAACACTCCAATAATAAATTATGCTTCCAGATTTTCCCAAGTGATAACGCAGAAGAGTCAATTTAGAATTTCCAAAATCTGGATTATCTCCCAGGATCATTTTGTACTTCACATCTAACAGACTAGCACCTCCTACACTCACTAAGTAGTCAATTTTATCACTATTTATAAATTAAGTCGATTTTCTTGGTAATTCTTAGAAGAGTTTGAATTCTCAGAATGCTGCAGTTTTTTCTTTCCAAACAAAGAGAAAATGCTTTTTTTTTATAGATGTACAAAGAGGTCAGTCAGTGCAGCAGAACTCTTGGGGGAAATTGTTCATTCACCAGCTTCTGCTTTAACCAGAAGTCCCCGTTCCTCTCTGAAAGGTAGAATTTTACCTGGTTTCTTCTGATCCTCCCCAAAATTCACTGTTACTCCTGTCCTGGTTCATACACCATCACCCTTTTCCAATCATATTTAAACAGTAAAAACTTCAAATAACTGAAACTGAATCTCTTACTTTTGTAGCACATTTTCCTCCGTTTGAAATTTAAAACTGTGATGTTTTTGGAGGAGTTTATTGTTAAGTTGAGCTGCATCAATATTGTGACGTCGGAGTCGAGTCTGCCAGTGCAGGAGAGTTCGACACGGAACACTGTGGATACAACACAGGAGTTACAGATTCTCACACATTCTCACACACTGGGATGAGAGAACATTTCAATAAGGGCCTTTTGAGATTATGTTTATAATAAACATAAGTATTATATCATAAACATCATAAATTATCACATTATAAAGAACTGGATACTAAGAAATGTTATTTTAGTCTTCACGCCTCATCACTATTAGAGCATTAGAGGAACATGGATTTTAAATTCATTTTTGTCAATTCTATTAAGTGCTCACAGATTACTAACACTGCATTTGTGGCTAAATGGGCATTATTTATCCATGAGCTGGGTGGGGGTGGGGAGTTCACCTGAGAGGGTGCGAGGAACTTCTCCTTGTAGAGAAATGTTGGCCTGGGGCAGAGCCATAGCCATGGGATCATGGACCTGAAATCCCAGTTTATACTCAACCTGTAACAACAATTGGGAGAGAGAAATCATATCAAAAATCTATCTAGGAGTATGAAGAAATGCAACATCCCTTTACAGAACTCTTCTTGAAAATAAAAAATCCATACATTATTTTCAACGAGTGCTGGTAATTTTAGGTGTCCTTATTCCTAGTTTCTTATGTGACATTTTAGCATCAAGACTTTTGTGGCAGTTCAAATTAAGAAAGCCAAAGCAGAAGCTACTCTTGAAATCATGCCTTAAAACCTGGGGCAGAATTTAGAGTGCTTGTATTAAACAAAATTCCCCCACAAACCTCACTCAGTGATTCTTTTAAACTTGTTCAAAAGTCAGTTTGTTAAAGCTGCTAGAATTAAAAAAAATCCCCCTCCCACAGTCAGTTTTACAAACAAAATTGCTTAGAAATAGTTTATTCAACACAGTCAAGATTTTGTTTCCACTTAAGAAGCTGACTCTGCAAACATTCACTCAAAAAAAGAGTACAGGACCTACTCAAAGTCATAAGCTTCTCTTGGAAATTCATCCTACTCCTCCACCCTCAGCTGAATTAATTTGTTTGACTTTGTCCCAACAGTTAGTTTTTTTCCCATTTTCTAAAACATAATATGGTTCATTTCTGTTATCAATTTATTTTAAGGGAAGAGACACAACCCCATTTCTGAGCTGCTCCAAGTCACAGTACGCTAGTTAGAATGGGAGATGCTGAGGGGTGGAATCACAGGCATGGGAAGCAGGGCTACACAAGCTCCAAAATTCCTCAGAATTCACAGCCAGGCCCCAGGAACACGGGGCAGGGCCAGCAATGCAGGGAGCCTCAGCTGAAGCTGTGAGAAGGGAACTCAAATGATAAGTGACTGAACTGTGACTGGAAATGTGGAATATTGGAGCAGGGCTGGCTGGCTCAACCCAACTCCCCTGCAGGCCAAAAGTCACTCCCCTGAACAAGTTACACCTCAAAGGGAAGAACAAGGGCAGGAGGAATCCTCAGGACCTGCACTGGTGGAGCTGTTTAATGCTACTGCTCCTACTGCAGCCTTTCCTACTTAAGGGCAGAGGAACAACCATCACTCAAGTTTAAAAAAAAACCAGAATGAACATCTGGCAGAGACTAAACAGATCATTTCATATATGAAAATAAATTGTTAAGGAACTGGAAATGCTTCAGAATGTAAGAGCACATGCAATCTCTGTGACAGCTGCTGCTGCATGCTCCAGGCACGGTGATTAAGTGACATAAAAACCCTTTCCATTTAATCAGGGCTCAGTAATAACATGCTGGATGCTGCTTTTATAGGCTCTCCCTGTCTCCAAGCATATGTTTCTAGAAACCTCTACAACAATTGCTCTACGTGTGATTTCCAGAGGCTTCAGCTCATGGCTGCCCTTTTGTGCGTCCAATTCACCAAGGGAAGAGATTCCACAGCCAGTGGCTTGTGTGCATACAGGGACTTTGCCAGGAGCAAGAAGCATAAAGTACTTTGAAATAAGTACTTCAACTTTCTAAAATAAGGAGCAGCTTGGTTGTGTGCCATCTTAACTTATTGCCTGCAGTCATAAAAATAAGTATTTTGCACCTTGCATATGCTAATTTTTGCGAAGAAAAAAGCCATTAAATGGTAACAGTGTGTATTCACCAAGCACAACAGCTCGTGTCTCAAGTAATCAGAGCAGAAGTCTGCCTGCTCACCTTGGATTTGGCATGCCAGGTGAAGTGGAGATTGTTGGTCTCACTGGGTATTAGGAGATTGAAGGACAAGGCATAGTGATTAACCACATCATTCCTCACGTAAGACAACTCTGCATCCAGACCTGTAAGAAAAAAGAGAAGAGTAAGACAGGGAAGAGCAGGACCAAACAACTTTCAGGATCACCAGCTCCACTGATATCTGCATGTTTCAGCAAACACTTCCCCCAGCCCATAAATTCTGAGGCAGGCTTGGGGACCACAGAGTGCTCCAAAGCCTTACAGAGCAATCACTTCAGAGAGGTGCCATAGCCTAAGGAACAGGTAAAAGCTGGAATGAAATGGAAGGAAACATGACTTTTCATAGAAACATCCAGGAAAGTCATTACAGGCTCTCCTGAACATCCCTTATTCTGCTTCTGGAAATCACAGCTCATTTCATTTCCAACTGTGTTCACTCAAACCAAACGGCTCTGGATTATCAGTTGGTTATCACAGCTAATTCCTTCTGGAATAGCTCATTTCCTGAGCCTACATACCTAGGCAGTATGGAATTAGCTTCAAGGTAATTAGATCACAGAATCCCAGAATGGTTTGGGTGGGAAGGGACCTTAAAGCTCATCCGGTTCTACCCCTGCCTTGGACAAGGACACCTTCCACTAGCCCAGGTTGCTCCAAGCCCTGTCCAAGCTGGCCTTGGACTCTTCCAGGGATGGGGCAGCCACAACTTCTCTGGACAACTGTGCCAGGCCTAACCATCCTCACAGGGAACACTTTCTTCCTAATATCTAATTTAAATCTCTCTTTAAAAGCCATTCCCTCTTGTCCTATCACTGTCTGCTCATGCAGAGTGCGAGGTGACATCTGTAACCAGCAATACCAACATTTTGTGTCTACCCTTTGCTCTCTGAATATCTGAATACACCTGAAGATCTGAAAGCCCCACAGAACTAATAATTTCAGGGCACTAAGGTGCATTTCCCTACAAAAGACACAGCCTCTGATACTATAAACACTGCAGCTGCTGCTATTTTTTGTGGCACATGATCCAAGGTCATGCTGAACACAGGATGGGGCACTGCAGCTTACCCTGGGTGTCAACAGCAATTAGTGGTAGGCTAGACACTGCTTCCCTGCAGGGGTAAAATTAATCCCAGATCCATATCCTAAATCACCACTGGATTTGCAGTCAGTACCATTTGGCCTGGTCTCATAGCAGCTCCCAGTTAAATGCTATCAAGGCTCTTGGACATGCCAGGAGAGCAATGGGGTAAATCACACACTGAACATTCCCCACTGAGAGAACAGAGTTCAAATCAGTCACAGTACAAATGGGAACAGAGACAGAAGATTCTGGGATGCCTCCTCATGGCCTTCCAGGACCTAAAGGGGACTTCTAAAAAACAGGAAGACATTTTTCAAAGTGAGACACTGACAGGATAAGGGGGAATGGCTTTAAACTAAAAGAGGAAAGATTTAGATAGGATATTAAGAAGAAAGTGTTCCCTGTGAGGGTGGTGAGGCCCTGGCACAGGGTACCCAGAGCAGCTGCGGCTGTCCCATCCCTGCAAGTATCTAAGGTCAGGTTGGACAGGGCTTGGAGCAACCTGGGACAGTGGAAGATGTCCCTGTCTATGGCATGGGTGGAACTGGATGAGCTTTTTCCAACCTAAACCATTCTGTGATTCCATTAATTTTTTTTTTTTTTTATGGCTAGAAAGTCAAGAATGTTGGAGAGGCTTTGACTTCAAGATGACAACATTTAAGGCATCCTGAAATCATTTCAAGAATCCAGTGAAACATGAAAGGCTGGGTTTTCTCAAGAAATTAAGGAAAAACAAATCCAAGGTAACCATTGAACTGTGAAGATAAGCTGCATTTGAAGAAAGGGAACATCAGCTCAAGAGAAATAATTCCTCCTGTTTACTGCAAAAACTGGGTACAGATCAGTACAAAGTGACATCTCTTACTGCAGAACCTGATTTAATATACCTTGTTCCCACAAGATACAAAAATGCAGTCAAGATGTTCCTCTTCATTCTTGTTGCTGTTAACCACTTTTATTCCCTGCTGGCTCATCAGAGTCCCAAAATTTAACCAAAACCTCACCGTTTAATCACAGATAGTGGGGCTGGCGGTGGGGAGAATCCTAAAGACTGGATGCATGAAAGGAATCAAGACAATGGAGTAATCCTGAGGAGAAATGATCTCACACAAGATGTTGAGCAGAAAGAGATGCAGGTGCTGCTCTGTGTGATAAATGTAAACAGCCTGAAACAGTATCTAAAAGAGAAGTTCAATATTCCTTGCACACACAATCCCTATTTCCACTTAAAAACAAATGGGAAATGCAAAGACGTATCCACCAGCAAAACAGGGAGGAGGGGGAAGCCCACATAGCCCCAGAAACAAAATAAAACTTTGAAAACAGATAAAAGCAACAGCAAACTTCAAAAATCCATACCCAGATCATTTTTACAGGTGTACATGTTTATACACGAAACGCAACCTGCAGTTAGCAAACACAAAAGGAGTGTGGAGAAGAGCTCACAACTATCAGACACTTGGCATTAGATCCAAAATGGGAAATTTTAAAGGCAGAACCTTCATTCAAATGAACCCTACTAAGTACAAATCATTTTTAAAATTAGGGAAACAAAAGGATTAGCAATGTGAAACAATGCAATTGGAACAAGCTGCCTCTGGAATAAAGAAAAAACTACTCTTGTTGATAAACAGTTTCCACAATCAGAGGTTCACAGAAACGGTTCAGAATTTCAGGATGATGATCCTTGATTTAACAGAAACTTTGTAAAGAAACTGGTCATTGTAATCAAGTGGGTACACAGCAATAAAATTGCCTATTTCAAAAAACCCAGCCTCATAAATGTTATATAAAATGCAATCCTAACCGAAGCTGTCAGAAGTGTCTTGATGTGCAGTATCATCTAAAGGTGTGCAAAAGATCAAACCTCTAAGCTTTCACTGTGGTCCAACACTGAGTAATTTCATTTTATAGGACACTAATGTTTTGTGCCTGCACTGCCAGAAAAAGCTCCACACTAACAGGAGACACTAATTATTTGAATTTCACAAGCAAAATATCACAGCTGCATGAGAATCAATGTATTGCTCCAAAATATCCTGGCAGAGAAAAAGTTTCTGAGGTTTTGTACTACAGCTCTGAATTCCTAAAAAAGACAGGAGCTTGTCTGGCTCAGAGTCCTGCTCCCCTCAGGGAGCTACAGAAACTGCCTAGGGAAAGATTAAAACCCGAGCACACAGTGACACTTTACCAGCAGATCCTCTGTGCTTTCAGTGTTCATGGATCACAAACTTTATCAAGTTCCTCAAGAAGGCTGGAGTGGGACTTTTGACAAGAGGGCTGGAGTGCCAGGACAAGGGGGAATAGCTTCCCACTGCCAGAGGGCAGGTGAGATGGGATATTGGGAAGGAATTCCCTATGAGTGGTAGGGCCCTGGCACAGGTTACCCAGAGCTGTGGCTGCCCCTGCATCCCTGGAAGTGTTCAAGGCCTGGATGGATGAGGCTTGGAGCAATCTGGGTTAGTGGAACTTGTCCCTGTCCCTAGCAGGGGGTGGAACGGGATGGGCTTTAAGGTCCCTTCCAACCCAAACCTTTCCACAATTCTGTGATTAAACTCACAGGCAGTACTATCTCCCAACTGCTTCCCAGTAGATACTTTGTCTCCTAGGAATGTGGGTCAATGTTTTCTCCAAGCCTGGAAACATTTTGAGCTTATCAACAATTAAAACATTTCCTCTTTAGCACATCTTTTCCCATCAGTGAACTATAGATAAAACTCCATTTCCCACGCAGAGCCAAGAACCAGAGTCCTCCCCAGACAAGCAAGTTCCCATTTCCCCACCTCCAATCCACCACAGGACAGATCTGCTTCCAGATCATTCTTCCATTCCTTATTTCTTATCCCCTCACTACCTGCCCAACTCAATCCTGAATTCCCCAAGCACTCTGCTTGTATAATTTATTTTGCTCAGGCCAGTAAAACACACACAGAACTGCCAGTGAGAAAAAGCCCCAGCCTGTGCTGCAGGCAGGCAAGTGTATTCTGCAGAGCTGATCCCAATCCCACCACGTTCCAGCCCTAAGGGAAGGCACTGGGAAGGTACAGCCAGGTCAGGAATCACCCAGGGCACTGCAGAGAACAGCAGTGAGAGCCAGAGCCACGGGTCACTGAGGGTGTGTGAGCCCTGAGTGTCACCACAACAGCTGAAGTCTAACTCAGAACTGCTTTAATTCTGCATTTCCCCCTTTTCCTTCAGACTTGCACACTTGCAACATTCCTTATTGAAGCCTTCAGCAAGCCAAGTGCAAGGAGTCAAGCTGGCACTGTGCAGGGAGAGAAAACCAGCAGGGGAACACTCCTCAGTGAGTTTAACTCCCTGGATTAGAGAGGATGCCCAGGAGCACCCACATGGAGGGTGAGACTGCAGCAGCACCTAGATGGAGCTTACACTAATACTGGAACCCAGAAACCTGGGAGTTTTGAGTTTTCTGTGCTTTCTGACACTACCCCCAGGAGAACACTGCTTTAGACCTGAGGCCTTGGAGAAGGCTTCCAAATTTGAGTGATGGAGTTAAAGTCATGGGTGTGTAGTTGAATAAAAGTGTGTGATTTCACATAGTAAAAGGTTTTAAATTTGAGGTTTTTAGAATATAGTGATAAGTATGGGAAAGATAAAGGGTTTTATGGGACAAGATAAAGGGTTTTAAGTGTTGTCTCCTTCTGTCTTTATCTTTCTTCATGGTTTCAAGTAGTAATTTTTGGTTAGATAATTAGTATTGCACTATACGTCACAGAAGTTTAGTTATTAGGTCAAAAGTATAAATAATATAGATGTTAGTTCTTCATTAGACTGTTTAGCTTTAAAAAACCTAACTAGCTAAACTCAGTTCCATTTTGCTCCCTTTTAGCTGGTAGCTAAAAGTGTTGCAAAACATTCTCTACTATAGACAAAATTTAATAAACAACCAAGTGCAAACATGAGAAAATTAATTTCCTTCGTGTTTTTAATCTTAACTCTAAATAAAAACAAAAAACAAAATAAGAACAAGCCACTCATTAAGTAGTACAGTTAACCCATTTACAAGACTGCAGCAGCACTTACACTGTAACAGTGCTGTGACTTTATCAGACACTGAAAGGTTTTTCCAAAGCATGCTTTGGACACAGGTAGCTTAGAAAAAGCAGATCACTGCCAATATACAGCCTATAGCAGCAATCTCAAATTTTCTTTTTTTTTAGTGTAAATCTGTTCCAAACTCAGCAGCGGGTAAGATGCACCAGCTGAGGCAGCAGGCTGCAGAAGAAAAGAGAAATAAGTCTAGTTTCTCAGTTGTTTCAGATGTCAAGAATGCTCAGTGAGCTACAAAACCTAGGAAAATGTCATTCTGCAAGATGCCAGGTTCCTCTGAAGGTGCTCAATTCTTCCTTTGAACTGAGTAGGGCAAATCAAAAGATGGATTTAATGTTTTGTGTCCTAAATGGAATAATAAAAGGAGAAAACAGGTGGCTCTAGGAGGAAAACACAGACGCAATACAAACAGCTACAGGAAATGGGAAGCTCCTCAATCATTTTCTAGGCCAAGTGGCAAAACATAAAGAAAGGGGTGGAGAGCCTGACAAAGAAATATCACAAAATGTAGAGGAGGAAAAGCAGCTCCTGTTGGTTTAAGCAGGATATTGGTGATCAATGCTGACCAGTTTGAAAAGCTGGGCTGCGGTTTTGCTTTGGCAAAGCTGCCTAAACAAGTCCATATGCAGACAAGGCACAGCACGGGAGGATCTGGTTTCTCCTTACTTGGACTTAACCTACACCAACACACATGAAATCAGTTCAGAGCAATGCTCTGCTGCATTTCCAGGCAAAAACACCAACCTTTTACCCAGGCAACCTCTAAATCTCATTATTAACTTCCCCATCTTTGTACCTTGGGCACAGACTTGAAAGAATAAATGAAAGTTGAAGGCAAACAAAAAGGTAAATGTAAGCAGCAGCACAGGGAAAGTCTGTCTTTCTTTGCACTGTTTAACATAACAAAGCATCTGAAGAAGCTCAGAAAGGAAGGGGAGAGGCCAACTTTCATTCCCAGATGCCAGGGATGCTGGGCAGCCCTTGTGCTCATGACAAAATTGAATCATGTCAGTCTAGCAGCCTAACAAAACACTTCTTTTCAAATGTCCTTGTGCAAATGCAGTCTAGCTTCAAGTCTTTTTTTTTTTTTTTTTTTTTTCATTTTAAGCACAATATACAAAAGAAACTTGTCTCTGCCACCATGGGAAAATTGGATTTTATTTTTATGAACCAAACCTATCCTGTAACATGCACCAGTACTAACATGTTCTTCTTAAAGATGACAGCAGAGTTTACGAGTCTCTTATCTAGGGTTACACTTCATTACTGAATCACTCCAAATCTCCATAACATAATTCTGGCAGATTTTGTCTTATATGGGGAGATTCAAAATGAGTGTGCAATGCAAGAGTTTCCTATTAGACTAGGGCTGGAATATTGCAAAAAGCAGCATTTCATTAAAAGCAGTCTGGTAACAACAGCTGACAGCTTTCTGTCCAGTGGCTCCCCAGCAGAGAAATGACTGAAATTGGGGGTTGTTTTCTTAATCCTCTTGTCTGTAATTTAGAAGAGTTTCTTCATCCAGCAGCTGAGAAATCTCTGCAGTGTGACATCAAACCACCACAGCCCACCCAGAGCAGAGCCACTCCTGATCCTGACTCACAGCCACTGAAACCAATTAATAGGGAAGATTTACTCAGCTCAGTGAGTTATGAGCTTCATATAAATATTTTATTTGTTCTATTATGTGCTCCAGAGAACGAGGCCTCTGCTCCTGAGCAGCTCATCTGGGTTAGTCCTCTGGCCAAACCAGAAGTTTCCATGTCAGGATGAATACTCGTGAGAGTACAAACCTCAGGGTTCAACACCCCTCCAACACCACCTCCCTCACAATCCTGCTCATCCCATTCCATGAACACCCTGGATTTTCCCCACACTGGACAATTTATCTTGCTGAAGAAAGACAGCTTCTTTTCACTTCCATTTTCCTTTCATTTAAAGTGCCCCCTAAGTCTGAAACACTGTTTTTTTTGCAGCAGGTTCAGCCCAAACACAAGGAAATGCTTCAGAATTAAAAATCAGAATTAAAAATTAAAATTCAGAATTAAAAATCGGCTCTTGACTACTGAAACTTCTTTTTTTTTTTTTTACAGGGTAGAAAGAACATGCTCCCAGAGCAAACCTTATTAGTTTGAATGTACTCAATTCAACAATCAGCTTGCCCAGGACTGAAACTACAGCTGGGAGTTCAAAGATACAAGGAAAAAAATGCAAACTGATCCACATGAATCGATTTAGTTTAGAAAACAGCAAATTATTTGGAATACAATATTAAACCTCTGAAAATACAGACACACAAAAATCTACTTACAACATATTTGTGCATATCCAGTGTATAACACAACAAAATGAACTATGCTTTCATAAAACAAGAGACTACAGCCTTCCACCTGCACTTTTATTTAAGCTTTCCACAAAGCTACAGTATGCCAGTTAGGAGTAGCTGGTCAGGATATTGGGCTAAAATATTTGTTTTTAACACCTCATACTTTGGGAGTCTGTGGAAAAGACGACTGATGAAAAATAAAACAAATAAACCTTCAGCAACAGGAAGATCATGAAGAAGCAGCTTTTCAGTCTCCTAACACAGGCATAAGGGACTGTGAAAGTCAGCACAAACCCAGCAATACTCAGAGCTCTGCAAGCTCACCCACCTCCAAGCAGCAGCAGCAGAGGGAATATGGGCTGTGGATGGTTGTTACCTGTGCAGAGTTAACTTCTCATCAGCTGCAGGGGGAATATAACGTGCCAGGCATTCAATTTGAGGAAATACCCAACATAATTTCAAGGCAATTAATGCACCCTTGAAAACCGACCAAGACTTGGCAGGAAACCTTAGCAGGAAGCCTCCCAACATCCAGCAAACTGAGAAGAACTCGGAGCTGAGAGCTCCTATTAAGTCCTTGTGAATCTTCACAGGCAGTTCACCCCCAATTCACCTCATTGATACAATTTGCAAATTCAACACCCCAGGCAAATGGGATTTTTTTCCACTGAAAGGCCTTTCAGAAAGTCAGAGGGAGGACTTCACTTCCAAAGGAAGAAGCTCCCCCGGGAGATGCCACCTGCTGAAATACAATCAATATTTAACTCGATCCATAATAAATAGAAGATATTTATTGTTCCTAGGACCCATCTGCTTACCCTTTATTTGTCTCTGAATAGCAACAATTACATTTCAACCATCTACTTGTTCTTCTCTTCTTCACCTACAGAAAAAAAAATCTCCACTTTTCTGCTAGGTATGATATAAAGATCCCTGTAAAAATAGTTATATTATTCTTAATGGGAGGGAAAACCCAAACCAAAACTGGGTATCTCACCTCAGAGCAAAATGCAAGTGAACTCTGCTCCTGAGAACAC
The DNA here is from genome assembly GCA_009812075.1 of Sialia sialis. Classification (NCBI taxonomy): domain Eukaryota; kingdom Metazoa; phylum Chordata; class Aves; order Passeriformes; family Turdidae; genus Sialia; species Sialia sialis. The sequence continues at coordinate 2,062,992 of VRYO01001147.1, read as the reverse complement.
CTTTCGAAATGAAATTTGGCTGTTTCAAGAAAAAAATGAAAAACTAAAAAACTCACAAAAACCAGCAGCCACCTTGCTGTTAATAGGCAGGATGGTGCACATGAATTACCTGAAGTGCTGATTCCAAAGGAAAAATGCAGTAAAGATGTACAAAATGGATACTTGAAGGCAGAGGAAAATTAGTAGCAAGGACCTACACAGAGGGCAAGGGGAAATGGGACAAGTGGGAATAGGAATGGCACAGGTACAGGGTTGGAAGCAACTGAAAGGAAACTCTGTAATACAGAGAAAAATATAAAAACTTTATTCTTAGGTGTACTGATGAAATAAAAATTTAACTTAGCAGCTATGGCAAATCTCATCATTACTGTAACATGAAGTTTCATGCTCCTTTTGAACTAAAATGAAGAGAACAGAAAACCAAAGGTTCCCTCCTCATGAACTGCAGCTGCCAAGAGCACAACCCTCAAAATAAAATCAAATGCTCAGTAGTGCCCCAAAGCATTGGAAGGGAGCTGCTGTCATCTTCCCTGCTAAAACAGCACCACCTCACACAGCTATGTCAGGTGTTATTTGGGCTCATGAATAACGTGTGTTTGTGGTGTTCCAGTGTCACCTACCCAGAGAAGTTGTGCCATTTTATTTTCTCTTTCCTTTAGTTACAGTTGATTTAGTTATCCCTGGAGACAAGACCCTAAGGTCCTTCCAGAACAGTGTCTGGGCCAGTGCCATGGCTATTCCAGCAATGAGTACCCAACAGAGTATGAATAAATTTAATATTAATTAGGAAGAATAGACACACCCCTTCCCTCAGTGCTTCAGATCACTCAGCCTTGAAGTTCATACTCCTGGTTCTGTGCCTGACAGGACTGCTGAAGGGATAATGGACTGTCCACATCTTTGGAGATGCTTTGAACACTTTTGTCAGAGTGACACAGATTGCTAACACAAAACCAAGCCAGGTTTGTTCATTCCTGTGACCATCTCTAGACCTACAGAGTTTATTATTTTTCTTTTATTAGGAATTACTCTGCAAGGCCACAAACTTATTTCAAAAAAGGCCCAAAGAGACTGGAGAGGATAACTATCATTAGTTTATCATTTTAGTTTATTATTTTCCAAGCCTCTCAAGCAGCAGCTCCCATGCCTGTGCTCCCGCTCTTCTCTTTCCCAAGCAGCGTGCTGAAATCAGTATACTGGTTAATTTAATTACAGCTATTCAACACCCAGTAAGTGGCAGGGAAATTCTAAAGCACCACATTAGTTTCATGCTGTTGCTTCTGCTCCCAGCTCTCCAGAGCAGTCAGTGCAAATATGTGAGTTATCCGCTTGAAAGGACAAAGGCAGCGATGGAAGAGGAATAATGTGTTTGAAGCCTCTGCCATCGTGCCCTTTGTGCCACCACAAGGCATTTGCAGAGAGTGTTAGCATTCATCCCCTCATGGGAGCTGCTGGTGCTGCTGCCATTCTGGGGGGGAAAAGGAAAAGAGATCAATTCACCAGGCACAACTCATTAAATGCACTTCAGCCTGTACTCCCTGGTCTCACGGCTGAGACCTCAATTCTGCACACTAGAGTACAGAGGAGTAACTCTAACTTAAGACCCATCCACTGCAAGGAGAGCAGGAGCCTCTGTGATATTCCAGTCTGGATAGTTTCAGGTGGGAATGAGTCATCAAGTCATTTCACCAGAGCTCAGCACAACTGTGAAACAACACATTTGGAATCTGTCTCATTAATTCAGCTTTCCCAGTATCCAAACACAACTCTGAATAGCAGAAGGGGAGGAGAAAAACACAAGGCTTCATCCTTTAAAATATCCAGAGTGTACAGTACAGCTGCCTCCACAGTTCCCACTCCCAGGAAAACACCACCCTGGGATTTTTCATGCCTGTGAACATGATCCCTATCTCCTGTACTTCCCTCCCTCTGCGCAGGTGGTGTTTAGGAGCAGTTTCGGTCCCTGCCTTCCCCCCAGTATCCTGAGCCCTTCTTGCTGGCTTTTCTCATGCATGCAGGGAGCTGTGCCTCCATTTCCTCCCTTTCTCCCCATTCTGTCTGTGCACTGGAGAGAGAAAGAGGCCAAACAATCAGCAGTGATAAATAGGATGCTGCCAAACCGAATGCAGGTGTAAAGTCACAGGAGTGAGGAATGCAGCTTTGGGAATTTTTCCCCTCACCACCACCAGGACGGCCTTCAGTCTCAGAGGTCAGGTTTCTTCCAAGTCCTTGACACACAAATGTTACAAGAGCCACAAACATTCATCACTAGGCAGACCTTGGCCTCTGGGGAGCTGAAATGGCTGTTTCCTCCCAGGCCTGAGCACAGACAGAGCTGCACGAGGCAGCCCAGCCGTGCTCTGCCCGTGCAGTCCCGCCTGAACAGCAATTTGCAGAAGGAAAGACCCTTCTCCAGGCAGGACTCAGACAGAGCCCCCAGCAGTGCAAATCCCAACACATCAGCTGTGGTAAGGCAGGATCCAGAAATCAACCACCCACCTCAGCAGATCAGCACACACAAGGACTGAAGTTTATTTCAGTCTTCAGCCTTAGTGGCAGCACAGAATATGGTTTCAGAGCAATCCTAACCCAGGCCAGAGCTGCCTCCTCTAGGACAAAGAGGCTATTTCTGGCTATTTCAAGTCTCTGGAAGCTTCTTCTTCTGCAGGTTTGCAAGCATTACCAATACTGCAGTGGGTGACATGATTTTGCACATCTTCAAAGAAATGGTGCTGTACTCTTATTAGAACTGTGTAAGCTAAAAGGGAGGGAACAGAATGGAAAGGGACAGAAGCCCAAGTGCAGCTCATTCTCAGAAGCCTCAATATGGATGCAAACCATGGCACTGGGTCAATCAGATCAACAGGCGCCGAGGGAGGCTCCAGAATGAACACAGGCTGCTGCAGGGAACTTGTCACAACCTGCTGCTGCTGCACAGCCCCAAACACCTGCCTGTCCCAGCCCCACTGCTCCAGAGCACTCCCACAATCCCTAACCCACCGGCTACTGCACGCCCATCACACACTGTCAGTGGGCTGAAAGGCTTTACAGAGCCAGGTAACAGAATTATTATCCTAAAAACAGCACTTGCACTTCACTGGAGAGATCAGAACATTTTCAGCAGTTCAGTTTTGTTTCAGTGTGTGGTGTCTGTCAGGATTAGAATTATGTTTTCCACCCAGGTGTGCATCTATATGAATCCTCCCTTTCCACTGGTGCCATGAAGTGGGATTTTGTACTGCAAAGACAGGCATGTGGACCACAGCAAAAAAATAGCATTGCAAAAAACTTCTGTACTTCAGAGCCAAGCACTTAAAAACTATGAAATTAAGATTTCAGAACGCATATACAAGAGAACCTGACCTTGAACTGTAAGTCCTTTACCCCACACACATCTGCTTCCACACCTTGGGGTACTCAAACATCTGCTCCTTGGGGGACATCTCTTTCACCCTCCTGCATCCTTAGAGGCTCTCTGCTGCATTTTTTCCAGTACCTGTGAGTTCCCCAGCTCCCATGGAAAATGATCTTGGGTTGCTAACAACCCCCACTCAGAGCACAGCACTGGCTGGCTCATGGTGCTCCAGGCTGTGATGCTGTCCAAGACAGGCTGAGTGGGATTTTAACAAGGCCCCGAAGCTTTTCAAGAATCACAAAGAACACACACTTTCAGCTCCCTTTCACAACCCCAGGCAATAAAGGAACAAGAGATTTTCCAGCCACTACAGATGCAGTGCAAGTACCATAAAGCACTTTGGATGAGAGTTCCTGTGGCCAACTCCCCAAAACAGTGACATCAACAAAGCTGTTTCACAGTATAAAATGAAAACAATTAAGATCATCTGCTGCAATAAGATGATGTTTAGACTCCATTTCTAACACACAAAATTGCATTTGGCCTGTAATTTCCCATGACTCTGCTCAGTTGAAGACTTAACCTCACAACTGAGCAATGGCACAGGCTGCCCACAGAGGTGGTGAAGCCTCCATCCTCTGAGATGTTCAAAAGCTCCTGGATGTGGCGCTGGACAAGCAGCTCTGGGTGGCCCAGCTTGAGCAGGGGGTGGGACCAGATGACCTCCAGAGGTCCCTGCCAACCTCAACCACCCTGTGAGTCAGCAGCACAATTTAAAAACCAAATAAACAAACCTCTGCTGTCACAGATTTTGCATCGATGTTGCATCTTCCAGCAAGACAACTCATTTTAGTAAACTGCCGAGTGGCTTTTAATGAAATTCAAGGACACGTAAGTACAAGTCACGTCAGTGAAATTAATTTAACTCTGTAACTGAGTGAGTGCAAATATTAAACTAACAACACACAGCATTCAGTCACTGCTCAGAAGAAACTAGGCCAGAGAACACTAAATTTGGAAACTCAACGTAAACATTGTAGGACTTCTGACTTCAAAATTCCCCTACAAGTCTAATTTAGCCCCTGTATACATGCATATATGCATTATGATAGCCCTTAGTTACATGATAATGTGGTGGCATTTTCCCCCCATGGGACCAAAGTCTCCGTTAACATCAGAGCAGACTCCTAAAAAGACCCAGAGCCATGTGACAAGAGGGCCATCCAATCTCACAGCTGAAAGGCACCTGGTGTCCAAAAAAACCCAGCAGGGACAGAAAGGGCTGTCCTCACTGCTTAAGTACCTTATTGGTGCCATGAATGCTGCAAAAGAACAGCCTGCAGCGCCAGGAGAACTGCTTAAGCCAAGCTCTCACGGGCAGCTATTGATTCTGGTCCTCAGAATCAGAGGGTAGAACCTGAGGTCTCCTGTGAGGTTGGGCTCAGAAGTGCTGGGAGCTCACAATCAAGAGATACATCAGGAATGCGCAAGTGCCCAATAACACCCTGTATTCAAACAGACTAGATCTGATCCTTAAATAGTAAAGTGAGCTATCTAAACCTTAGATTGCTAGCTGCAAAACAGGGATATACCAGCCTTCACATGCCAGGATCCTGTGAAAAGCAGAACAAAGGAACATTTCAACATGAGGCAAACACCACATTCTGATTTCATGGGAAAACTGGAATGAAAGTCACTAAATCAAGCAGAGACCTCCTACTGAGTAAACTCATCACTAACTTCACACCACCTGTGTGTTCAGCACCAGCACATGGAAAAAGGGATAAGATCAGGTGTTTTCACACATATACAAGTCACTATTACCTAAGACTAACAAAATTTTCTTCTGGTCTAAGCACAGGCCCAAAAAAGATTTTCCAGATGAATCAGCCCCAAAAAGCTACAGATCATGGTGCCCAGAGAGTTCACAGACACCCCTAAAATGTTTGTGGTGCTCAAAAAGCAGCACTTCTCCTCCTCCCTAACTCCTCTTCCCCCTCACCCTGTACCGCATCACTGCTGTCACCCTGACACCTCTGGCTCCTGCTGCCATCGCTGGAGCCATCTCAGCCCAGTCCCCCCAGCTAACTCCTTCCTACTCCATCCCCTCTACAGCTGAATCCTGCTTGGTGCAAGTGGAATCTGACACATTCAGCTATGTGAAAACCACAGATTATTCTTCCCAAAGGCTTGTAGTCTGGATGGTTGGGAATATTTTCCATGGGAATGGCAATACTTCTAACAGAGACACCATATGCCTGCCATATAGCAAGTCCTGCTTTCAGACCCTGAGAACTCCTCAGCGTTTTGAAATAAAAATCCACCTCATACAACAAGATGAGCCAGTTTCCTCTAGTTTTCTTCTACATAAAGTCCTGAGGACGACAAAACAATTCCTCCTAAGGCAGACACATGGTCAGAATTCCACAGGCCAACAGTGGAAATCTGGCGTGAGCACACAGGAAAGGAGCGAGCAGTTTTCACTGTAAATCACCGTATCTGTCCTTCCTCCACGCCACAAAGAACAGCAGCCACAAATAATCTGCAACAAGTTCCTATTTCATTTACAAGAGGCTCAACTTGATTAAAACACAGCCCATGGTTCTGCAAGTCACCAAACCCCGGGTTTGGGGGAAGCAGCAGCAGCAGACACTGCACTGAACCGTGGCAGCCTGGCTGATGGAGGGACCACGTGGGGATACAGCCCCACAGAGCTTCCACCAGACCCATCGCTGTCTGTCACTGATTCAGCAGCCACATGTGTGCTTACATTTATTCCTAATCAAATTTGTCACCTAGAGGTGTATAGAGATGATCTTTAGAAGTATGAAAACAGCACGGGATGTAGGAACTCCTACAACACTTGGGTTTATGAGCGCTTCAGAAAGTCAGAGCGTTTCTGTTCAGCCACAGCAAGACAGGAGCAGAGACAAAAGTTTGTTTACAGAGAAAAGGTGAAAGAATCCAGTTTCTATTACCAGCTTCACTGAACTTAACACTTCGCTTCACAAGCAACCTCATTTTCCTATCCCCCGTGACTAAGTATCCCAGCATCTGCAGAACCACAGCTTTTCACAGGGAAATTCCAGAAGCTGAACCCCCTCGCTGATCTTTTCAAGCTCCCACATCAGCACGAATCCTTAAACCATGAACTTGTAAATGGAACATATGACAAGCTGGGTCTGTTTTCAGAATTGTGAAGACCTGGAACAAAACTGTCTGTCCCTGTGGATATTTTTCTGCCAGAAGAACACTTTAAGTTATTGGTAAATTGGCCTGTGCCTAAATGCCTCCTTAAACTACACCTCACCCACAGCAGAGAGCATGTGTAGAGATACCCCTAAAATTAAATCTGCTCATGCCAACAACACAAGTTACATCTCAGAAGTTTAGTTTGCAAGAGATTTCCAGTGATCTGAACTCCACTAACTGAAGCAAGTCCCAGTTTACCTCCACATTAGATTCCAATTTATCCAAGTCTCTGGGGTCACAGAGGCAGATTATTCATGTCAGATACTTAAAGTGATATAAACCAGCTACAGACAGCTGAGTAGTAAGTGCCTTCGGCCATGTAGTAATGGACACCCATAAGTGAGGCTACAGGAAGAAATTTACCTTTAAAAATAATAACAGCACATCTTGCCTCCTCAGTTGCTACTTCATGATGAATAATTATGCCAGTGAGCCACAGAAGCCTGAAAAATCCAACTAACAGAGATTTCACTAGAAAGGGGAGAGCTCAAACCTTACCATTCAGTACTCCCAAGATTAACCACTTATTTTGAATCCCAGCAAGCCAGACATTTTCACTCTCTATCTGCACTGGAGCATCTAGCAACAAGCACGTGCCACAAACAAATGACAACAGCAGGACACTGATCACCAGGGCAAACCATGAGGGAAAAATGTTTACAGTGTTCTTCAGTCCCCAGATCCCATGACTTGGGTCAGCTGGGTGCTCACAGAGTGCAAATTAACTGGAGATATTTTTATTTTGTCCATTTGACGCAAATAAACTCTTGCACTGCCAGTTTTCCAGCTTGCAGAGATACAGGGCACTTGGGAAAAAAAAAAATCACTAGGGACACCGACAGATGTGTTTTGAGACTCCAGCCACCAACTCTAAACAAGAGCCTATGCAAGCCAAAGCCTACAGAAAACAAATCTTTGTTTAAGTCAGACTCTCCAAGCACAGAGCTCCTGTGAAAGCCTTCCACAGCAAGCCAGATGGGGGACTTCAGGAACTGCCTCCAAGTCCTTGCACAGCAATTGTCAGCCTGCCTAGAAATTAAGATTCCTTTCACACACACACACACAATTATTGCCAGGTCTCCTCTCTGCCCTCGGCATGTCGCTTGCCTGGCTAATTAAACCACGGGCCTGAGCTCACCTCTTGCAGGGCTTACCCTGCTCCCACCATCCCCGGTTATTCCAATCTGAGGAGCCCCCCACCATGAGGGTGAAGCCCTGCGTTCTTTTCTTCCCCCAACCACACACACACAATGCAGCACAGAGACTCCTTGGACTCGTCCCTTCTGACTCCACTCCGATAAAATCCACCCATCCTTACCCCAGTTTCCATAGTTCTCCACATCCTCCTGAGCTCCAGGTCCTTCATCCCTGCTCATGACCCTTTCCATCCTCCTCTGCACCCCCAAATCTGCGTCCCTTGCAGGAGTCCCACGGATATCTCCTGGACCCCAGAGCAAAGCCCTGGTCCTGCTGACATCCACCATCCCCACCCCAGTGCCTCAGCCCCCAATCTCCCGAGCCCCAGCTCCTTCATCCCAGCTCGCAGCCACTCCCACAGAACCCACACAAATCTCTGGATTCACCCATTCCCATCCCAGACCTACACACCCCATCCTCTCCTGAGCTGGAGATCCTTCATCCCCACTCACACCCTCCCCCGCACTCGAAATCTGCTTCTCTCCTAACATTCCCACAGACACCCCCAATTCCCTCCTGGACCCCTCGGCCACCTCCGCTCCTGCTGACGCCCACCATTCCCAGCCCAGTCCCACAGCCCCCCATCCTATTCCAGCCCCCTAAACTTCCACCCTGGCCCACAGAACTGCTCTCCGGAGCGGCCGGGCTGCCCCCGCCTCAGCCCCGCAAAGCGCCGGGCCCCGTGTCCCCGCGGGGCACACTCACCGATCAGCTGCCGCACCTCCTCCTCGCTCAGGTAGATGCTGAGGCTGGGCCCGGGGCCGCCGGGAGGCCAGTCAGGGACGTGCGGGCCGGGGCCGGGCTGGCCCTGGACGCCGGCGGGCAGCAGCACCAGCAGCAGCAGAAGCGGCAGGAGGAGATGGCGGCGCGGGCCCCGCACCCGCCGGCCCCGCCGCGGCCCCGCGCCCGCCTCCCCCGCCGCCTCACGGGTCCGGCCCCGCCGCCCCCCGCCGGGCTCCCGGCGCCGCGGCACCATCGCTCCGCGGGGACGGAGGGACGGACGCAGGGCCGGGGGGAAGCGGGCGGGACCCCCCGCCCCGCCGGACCCTCGCACGGCGCGGCCGCCGCCAGGCCCCGCCCCGCGCACGCGCCGCTCCCGCCGCCGCGGGCGCCCCCTGAGCGCGGGCGGGAGGGGCGGGATCCCCCTCACGGCTCTTCCCGCCTCTTCCCGCATCCCGCCCGGCGCCGGGAGGAAGAGGAGGAGGGAGAACATCCCCGTCCATGCTTAGTGCCCGTCGCGCAATGACAAAATCACTGAGGTCGGAGAACGCTTCGAAGACCGTCAGGTCCAACCTGTTCCCGGTCCCCACCTTGTCACCCAGCCCAGAGCTCTGAGTGCCACGTCCAGATCTTCCTTGGACACCTCCAGGGAGGGGGACATCTCCAGGGATGGGGACTCCAAACCTCCCTGGGCAGTCCCTTCCAGTCCCACCCTTTCTGTGATGTCCAGCCTGAACCTCCCCTGGCACAGCCTGAGGCCATTCCCTCTCCTCCTGTCTCTGTTCCTGAGAGCAGAGCCTGACCCCCATAGCTGTCCCCTCCTGTCAGGGAGTTGTGCAGAGCCAGAAGGTTCCCCCTGAGCCTCCTTTTCTCCAGGCTCAGCCCCTTTCCCAGCTCCCTCAGCCTCTCCTGATGCTTCAGCTCTTCCCCAGCTCTATTCCCTTCTCCAGACACGCTCCAGCCTCTCATTGTCCTTCTTGTGAGGGTCAGAACTGGACACAGCACTCTAGGGGTGTCACAATGCCCAGTCACTGTCCTGGTCCTGCTGGACCCATTGGCCTCTTGCCCAGGTGGCCACGCCTGGGCTCATGTTCACCAGCATTTCCAAAGCTTTGTCCAGGTCCTTTATGGCATCTGACCCCACCCTGGATGTAACCCACTGAATCAGCTCATGCTCACCTGAGACCCTGCACATCCCCATGCTCCCGCTTAGCTGTCATTGCCTCCATCCCCAAACCCTGCCAGCCTGCAGCAGCCATCCATCCAGAATGGGCCAGGGTTGTGGCTGGAAATGCTCTGCCAAAATATCCCCGAAAAAAGATAATCCCAGAATGACAGACTGTGGGTTGCCTGGTGCCCACTAAAGCCGCTCCATCAGCTGGACAGGGGAGAGAAAATACAATGCTTCTAAGTTGAGATAAAAACAGAGAGATACCACTCAGCAATTACTGTCATGGGCAAATCAGACTCAGGGAAATTTATGGAATTTATTACCAATCAGATTGGTAGGATAATGAGAAGTCTGTTTTGGAGCCAGCCAGCATCAGCTCCATTAGACACAGGGGAAGCTTCTGACAACTTCTCAAAGAAGCCACTCCTATAGCTCCCCCCCTCCCCAAAACCCAACACACCACTCAGAAGCTTTCCCAACTGGAAATGCTGCTGGAATACCAGTGTTTTGTTTAAGAAAATTTCCTTTTTTGATAATTTTTTTAAACAAAAAAAAAGCGGTTTTTAAATTTTTTTTTTAATGCACTGTTTAGACGTATATAAAACATACTGATGTTATATTTAATGTTTTAATCTGCTTTTTTATCTTGCAGTCCTTTCAGGGCTAGGAAGCAGCAGCATTTCATTTCACTGTAACAAAGGGCCTTTGGCCCACAGAGGATGGGGATTTCAGCTCCAGCCAAGCCATTGCTGCCTGTAACGATCCTGAAGTAAAATCCAAACTGTAAACACATCTCCTGTTGTGTTACAGTATGGAATGCCAGCAGCAGGGCTGCTTGACAGCCGATATATTTTAAAAGAATGCAATAATAATCAAGCCAAATGATGCAAACAACATTAAATTCCATTGTGAGGCTTTGAATTTCCTATACAAACATTCCTGACCTTTTCCCAAAATCCTCTGTTGTGCAGAATTTCAAAAGTAAGGATTTCTGTGTCAGTCTGGTGCAAAACCCTTTTTCAAGGTGTCCACCTTTCCCCTGAAACACGAAACCTCTGTTCCAATTGGCTGAGAAAGGGAATTTTGATTTTCTGCGCTGGCTACTGACCTAAACTTGTTCCTCACTCATCCAGACTGAGAGCCACCTGCACTGTCACCTTCCTACCTGCTGTCACACCTGGCTGCTCTCCTGCTCCTCTGGAATCCCCAGAGCAGCAACAGCTTTGCTCTCAGCAAATCCATCACTGGGAGCTGCCTGCTTGGTTGAGATTTTCAGCAGAAGCACCACAATATTCACTTAGAACCATTAAATCCCTTCATGCCTTTGAATTCTGCGCTCCCTCCTGACCTGCTGGGAGGAATTTTTTCCTGTGGGACACTGTGACAGGAGGACACTGCAGGCTAATTTGCCACGTTGGAGTTTAATCACAGAGTCTTTCAGCTCATAATCAAGAGTGGGAAATGTGTAGGAAGTTCTGCTCTTCTAATCACTGAGGTGAAAGAGAAATTGTTCGTACTCGTCCCCACAATATCCATCACTTATTTAAACAGCGAGAGGCGTAAAAAAAGTAAAATATCCAACTGGAATGGAGCTGGGAATTCCATGCAGGTCTGTAGTTGGGGGATGTGGCCTGGGCTGTGCAGTGCTGGTTGCTGAGAGAGCCCTCCACACCACAGCCTCTCCACAGGCCATTTCCTCAGCCCGGGGAGCCGGCGCCTCGCCATGTGTGTTTATTTGCCCTGCAGACCTAGCCTAAATCCCAGACTCCGCGTGGTTTCTGATGCACCTCACTCAGGGACTCGTGGACAGACAGACAGCATGTGGTGATCAAAACCAAGACTGAGGGGCACCAGCCAGAGCCCAAGCAAAATTTTGATGCCCTTTTCTGGTGACGTTAGCAGGCAGCTTATGTGGGAAGATAGTGCCAAAGCCGCCCCAGGGTTGGCATGAATTTATCACTTGGAGAGATCCCTGCTTCACGCATAAAGAGCATGAAGGAGCAGCAGAAATTGCTAATGGAGGTGGGACGAGCCCAGTGAGGTTGAAAACATGGTGTATGCACCAGGCAGGAGACAAACAGCTCTTTTTATCTCTGAGTTTGTCAAAGAGTTGGGAGAAGAGACAAAAATCCATGGATACTCCTCAGCTGTAACACCCTGCAATGACGGCAGGACCCACAGGAACTCCAACATGGGGGTCCATTTTTCATTTTCCACTGCATCCCATTTTCCCAAAACTTATTTCTGGGCTGTTCTCCTTCACGAGGACTAAGGGGACAACATTCATGCAGCCACCACGGATAACAAACATGACTTTAACCTTAACCTCAGCCACCCCTGCCTTGGGCACAAGGACACGATATTCAGCACAAATGTGACGTTCAGCAGAAGGGCCTGTACGGGGTTATTTCCCTGCATTACTTTTCAGTGAGTATGTAACTCTGCCTCCTGGAAGCCACTGGCTGATTTTAACAAAAGGTCACCAAAACCACATAAACCAAACACAAATAAACACATTCTTGGGCTGCAGCTGCCAGCCTGTGCACGGCCGCTCACGGGGCTACAGGCCTGGCTGGGCCCCTCTTGCCCATGAAGCCAATTGCTTGCTGGGCTCTGATGTTGTAATTAAAACGCAGCCTGCAAGGATAATTGGGGGTATTATAAGCCAAATGAAGGTTTCATGGATGTCAAGAAACATCTCATTGGAAAAAGGTGAAAAATGCAACTCGCGGGCCAGCTCAAACACTGAAGATCTTGTGTTGATTTTTTTTGGCTGCACAGACTATTTTTGGCAGGATCGAGTTCACGGTCTTTCAAAACCATTCTGGGGCAGATTGCATTGCAAGAGGATACACAAAGTCTGTCCGTGGCAAGCTGCTAGCAATAGCTGTGAACTCGCAGCACTCACATGGAAAAGTTTTGCTTGGATAGACACTGGGATGCCTCACTGCGTGTGCTCCCAGCCTGATTGTATCAGCACTTCCCACCGCCGCGTCCCGAGAGGCACGGAAGAGCTGGCATTCATTTCTGGATGGAAAACAACTGTGGAAAAGCAAATAGCTGACAATTAGTGGCACTGATAGGAATTTGATACACGAGGGCCTCATGGAAGACACATGATCCAGGGGTGCTAGAAGATGGGAGACAGGGCTTTGGGAATGACTGCTCCGTGTCCACACTTGCTCGCACACGCTGCTGTGATAGGGGGTGGCTTTTCCCACCTCCTCTTCATGGTTCTGAGTGACTGTGCAGCATTCCCTGGAGAGGAGAGCTGGCCCCCTCACACAGACACAGGAATGAAGTCCTGCTGCCTCTTCCAATCAGTCTTCCAACATTTTTCCCTTCAAACAGCTTCTCTCCTTTACGAGTACCAGGTGACTTCAGTGCTTGGATGGCTTCCAACACAACTGCACCTTGGTTCCATGGCCTAGGAATCTTCAGCTCATCGTTTGCACAGGGACCTCTGCCCGCAAGGCTTCTTTGCAGGAATGCTCTGGAGCTTTGGGTTTGCTCATGGATGGGCATTAGAAATGGGCAAGAGGAGATTCAGATCTAGGAGTGCTAGGAAAAGATGGCACAGCTGAGCTTGTGCAAGCAGCAGGCTTCCTAAGCTATTCAGTACTGATTGACCTCTTTATTATTTAGTATTTCCCTTTATTTAGTTTTTATTTATCTCTTTCCACAGGCAAGGATGCATCCATACACCTCTGAGTAGAGATAAACCCATTCATTTGCTCTGCTTCACTTCCTGCCGTTTCCTGAAGGGGTTTCCCACTTCTGTCTTTCACAGAGCACAGTGCCCCAGGATTTCCAGTTCTCCTTGCTCATCAGGGTGGAACAAACAGGCAGCCTGCTGCTCGTTTTCTCCCACATCTCTGAATCTGCCATACCTTTTCCCAAAGCATGAGGAGAGCTGAGAATAAGGGAATGGACAACATATTGAGTAATATAAATAGACAGATGGCTTCACTCAAATCAGCACTGACCCGTGGAGTCTTCCAGGGGAGGGAAGAGCTGAAATTTCAAAGTTTAAAATGTGCAGACCTTCTCACAAACTCCTTTTGTCCCATCACATCAACTATAAACAGGCAGCACAGGGAAGGCTGGTGTCCCTTGTTTCTGGAACAGCAAGGATAAAACCCTTCAGCCTTCCAACCTGCTCCCCTTTGCTCCAGACTTCTATTTTTCCTTTATTTATTTCCTAATTGTGCACACAGGTCCATAAACTGCTCTGGAGAAGGAAGGGCTGGCTGCTCCCTTGCTGCAGTCAGACTGCTCGGGCTGGGATATACAGAGAGGAAGTCACACAGCAGCAGAGGGAAATGTGTGTACAAGTTCCTGGAAATATAGCATTTAATGGAGAAAACATTCTGAGAACATGGAGCTGGCTGGAGCGGCTGTGGCATTAAGCAAGGGAGGCTGGGGGGAAACAGGGCCTCGGAATATGGTTTCAGCATGTGGTTGGGAAGGCACATGCCATTCCTGTGTTTGCCTTATAAGGGGAGTGTGCATGCCGTGATATTGCTAAATATGAAATAAATGGTGTTTGGGGGCTGGCTGTCTCACCTCTTCCCTGCCCAGGACACCCGGGGCTTGCTGGCTGACGTGTGTGTCATTGGGAGCGTTTTCCTTGCCAGTGGATGCCAGGATTTGGGGCCATGGATGTTGCACAACAATGCTGTTACAATTTGTTCTGCAATCAATCAGAGCTTGATGCTCAGGTGAGAGTTGGTATCGGGACAGAAAATTACATATCAAACCATTTTCAATAGACAAATGGAGGGAAAATTGGGTGAGTATCTGTCAGAAGGGGAAGAGAAGGAAAGCAGGCATGTGAACCTGCTCCTGCTTGCTCTTTCGTTGGCTTTTCATCCTTCAGCATTTGTCCCCAGGGGTTTTGTTTTGTCTCTGCTCCAACAACAGACCTTTCATTGTAGTTCAGCACATGACTCCAAACACAGCATCCATCCTCAGAGAGCTCAGTCTTCTCCATGACTTCCTCTTTTCTCTTGAGAAGCCAACAGAGCAGCAGTTATAAACTGGTGTGGTTGTGTTTTACAGGTCACTTATGCAAGTGTTTCCCGGTGCTCTGGCAGTTGGAGCTGGTTTAAGGTTTACCACGGTTTTTCAGAGCCCACACACAATACAGGAATGGAGATAATTAATTGAAGGAGTCACTGTATCCCATCCCTCTTTTACAAAAGCACAATTGGAGCATTTGCCCAGGAAGTGGAAAATATTTATGTGACTTTCTTTCTGTGAAAGTATGAAACTGGGATAAATGAGAAGCAGAAAGAAGCACTGAGAAAATCCCACACCCTCTACAGAAGACATTGTGGAGCCCCTGGATCCATCAAAACTGGAAGCAGGAAAGAGCAGGACTCTCCCACCCCTTGCAGTGCTTAGATTGCTCTGGGCTGCAGCAAGCCTGAATTTCTGAAGAGATCTAATTCTTGTCTCCCATTTTCTGTTACAATTCTTGGAATGTCACTAGCACCAGCCAGCAAAGGGACTGGGAAGCAGCAAACCCTGGTACCTTTCTCTCTTCCCAGCACTGGGCAATGCTGTTACACACGCTTTTATTGAGGCAAATATATCTTACTTCTGAAAAAAACAGATTCCTCTGGATGATATATTCTCATATGGATAAAAATAGATGGATTTTAATCATGCTTATATTGCAGATCCCACAAAGCCAACTATTTTAATAGATTCGGAATCCTTTTCTTTAGGCTTGGAACAGGCTCAACACCAATAAACCAAAAGACTTAGCAGGATGTTTTTGCCTCATTAAAATGCTTTGTGCCTTTGGCTCTATTCTGTTCTTTCAGAGCTGGTGTGTTTTCATAGATCCTCATCTTTAAAATTGTGGGAAGAGTCAAGAAAAAGCCTTTGGAAAGGCAACCTGTCCTCCTCCCATCCAGCCATTCCTGGGTGATTTCAGAATCCTGGCCAGACCATTTGTTCTCCAGCAGCTTCCACCACATAAAGCTCTGTACACCCAAAATTCAATGAAAACTTCTTTCAAAGAATCAGAAAAATCCCAAACATTTCTAAATGCTTCTTGTAAAACCTACAGTATTCCCACGTTGATTTCTGAGCTAGGAAATCTTTTAAAGCCCCAGGGACAATGAGAAGGGATCCTGGAACCAGGAACTTGCACTAGGTCCAGGTCTTGCCTTAGTTTGGGTGACGGCTGCAGGATCCTCTCACATTTTCACCTGATTAAAATTTTGTCTCCATTGTTCAAAAATCCTGAGGCATTTTCTTGCTTTGCAATCACTGTGCTCAGCTGTTTTGTTTGAAGGAGTAAAATAAGCTGCATTTCCTTGGGTTTTCCCTGTGAAGCAGAAGCCTGACCTTGAACCACTTCCACGGGCCTTATTTCAGCATTTTCTTGAGCTGTGGTGACAGGGCTGGACACTGATAAGTCACAATTAATTCCATCCCCTATTTCCTACTGGAGGCATCTCTTTGTGGGGCAGGGTGAGGGTTAGGTCAGCTGGAAAGGAACTTTCTGCTGCTTAGTATCTCTTGAACACCATGAAAAGCAACATACAGGTTTTGGAAAACCATCCATAGACATTTTTGTGGACAGTTTACAGTCATGCATTTCCCTTTCAAAATTGCTTTTAAGATTGGTGATACTTGCATCTTGCTGCCCATGCTCATAATCCCTCCTGGACAAGGCGACAGATTCCCTATCCCTCATTTGCAAGCTTTGTCCTGAACATTCAGGGTAGTCATTAAAGACTCATTGCTGTGAGCAGAATGAAACCAGCCAGGAAGGAATGTTCCAGAATGAATCATGAGGAAAAGTCCTTGGCTGGAAAACACCTCTGCCATGCTCTGCTGTGGGGCATGGGTGACTAAACACAGTATGAAGATGGGACTCATAGAACCATTTAAGTTAGAAAAGTCCTCAAGACCGTTGAATCCAACTCTTCCCCAGCCAAGGCTTCCACTGCCCCATGTCCCCAAGTGCCACATCCACATGGCTTTTAAATCCCTCCAGGACTGGGGACTCCACCAGCAGCTGTGCCAGGGCCGAACAGCCCTTTCCATTAAGAAATTTTCCTTCATATCCAACCTAAACTTCTCCCAGCACAACTCGAGGCTCTTTCTTCCTTGTCCTGTCCCTGTTCCCTGCGAGCAAACCCTGATCCCCTGGGCTGTCCCCTCCTGTCAGGGAGTTGTGCAGAGCC
>VRYO01001147.1:2027785-2045092 GCA_009812075.1 Sialia sialis | reverse complement strand
CAGAAAAATCCCAAACATTTCTAAATGCTTCTTGTCAAACCTACAGTATTCCCATGTTGATTTCATGTCCTCCTCCCATCCAGTCATTCCTGGGTGATTTCAGAACCCTGAAATCACCTCACTACACCATCCAGAGCTAAAGGGGCTCTGGGAGACCTCTGGAGGAGCCCGAGACAAGGGCCTGGAGTGGCAAGACAAGAGGGAATGGTTTCCCACTGCCAAAGGGCAGCGTTAGATGGGATCTTGGGGAGAAATTCTTCCCTGTGAGGGTCTGGAGGCCCTGGCACAGTTGCCCAGAGAAGCTGTGGCTGCTCCATCCTTGGAAGTGCCGGGTTGAACAGGGCTTGGAGCAACCTGGGATTGTGGAAGGTGTCCCTGCCCATGGCAGGGGGTGAAGATAGATGATCTTTGAGGTCCCTTTCCACTCTCACCCAAACCTGATTCTCTGACTCCATCCCTTGGGAAATTGTTCCTGTTCACATCCAGCTCCATACCAGCTCTTGCTTGTGGTCAGACAGCCCTGGCATGGAGCAGGGACCATGGCACCATCACTCCTTACAGTGTAATTAACAGTGGGAATCCCATGAGAGAATAAACATTGCTGCAGATCCAGATTCCTGCAGGAGATATGGGAGCCAAAGGTGCCAGATCATTGCAGGGTTTTAAATCCAGCTGGATTCTGGCATGCCTGTGGCTCCCCTGCGAACTCCAATTGGTACCACAAGGATACATGAGCCAGATTTGCATCACCCTGGCCAGAGTGGGAACTCCAGGCTCCCGGTGCTGTGGGAGGGGATGCTTTTCCAGAGTGCCATGGACATGAAGCACAGGGAGCAATCCATGTGCCAAAACCTGCTGATAAAAAACAGACTGACTTTATGGGGTGCACTCATAGCACCAAATCCCTCCAGGATCAGAGGAGCCAGGCTCCTTCCTGCCTGCAGGTGTGCATCTCTCCTCACTCAGGCTCAGCTTCTTGCTCTGCTCAGCTCCATTCCCACACTGGAGCCAGTCCTTGCTCAGCCTCTCCAAGGATTTGATCCTATAACTGAGGAGTTTACATCCCACGCTGCTGTTTGCCAGCAGCTCACTGGGTCCTGCTCTCAGGATCCAGCTCTGCTGCCATCCTGCCAGCAGCTCATCTGGAGCCAGCAGGGATGTTTTGCTTCCAGCCCCTCTCGAGCGCTCCTGGAGCCCAGGACCAGCTTTTAACAAGGTTCCCGAGCAGCTCACGGTGCTGCAGAGCCCCAGCTGGTGCCAGGAGTCATGGTTTAAATAACACACAGTAAATATTGGAACAGCCTGAGCTGTGGAGAACTCCTCAGACACCAGTTTCTAAGGATGATCTAATACATTTCTTGGACTCACTCGTCCTTCTCATTACTCTTCTGCATTTTTCCCCCTCCTATTTTTCTTCCCTCCCATTGAAATGTTTTGGTTTTCTTCTTTTATTTTTTTCGCTGCTTGAGTCTCTGAAATATGCAGCCATGGCAACAGGCTGGAGGAGCGAATTCCCCTGGTCCGCCTGCATGTCCTTGGGGTCTGCTGGGGAGCGAGGGGGTGAATTCCAGCCATTCCCTCTCGCCGGGAGCAGTGTTTAGTAAACACAGGCAGCACACATGTGCTCACCCCTGCCCGGCTCTGCCCGCTCAAAAGGTTTTTCTGCGGGTTGAACAGAAGGAGGGGTCCTCCCCTCATCCCCCCAGAGCGAGCAGCGCCCTGTTCCTGTCACCTTCTGGGCTGGCATTCCTTGGGAGCAGCGTCGGGGAGGAATGCGAGCCCCTGGCGTCGGGACAGGAGCTGACATTCCCGACCCTGGGCTGAAGAATGTGGACATAGTGTCCGCTCCAAACTGTAGCGCTGAAGTTCATTCACCCTGCAGCAGGGGGACGCTGGGGTCTGAGCAGGACTCGGCCCTCGGTGACCAGGCTGTCACAGCCTGGGAGTGATGGGCTCCCCTGTCACCTCCAAGGATGTCCCCGCATGGTACCATGGCATCTGGGGACTCGCTCGTCCTTGTTTTGGTGGCTCCGTGGCCTCTGCCCCTCAATCTGCAGCTGCGTCAGCTTTTTCTTGGAAAAGCTGGGAGAACATGAGGAGGCTGCTGGCTGAGGAGTTGGGTTCAAGGCAGCAGGCAGCTCTAACTTTGGAGAAGCCAAACCCATCCTTGGTGAGCTGCTGGCAGGGAAGGAGACCAGCAATTAGGGACCAGCATCCCAGTTGATGGGTGTTACTTAAAGGCAGTGCAGGCTGAAGGTTTTAAGCAAAGCCAACTTGTTTTAGTGTCTGTAACACGGCAGGGACAGGACTGAGTGTGAATTCAGGCCCCAGGCCCATAGCTGGCTTTCAGCTCATCTCTGCAAGGCAAACTCGGCTGCTCTGGTTCCCCCTGCCCCTCGACACGCCCGGCTCGGTCTATTTATACATTTTACAATGTCACACAGCTCTTGGGTTTCTGCATGGCATCCAGGCTCTTTGGAGCAGGGTCCCATCAACCAGGGGAGTTTTGTTTTAATGCGGTTCTCACCAGGTTTGAAATTGGATCCAGCGGGGTTACTCACCACTTACTCTGGCTGGATTGTGTGGGGCTTTGTGGATTAAAATAGCAAAACTTCAGCACTAGCAGCGATACAGCAGAAAGATCCCCACTGATTGACCACCCTGTTACATCAGTGTTTCAGCACATCAGGAAATGCTGCTCATTCCACAGATTTTGGAGGATGGTGAAGCCCCGACATTGCAGCGAGGCTGAGAAAGTTGGGGAGTTTTGAAAGAATTTGTGGAATTTTTGCATGGAACCTGAATAGAAGGAGAGAGTTCTCCCCAGCCCATGAGTTTGAGAACGGGATGAAATAAAAGAAGGCATCACAAAATCTGCTCCTGGGGAGGGGGTGAGAGCAGCAGCATTCCCAACCTGCTGTGCCAGGAACGGGGCTCAGCAGCAACCTGGCAGTGCAGGACCCAGCAGCATTCCCATCCCTCCCTACCTGCCCAGCCTCTGGAAAGGCTCCAGGTGTTGCACAACAGCAAAGCAGCAGCAGTTTGTTGCAGAACCTGCAGGAAGAGGCAGCGCTTGCCTCGGCACGTTGGAGCCAGCCAGCGCTTTCTAGTCATGCTCTGAAAGTCAGGCTTGAGGAGCACGCGGGGTTACCGGGAAAATTCTTGTCTCCACGAGGGAGCATTGGATTTGGGTTGGAAGGGATCTTAAAGAGCATCTGGTTCCACCCCTGCCCTGGGCAGGGACACCTTCCTCTAGCCCAGGTTGCTCCAAGCTCCATCCAATCTGGTCTGGAACACTTCCAGGATTGGAGCAGCCACAGCTTCTCTGGTGAACCTGTGTCAGGGCCTCATGGCACTCCCAGGGAAGAACTGTTTTCCAATATCCCACCTAACACTGCCCTCTGTCAGCAGGAAGCCATTCCTCCATGCCCTTGCTCAAAGTCCCATTTCAGCCCTCCTGGAGCCCTTTTAGAAGGATGCAGCTGGGCAACCCCAAAACTCTCTCTTCTCCAGACTGTTTTGGTTTGTAGAGGTCGCCCTGGAATTCTCCTGCTTTGTCATTCCAGGTTTTTGTTCCCCTTTGGGCTGTGAGTGAGATGTGACAAGTTGGGGACATGCACAGCCGTGCCTCAGGTGTGCAGCACATGACTCTGTGTGCGTGTGTGGGCATCCAGGAGGATCCACAGCACTACAGGAGCCTGTCTGCTCAGGATTCCATCCCGGAGTGTTTGTGCCGTGGTCACCCCAAGGATCCCTGATGCTGAAGCCAGGAGAGGCTGTGGAGCTGGAAATGTTCCAGCTTTGGGGTTGCTTTCAGTGTTGTCCCACCTGGCAGGACATCAGCCTCCAAGGAGCACTGGGAGTGGAGATGGACCATGGACTGGAGATGGTCTTTGGACCACAGAAGTGGGGCTGGTGCTTGGTGGAGCATGAAGGGAATGTGGTTGGGAAGGGCTGGGGCTAGTTATCCCGCCAGGAAGCAGGAGGAGGCCGAGGGGGGTGATGAGATGGGATGACTGTCTTGCTTCACCACAGAATGACACTTTCTCCAAGCTCTCTCCAAGCCTCCAGGCCAGCCCATGGTGCAGCAGTCTCCAGGGAGATGTCCATTCCCACTCTCTCTTGTTCCCCTGACCACAAAGCTCTGCTGCAGCCATGGCACACATCCCTCTTTTCCATGGGTTTTCTCCTCCCTTACAGCTGTTTTGGACCTTGCAAAGCCAGAGTGGATTTTCCTGCAATGTCTGCCCAGCTTCCCTGACACTCTCCTGGATGCAGCTCTGTGGCAGGGCAGGGAATCACTGCCAGCAAATGCCTGGCATAGAAGAGGAGGACAGCAGGGATTACACCCTGCAAGCAGCCGTAAACAAGAGAGCAGAGTGCAAAAAAATTCCTGGGATTTGCAATCCAGTCTCTCTGAGCCCTGTGCTGGGGTGCTGGGTGATGCTGAGCATTCCTCCCCCCTGATCCATGGGCATTCCCAAACCACCATGGCTCCAGGCACTGCTCAGCCAGCTGAGCACGGGGAAGGAAAGCAAGGCTGATAAAACAGACACAAAGCTGAGGGACATGGGGACAGAAAAGGATGGAAGAGGAAGGAGCAAGGACCAAAATATTTGGGCTTTGGGGCAGGACAAGCTGTGTTTGGGCCACAGGACGGAGCCTCTGGGTGCTGGAGACACATTTAAATCTGCAGGGACACCAGCCAAAATAGCTGCCATGGGGTAACCACATCTCCATGGGGCTCTATTCCGGGATGGAGCCGCTCCTGGTCTGGGCTTGGGGCAGCAGCTCAGGAATAGCTTCGGCTGCTGAGAGCAGTCCTGCTGTGCTCAGAGACAGCCACGAGCATCTCCCCTGCTTGTGTGCACCCAGCATTCCTCAGGGAGGGCCAGGGAGAGGGACCAGCCTGCCAGGTTTCCATCTGATTTCATTTTCTTAGAATTTCCTCTGATGGTTGCTTTTTTTTTTTCCCCTCTAATTCCACTTTTTTTTTTTTTTTCCTTGGGGCAGCTGGAAAAAATAATATTTTGGTTGCCTTGGAAACACGCTCCTAAACTTTTGGTGGATCCAAGACATGCCTGGAGTTCCAGGATGGCCAGTCAGAGTGGTGGGGGCTTGCCCTCCCTTCCCAAAAGTGGCAGGAGCTGCTCTCCAGTGGCTCTGGACACACGTGGCCCTGACCCACCCTCTGTCCCGACCCCTGTTTACTCGGCAAATACAACATTGCTTACAAATTCCTGGGACATGCCATGGGATCTCTAGGCTGGGTAGTGTTACTTCATGCTGGACCCTGTGCAAGAGGGAAAAAAAATAACAGGATCGCACTTTAAGGCTGTAAAAATGCGGGTGGGAATATTTTCCAGCCTGTGTCATTTTCCATCGAGGCCAAAATTCACATTCTGCCTTTCTCTGTTTGTGTTTTTCTCCCTGAAACTTGGATATTATTTTTTTTTTTATTATTCTCTAGCTTTCTCAAATGAAAAATTAAGAAATTCAAGGAAAGTGATTCTCTCCCTTACCATGTTTCAAGGAAACTTTGTACATATACAATTTCAACTGTCAGGAGTTAAAACTTTCCTTTAGCCTGAAGCCAAATGTTTTCCCAAAAATCCAGTGATTTTCTGGGAAAGTGGGATATGGGCCCCTTCTCTTTCACTAGCCAACGTACATTCTTAAATTCTTGTTTATTCGGAAGAATTTCAGCTCTGAAGATGGGAGGAGAGGAAAGGAAAATCACAATGAAATATTTCCCCTGCAGTGGGCAGAGAGGCCAAACATCCAATTTTTCCTGGAAGGAAGAAGACTTTTTTTTTTCATTAGAAAAAACAAAAACAAAAAACCTGCTTCTGTATGAGAAGACACTTGAAACTGGAGTTTCATTTGAAATGGATGAGCAGTATTTGTGTGCAGCGACTCTGTACTGGGAGAGAGAGACCTGGGAAAGGAGGTTGGTGGGTTTTAAAGACTTTCCCTGCCTGGAGTGATGGCTCCAGCCATCTCCTTCTGCTGCAGCTGGATCTTGTTTCCCCCTCCAGCCAAGGAAGTGCCCTTTCCAAGCCCCTTTGCTTCCAAGTGAGCTTCTAATGAGCACAATTGTTGTTCATCCAGTTAATTAATCCCTCTGGTTCCCTCCAGATATTATTGCAGAGCATGTTGCAGCACCCCGTGGTGGGACATGCCCATCACCCCAGTCATTTGCCCTTTGCTCCATGCTGGATCCAGCCCTGTGTGCCAGCACCTGCCACAAACCTCTCAAATTTTCCTGCTGCTGCCCAACTCAGCAAGGAACCAAAAGAAAACCTCATCAGATCTAGCAGGATTCCTTTCCCTTTTCCTTTTCCTTTTCCAGCACCTCAATGATCCCCGGAACCACAAGGATTCCCAGCATCTTTGAACATCCCAAACCTCCTTGAACATCCCCAGCTCCTCCAGCATCCCTAACACCTCCTGGCATCCCTAACACCTCCTGGAGCATCCCTAGCTCCTCATCCAGGGGAGGAGATGAGTAAGATGCCCGAGGCGGATCCTGCCCACCACTGCCGCGCCACCACCGGGCTCAGCCCCGAATTCCAGAATTCCAGCCACGGGGAGCAGCGGGTGCGAGCAGAGGCAGCCAGGGAGCTCATCCGCCTGGTTTTTCAAGGTCACAGAGGTGGTGGGAAGGAAAGAAAAGAGAACGAGGGAAAAAAAAAAAAAAAGTTGACTCAGAAACAGCAGGGAATTTTTTGCCTTTTTAGAATACTGGGAAGAGAAAAAATAGCCACAGTTATTCGAAGCATCCAGGATAATAACAGGCTGTTTACTGTTTGCATGCAAAGATGGCAGGCAGGCAGCACAGCGCAGGGAAGAGCAATGAGGAATTGGCTGCGCTCGCACCGCGGCTCCGACCGCTTCTGCTGAGCCCAGCAGAGCCCGGCTGGTGATCCCGGCTGTGCCAGCAGGAGCTGGGCAGCCCCACCAGGACACCTGGACAGTCCCCACCCCTCCCCAAGGTCCTGCAGGAAGGGCTTCAGGTGGCCCTGGGGCTGGGGAGGACGGGGACAGAGCTCCCGAGCTGGAACATGCTCCAAGGCTGAGACGATGGACCAAACCCCTAAATAACAACTCCTATCCTGCCATCCCATCCCATCCCATCCCATCCCATCCCATCCTGCCATCCCACTCCATCCCATCCTATCCATCCCATCCCATCCCATCCATCCCATCCCATCCCCGATGCTCAGCAGGCGTGGGAAGCCAGGGGGACAGGGATGCAAGGACTGAGGAGGACACAGGGATTCAGGGATTGAAGGCAGGAGGATCAGGGTCATGGGAATGCAAAACTCAAGGCATGCTGATGTTCTGAAGGGAGGGGACACCTTGGGGTGGCTCATTCTGCAATGGAATGCAAACCCCGATGGAAGGAATTCGGGAAGGGAGCGCTGACCCCCTGGCAGAAGAAAGCCCCCGACAAGCTCTGGACACAGAGAGGAGCCTGGAGGCTTGCGGGACCTCCGGGAAAGGGGTGGGATGTAAGAGGGAGGGAGGGGGAAGGGAAAAGCTCAGCAGGACCGGCGGGGAGAGCCTCATTCCTGCCGGTCCAACGAGCAAGCCGGGACTTGAGGCGAGAGAAAGCGCCCGGTTTGCCTGACTGGTTTGCTGGGAAGCGGCTGCAGGGCTGGCCCACAGCCTTGCCAGACTTCCCCCACGAGGATCGGGATTATTTGGAAGGGGAGGGGTTGAAATTCCCTTCCTCCCAAATTCCTGTGAGGATTTTTTGGGTTTTTTTAAACAGTTTTCCATATGAAGGAGAGTGTGGTGAGCTTGTCTTTCCTCACTCAGCAAGTGGAAAAGGAGTGGGGATGCACAAGGAGGAGGAACCGTGGCCCACAGGGGACATGGCAAAATTCATGGATGCTCCAAGGACCAAGCTCCAATATTCTCCAAGGAGAAATGAGGAAAGGCAGGAGCCAAAACTGCAGAGAGGCTGCTGTGCTGTGGCACCCAGGCAATGAGGTGTTCCTGGCTGGGAATGGGGCTTGGTGAACAGCCAGGGAACCCCAAGGAGATGCCTGGCCTTGTCCCAGCCCACTGTGACCACGGAGGGACCAGAACTCCCCAGACACCCTGGAGCAGCAAAGCCATCTCCCTGACACCCACAAAGGGAGCAGGGCACCCACCCAAAGCCACCAAGGTGACGCTGGTGGCACTTGGAGCAGATCCTGCTGGCCCTTTCCCATGTCTCCAGGGATGTGGAAGTGCAGCCCATGGGAGGAGTCACATCCAGGTGCCGGCACAGCCAGCAGCTCTGCAAGCATCTCCAGCACCCCTTCCAGGGCATGGGAGCCCAGTGTCCTAGGGGTGTGAGGATTGGGGACACAGGGATGCAGGGGCTCAGAGATGCAGAGATTACGGACACAGGGATGCAGGGGCTCAAGGATGCAAGGATCAAGGATGCAGAGATCACAAGCACAGGGATGGCAGCAGGAGGTTTGGCTCCCACGTGGTGTTTCAGCCATGACAGGGACATGGGATAAAGGACAGTGGGTCCAGACAGTGCTGATGGTGAAATCCAGGGAGACAGTGTGGGAAGGGAGGATGGAAATGCCATGAGGGCAGAGCAGGTGATAGCACACCCCCAGAACAGCCTCCATGGCCAAGGTGTGCAGCTCCTTTGGGATGGAACAGCATCCCTACCAAAGCACACAGCTCCATGAAAAGTGTGGCAGGAGGAGCTGGGACCTTCTGGATTTAGGAATCCTCTCCCTACAGCCCAATTCCTGTGTCCACAAGTGGGCTTTGTGCTTTTTCCTGACTGCCAGAAAAGACTGAGAGCCCTGGTAATGAGGATCAATGGGCAGAGCTCTCAACAGGAGCCCATTCCCTGAATCCCTGGTCCCAGAAAGCTCCCTGCAAACAGCCAGACCTGCAACCAGGCCACTCTGCATCCGGATTTGGGTAAATAAAGCGTGGGGTGTGAGAGCTGCGGTATGCCAGGAATGCTGCCGGCCTTCCCGGCCTCTGGAGCGCCGGGAGCTGGGGGAAGCAGGGCAGGTACAGCCCTGGCTGGAGGCTGCCAGGATCACCCAGACACATTCCCAACCCCAGCAGTTCCCTGTGAGCTTCCATCCTGTTCTTCCCATCCCTGGCCCTGTTTTAGGGTCCTCTTCATCCTTCTGCATGGGCAGAGCAGATTTCCTTGCTTGGAACACCCATGAGAAGCCATAGGTGCAAGGAGGATCCCAGCTCCAAGCTTCCTATTGCTCCAAGTCTCCCTAAGCTGACATAGAAAGACATAAATTTTAAATTTTTTTAGCCATACGTCTTCCAGATTCCCGAGTGGGAAGGTTGGGCTCAGCTGGGATTCAGCTGTCCCACCAGGAGCAGTGATCCTCAATGGAGTCCTAAGGTATCCTGCCCAGGGAAGGGATGGAATTACCATCCTTGGAAGTGTTGGAAACCATGCAGATGTGGTCCTTGGGGACATGGTCTAGTGGTGGCTTTGGCAGTGCTGGGTTAACAGTCAGACCTGATGATCTTGAAGTGCTTTTTCAAGCTAAATGATTCCATGACTCCGTGATTCCATGGAAGAGCTGGCAGCAAAACTGGTTTCTGATGGCACTGCTCCACGTAATCCAAGCTAAACCCCATTGCAGAGCACAGGAGCTCCTGGTCCCCAGGGGCAGTGGGATGGCAAGGATGAGCTCCCAGTTAATGCCAAGGGGTGGCATGAAGGGAAAGCCTTGGCCTGGCTGGAGATGGCAGAGTCCTCAGGGATGTTCCCTGGGAAGCATTTACACCACAGTTATCAGAAAATACAAAACACCCTGGAAAACTCCTGGTCTTCCAGAATATGAAGGAGCCAGGGAGAGTGGGAAGGGCTTGGAGATGGCTCACAAAGCCAAGGAGAGCTTGGGGACCAGGCCCATCCATGCTGCAAGACATCAGGGAGTCCCTGTGGCAGGAGAGGAAGGGGTTTTGTGAGGAACAGGAGGAGAAGGATCCCACCAGGATGCAGTTATGGGATCAAGGACAGCAGGGTGGAAGGACTGAGGACACAGAGATGCAGGATCCCAAGGATGCAGAAACCAAGGGATGCAGGAATGCCAGAGCAGGAAGGAAACTACATCAACACTTTGAGGCAACTCCTTTTCCCCCATGAAGTGAGAAGAATGGGATCCCAATGGGATTTTGGGGAATGCAGGAATGCTGTTGAACATTTTTCTCCTCTCCCATGCAGCTGCACCCCAAATCTCTGGGAAAGACATGTGAACCAGGGGACCACCACTTTCCCTGGTGGCACCTCCATCTCTCCATGTTGCATGGAAAAAAGAGAGTCCATGGATCGATATTTGGGTTTTTTTATTAAAATATTGTTATACCAAGTGGAATGCTACAGCAATCTCGGTATAGGGCGGCGTAATGTAGCCAGGTTTATGTTTAAATACTTAAAGATAACTTAAAACGCACAAACGAGAACTTGTCGTCTTTGGCAGGAAAAAAAAAGTTCACAGCACGAAAAAAATACTTAAAAAGAAATACCAATATTAATATAAA
Organism: Sialia sialis; assembly: GCA_009812075.1. Lineage (NCBI taxonomy): Eukaryota > Metazoa > Chordata > Aves > Passeriformes > Turdidae > Sialia > Sialia sialis. The sequence goes on along the minus strand of VRYO01001147.1, from coordinate 2,034,553 downwards.
ATATATTAAGTCATGGGGTTTAGGGTTTTTTTTTTCCTCTTTCATAATTTTTTGTTTCTTTTCCATTTTGTAAACAATGCACGAGAACCGAACGCATTTTTTACGTGTCTGGGGAGAGAAAAATAAAAAATGCAGTTGGCCAGCAAATGCACACATTGATAGGGGAAAGAAATAAAGAAAAATATATATATTTACATGAAGGGCAAGGATGGGAAGCTCTGAGGAGCGGGATGTTGGCGCTGGCTACGGGCAGAAGCCAGCTGCCAGTAGCCAGGGGATGCAGCCAGGAGAAGGGAGGCACATCCATCAGCATCCTCAGAGCCTTTCACCTCCGCTTTTCCTGCACCTTTCATCCCCTCCATTATCATTTTCGTTTCACTGTCACCCCATCACAAAGCCCTGGTGATGGAGACCCCGAGGCAGGATGCAGGTGATGGAAGTTTGGTGCTCCCAGTGCTTGGCTTGGCCATGTGGGTGGTGGATGGGATCCCTCCCAGCTCTGCCCTCGTGCAGAGACTTCAGCTTGCGGGTACAGTTCGGGCATCAGAGAGGGATTTTCCAGTCGGAATCCAAGCACCTGGGAGGGTGCAGATGGCCAAGACCCAGAGGTGGGAGCTGGGATGGAGCTGGGATGGAGCCGGGATGGGGACGGAGCCAGCGCGGAGTCCCCGGACTCCAGCGCGCCCTGCGCAGCCGGGGACCCGTGTGGGCACCGAGGGGACAGTGACCCTGCCACACCCCAGAGTGACTGCAGAGACCGGCCGAGGGGACACCGCTGAGCTCCCGGCTCAGCCCCTCCTTCCCAGAGGCTTCTCCATCCCGACATGCTGGCAGGAAGGGTGGAAGGGCCACCGTGCAGCCCTTAAATCAGGATCTCCACCATGTCTGACAGGTCCTGGGCTCTGGCAGTGCCTGAGCTCTCTGCAGAGAAAGAAGGGAATTATAGGGATTCACAGGGATTCACCCACCCAACTCAACTGGGGCCTTAAAAATCCCTTAAAAAATGGCTGATGCTTGTGCAAAGCCCATCCCAGGGATGCTAAGCACCTCCCTGCCCCGTGCCATGCCATGGGACTCACCCAGCACGGCGGTGCCCTCGCCCTGCCCGCTGCTCCCAGCCGCTCCGTCCGTCTGCGTGCTGCCGTCCTTGCTGCCGTGCTTCGAGTGGGATGGCAAGGGAAGGGTGCTGGACGCTGCTGTCCCTTCAGTGGTGGCTTTGCCTGCTGGAGGAGACTCTGTTAGGGATTCAAGGAAAGGAATTCAAGTTTTCAAGGTCAGGTTGGATGGGGCTTGAAGCAACCCGGTCTAGTGGAAGGTGTCCCTGCCCATGGCAGAGAGTGGAACAAGATGAGCTCAAAGCTCCCTTCCAACCCAAACCATTCTGGGATTCTGTGACTGCTGGCTGGTCCTAGAGGAATCACTCCTCCCACAGCTCTCTAACTCCAAAACCACAGGGGAAAATTGCAAGCAGTGATGTGGGCAGGTGCCCCTATTTACCTGTGCTGCCACGGGAGCTGCCCTCAGATGCCCGGTCACTCTGGCCAGCCCCTGGCCAGCTTGGGGCAGCGGAGGCAGCGAAGATGGAGGGCACGGACTTGGCTGGCCTCAGGGAGCCCTGAAGGGCTTTGCTGGGGTCCCTCCGTGAGCGCTGCTGCAGGACCTTGATGACAGCATCCTTCTCCAAGATTTGGGCATGAAGGGCTTTTAACCTGGAGAGGAGGAAAGGCAGAAGCTCGAAGAGGAGCCGGATGGGGAGAGGAGGATCCAGGCACTGCCCAGAAAATTTTTGCTGGAAGCCAAATGCCCCTGGCAAGGTGGCACTACCTGTTCTCCATCTCCTGGTGCTTGTGGCTGGCCAGGAGAAGGTCCTCGTTGAAGCTGCTGTTGGGGGAGTGCCGTGGGGAGTGGCTGATGAGGGTGGTGTCGCGCTGGGCGGCCGCCGTGGCCGCGGCGTCCATGGCGAACTGGCGCATGGTGCACTCCTCCAGGTACTTCTGCTCCCACTTGGTCATGTCAGCCTCCAGCGCCAGGATCTTCTCCTCCCTCTCCCGCAGCTGCTCCGACAGCGTGTGGGCGCTCAGCTCCGGCGTCCCCCCGCTGGCGGTGCCCGCCTGCCTCTGCAGCAGCCAAAACAACGCCGCGGTGAGAACCAGGAGCAGCCGGGAGGGCGCAGCACCCGCCGGAGCCACCGCGGCTCGCCAGCACCCACCTGCTGAGCCCGCAGCATCTTCAGCTCCTGCTCCAGGCGTGTGCGGAGCCGCAGCTCCAGCTGCTCCCGCTTCTCGCAGGCGGCCTGGAGCTGCCCCAGGGCCGCCTGCAGCCGCTCCACCTTCTCCACGTAGGCTCGCTTCTTGCGGAGCTCGGCCTCTGCCTTGGCCGCCCGCGCCTGGGCGCTGCCCAGCGCCTGCTCCAGCAGCTCTGCCCGCCGCCGCTGGTCCTCGTTGGCGCTGCGCAGCAGGGACACCTCCCGCTCCAGCTTCTCCTTCTCCTGCTGGTGCTCGTAGCCTGCGAGGGAACCCCACAAATTTCAGGCTTTTGGCTTCCCTAAGGCTGGCCCGTGAAGCCCAGCAGGGATTCTTTGCTTCGCCACATTCGCGCCACCCCTTCCTCAAGGTCTTCTGTCAAATGGGGGTCAGGGGCATTCCAGCCAAAAGCCTCCACGTGCCACATTCCACCCTAAATTTTAGCTCGGGAAGGGTGAAACCTGCCTGGCTTGAATCCAGCCACTTTAGGGGAAGGGGATGCAATTCCTACTAACACCAACATCATATCTCTCTGCTAAAATTTAAGTACATTTTTCCCCCAAGAGAACCCGGGCTGGCATGGCTGCTAAGTGCAGGAGGGAGGAGGGAGGGAACGGCCGGGCTGGCGTGGGGCGGGAGTGCGGGCTCGGTGCTGGAAGAGCCGGCGCTGCGGCAGGAATGTGGGGAATGCGGGTCACGCCGCCGGCCGGCCGCCGGGATTAATGGCTCGAGTCCAGCGCCAAGAGCTGCTCCATCCTCCCTGGGGAAGGGCGAGAACTGCTGCCCGACACCCGCCTCCTCCTCCAGCCCAGCTCCCACGGGGAGCCGGGCAAGGCTGGGTGTCCCCCGGTACTTACTTTGTGCCAGGAGTTTGGCCACGCTGCCCTGGTTGCTCTCCTGGTTTTCGTGGGTCTTGCTGGCCAGCTGCTTGTTCGCCGATTCCAGCCGCTCTGGTCCAAAACAATCAAAGCCAATTAAGATTTAATACAAGATTTTGGCTGGAGGAAGTGGGAAAAGTCGGGTTTCCCATGGAAACAGCTGGGGGACACGGAGCACCCACAGGGATGGGGACGCAGAGGGTCTCTCACCTTTCAGGTCTCGGTTGAAATCCTGGAGCCTTCGCATCTCACAATCTCTCTTGTTCCTCATGGCTTTCTCCAAGGCTTCCCGCTTGGAAGACGCCTTGACGAGGTTTTCGTAATCCTCCGAGATGCGCTGGATCTCGCTCTCCAGCTGGGGTGGAGGAAGGGACAAGCCAGGGTTAGACATTCATGGAATGAGGAAAGGAAAGGGAGATGCCGGTCAAAGCTCAGCTGGGGTGCTCAGCCCAACCTGAGCTGCCAGAGGAGCTCAGTGCACCCCGGGTTCACCCCCAGCACAGGTTTTGGGGGAGGAAAACTGATTTTTTTCAGTCTTTTTTCTTAGGGAAGAGTCTCTCCACATATTTTGGCCCAGCCACAGGGAACAGCCACCCCTTGTACACGGGCACACAAAGGGCTGTCTGTGGCGGCTGGGATGGGGGGACAGGCGGAGGGAGAGGGTCACTGGAGAATGGGCTCCTTCTCCCCCATCCCGGCTGCTGCACCGCAGCTGCTCCGAGGCCAACGAGCCGCCGGAGCGAGGAGGGGAAGGGATTAAATCACTAAAGGGGCTGAATTTTCACAGCAGCTGCTCGAGCATCCCGCCTGGGCAGGAGGGACACGGAGCTGCCACCACTCCCTCACCTTCTGGATGCGGCTCGCCTTCTCGGCGCAGCTCTCCAGCTCCCGCCGCAGCTTCTCGTTCTCCCGCTGGAGCCGCTCGTTCTCCCGCAGGACGGCGTCTGCCCGGGCCAGGCGGCTGCCGGCTGACACCGCCTGGGCACTCACCAGCGCCTCCACGCCAGCCGGGCCCAGAGCCCCCGGACACAGCGGCAGGAACGCGGCTGGCACCGGGGAGGGCAGCACCCTGCAGGGAGCCAGGAGAGGAGGGTCAAGGTTTGGCAGGGCTGGCTGCAACTCCAGCATCCCGTCAAGCAAGTGCTGCTGCCTCCAAGCCACCTCGAAGGAGGTGGAAGTGCCTATCCTGCTTTTTAGAGCTGGGAAGTGCTTGGTCTCTAAGCACAAATCCCATCTTGCAGGCGTGCCTTGACCTGACCCTTCCAGGAGCTGGCCAGGGGTCTGGATGGGCTCCCAACTCCCCAGGCCCCTCTCTTCCTGGGAGTGCACAGGAAGACAACACTTTCCTTTTTTTCTGGGCTCCTCATTGGAGCCTCCTCACTGCCAAACTATGAGCCAGGCCAGCCTGGCTGCCCCTTGTGCCACTGCTGCGGCATTCCCAGCTCAGCATCCCGCCTGGAATGCCCTGAGCAGGGTGGCTGTGCACGGCCCAGCCCCGCCGCGCTCCCCCGCGGGCTGCCCGCCAAGGGCCTGCATTCCTGCGGGATGATATAGGAGCAAGGAAGAATAAATACATCTTCCTCGCAGCTCCCCTTCCCCTCTTTGTTCCCTGGAAGGAGAAGGTTTTCCTGCTGCAGATGCTATCGCTCTCTGCCTGGATAGATCAGCAGGGCTGGGAGCAGTGTGTCCTTCCACTGAGCAACCAATTCCTTTCTTCCCATGATTTTCCACACTGGAAGATGTTGTTTCCAGTCCTCCTCATTCCAGGCGATGCCTGGAGCCCCAGATGTCCATCTCACAGTCATGCTGGGGCTTTGCCAGAGGCACTGAGCTGCCAAACGGACCACAGACCACCTGGCACCAGCCCAGGCTCTGCTCAGCAGCGATTCCAAGTTACACGGACATTCCCAGCTCAGGATTATGGCATGGGTTTCTGTGGAGCAAGGAGCATATTTGTCTTCCAGCCTGCCCCATACCTATTCCACATTTAGCTGTTTCCTGGGCTGCTTCCAGCTCCTAGATTATCCTCTAAGTTAACCCCAGATTCCTTCTGGTGCGTGGGGAAGGGGTGCTGTGGAAAGGGGATTTTCATCACTGGTCAGAAAAGCCCAGCCCTGCTGGGGGAACAGGGGACAGGAACAGAGTGGGGGGGCTCCCAGCAGACCCCCGTGGCCTGGGCCGGTGAGAACAGGAGCAGCTGCTTTGGGTCCCCACTGCCCTTCACATCCTGCAAGATTCCATTGCATCCATCCTGGCCATTCCCGGGAGGCCTCCAAAAGCAGAGCCCAGTTTACCTGATGTCAGGATGCTGAAATCCAGGACCATCCCGGGAGCAGGGTCGGGGTTCAGCCAGGTACGCATCCTGGCTGGGGATGACATAGGGGTACTCCGGGGGCGGTCCCCGCGGCTCCGTGCCCTCGGGGCGCTGCTGGCCGCGCAGGGGGACGAGCTGCCGGGAGAGCTGCGGGAAGCTGTGCGAAGCGCTGATGGGGCTCTGCGCTTTGGCCCCGTTCCTCTCCAGCGACATCCGCATGAGCCGCTCGCTCAGCGACCGCACGTGGCCGTGCTTCAGGTCCTTGAGCGCCTCGTCGGGGCGCCGGGCCCCGCTGTCGGCCCCGCGTGGGGCGGGCTCGGCCCGGAGCCCCGCGCCGGCCGCCGCCCGCTGCGAGGCGAGCAGCTGCGAGTGCGCTTTGGCCTCCTCGTAGGTGGGCAGCTCCTCGCCCTTGGGCGGGCACAGCCGATAGACGCTGTTCTCCAGGTAGACGTGGTCGGAGTGATGCTCCTGGCCCTGCGGCTCCTGCCGCGTGGATTGCTGCACCATCTGGCTCTCCTCCGGGCTGAGGCTCTCCAGCGAGGAGCGGGGGCTGCCGGCCCCGCCGCCGCGCAGGGCTTGCTGCTGGATGGCCAGCAGAGTGCGGTTCTCCGTGAGATTCCCATAGCGCAGCTGCTCCTGGATCAGCCGGTGCAGCACCGTCCCGTTGGAGTCCTCCGCCGTCCTCATGTCCGTCCGTGCCGGCGGCAGAGCCACGTTTCCACCCTGGAAGGGCTTCCCGGGGAACCTCAACAGCGCCTGGCCACGCCGAGACACCTGCGAGAGGGGAAAACGGGGTGGATGCGAAGCAGTCGGGGCAGGACGGCGCGGATCCTGATGGACACGGGGTTGTTTGCCAGGAATGCGGCCGGGACGTGCCGGAGGGCCGGGAGCCCGTGGCGGCAGTGGGGTGGCCGAGCACTCTCAGCGCTCCCGGGGCAGCGGCTGGCACCTGGGGCAGACACCGGGGGCAGGCACTGGCTCTGCAGTGGGGGATGGAGCGGCCGCAGGGCACAGAACCACCGGGACCCCCCATCCCATCCATGGGACCCTGGACTTGCAGAGGCGTCCCAGCCCCGGTGAGGGTCCTGGGATTTTCCCGGGGGCGCGGCTCTAAGTGCCGTGGGGATGTTCCTGTCCCGGCTGGGACGCTGCCGGGAGGGTTCCCAGTCCCAGGGGGAGGATCCGGCCCGGGAGAGGGTCTTTACAGAAGGAACTGAGTCCCGGTCCCAGGGAGAAAGGTCCCGGTTCCGGGGGGCGTCCTTTTCCCGGGGAGGGATCCCAATCCCGGCTGGGGGCTTTCCTGGGCCAGGGGGGTTCTATGCTGGTCCAAGAG
>VRYO01001147.1:2005945-2016878 GCA_009812075.1 Sialia sialis | reverse complement strand
TGCCCGGCACGGATCATTTTTTTCCGGTGCCTGGGAATGTACGGATCACACGCTGTGCTCCGGGGGAATCTTGCTTAGCGTCCCGTTCCAGGGCGAAAGAAACAATGTAATGTCTCTGGATATTGACAAGAGTGGTTTGCACCGAGAAGCAGCTCAGAAGGAATTAGCTCTTGGGGAAAAAAAAAATAAATAAAAAATAGGAAGGCTCCTTGTGCTCAGTTCCTAAAGGGAGACGTTTTTACCGGACTTAATAATCAACTGATAAAAATCCTGGTATTTAGGCTTCTGAGGAAGGGTGAGGCTGGTAATTGTTTCAAGGATTTATTCCCCTGCGCTGACTCAGTAGGAAGTGAACTGGAGTGGATGCAAGCAGGACTGGCTTTTCCCACCTTTCATTTCCTGTCCTGCTTAAACTTTCCTTTGCAACTCAGCCTAGTGACATGGACTTGGATGGCTTGGTGACCTCTGGAGTGCTTTTTTCCTGGAGGAACGAGGAAAGCATTACATGTTAAGGCTTTTTTTGGTGATAGGAACAAAGATAAAACACGAGAAAGCGTTAACAGAAGGAGAAAAAGAGGTCTGATCTGCTTTATTGGGATGATCAACTCTCTGGGAGATGGTCCTGGGGAAATAGGAGAGCCACCTTTGGAAGTTTGGGCCTTGTGAAGCCTGCTGGGAGCTGATTGCAAAACATTGTTGTGTCTGTTCTTCCCTCAGTGTTCGGCCACCTGTGGAAGATCCTGAGGAGATTCCTGCAAAGAGGCCAAAAACAGGTACTGCCCCTCACAGAGAGGTTTAATATTTGATTTCCCTTGGCTTTGGGGGTACCTTGGGGAGCTCTGGTTTTGGTACTTCAGAATTGCTGCTGAAACTGAGGATTTTTGAGCCACTCTTGTGGCTGGAGGGGATCTCACAGGGCCTGGCCTATTGATGATGTGTCCCAGTGTTCCTGGATGTGACATTTGGGCACATGGGTCAGTGTAGGAACAGTTGAACTTGACAACCTTACAGGGTTTTTTCAACTTTAATGATTGTGTGGTTTTCAAACCAAGTGGAGGATCGGAGATCCTGGTCAATGAAGGCAGGAAGAGAAGCAGGGAACAACTTTTTCCGTGCTGGGAGGGCCATGTATTTGCACCCAGGATAAATCCTGGCTGGGGCAGGGCATGGGATGATGTCCTAGGTCCCTCTGGCTCTGAGCCCTGCAGGGCAGCACAAAGAACATTTTAAATCAAGGCTGTTGCTGTTCTATGGGAGATGTGGAGCTTCTCAATTCCTGCTTGGGAACAAGATCCCCAGTGGCGCGGTGGGGGGTGCTGCTGTTGTTGGAATGAGTTACCTGCTCCATGTGGCATCGTGGATCTGGGCTTTGGTGTAAGCAGAAATCCCAGCTCCTGTTTCCAGCCCCATTCTTTGTGGTTTTTCCAGAATGTGTCTCTGGGGCTGCTAAGGAGCCCGAAGAGGTTTCTGTGGCTGCCAAGTTGCCACTTGAGGCAACAAGCAAAAGCCAGGAGACTAAAAAGAGAAATGACTTCTCTGACTCTGAAGATGAGGTGAGCAAGGATCAGCTCCCACAGTCCCTGCACGTGTGAGAGGCTGTGCTGTAAAAGTGGTGCCATCAGTGCCCCTGCCTTCTGCTGCAACCCAAGCAAAACCATGGGCTCTCACTCAGAGCACAGCTGGCTGAATTTCAGGAAGGGGAGGTGTTTGCTTGGATTCACATTCAGGTTATGCTCACTCTGTACTTGTTTTTATTTCAGGTTGTGTACATTTCTTCTGACGATGAGGACATAATAAAATCTGGTAGGACTGACAGCACTTATTCCTTTCTCCTGCTGGGGGCTGGTTGCTGAAGGCAAAATATTGGGTAGCACGCAAGAATAGGGGGAGGGTGAGCTCTGTTTCTTCCCTGCATCCTGGTATTGCTTGTGGATTGGAGGGCTGGGAACAAGCTCCCCAGGGAATGGGCACAGCCCCAGGGCTGCCAGAGCTCCAGGAGTGTTTGGACAATGCTCTCAGGGATGCACAGGGTGGGATTGTTGGGGTGTCTGTGCAGAGCCAGGGGTTGGACTGGATGATCCCTGTGGTCCCTTCCAACACAACATAATCTGGTTTATCCCAGGATCCCCACGTGGTTGTGGATCCCAGATATGAACTGCCTTGGATGCAGTTCTGGTGTGTCCCACTGCTTGCTTGCCAGAAAGAAATTGTTATAAATGCTGATTTTAGGTAGTAGAGCCTCAGAACCCTTCTGTGTTAGGCTCAGGCTGGCAACATTCTGTAGTTGCCAACATGAAAATATCCTGAAGCCACACAACACAAATAACATTAGGACATGAGGCGTGAAATTAAAGTAATTTATCTTTGGTGAATCTCTTCAAACTGATAAAACTCTCATTTTCTTGACCAGCTGCTGATGCCTCGTGCTCTTCTCTAGCAGACAAAATGCCTTGTGACACCAACCCATGCTTGACTGAGGAAACACCATCCCCTTTTAGCAAGAGAGTTCCATATCTGAGGTAAAAATCATTCTGTTTTCTTTCACTTCTGCTTTGAAGGGTTTCTTGCCTTTCACTTTCATCCTTGAACTTCCCTTGTTGCTCAACATTTGTGTTTGTGTCCACAGAGCAGCGTTTTTCCAGGTGTTCTGGGACTCCTCCTGGCTGCTATACTGAGGGAGGTCTCCAGCTGTGGAGAGACAGTTGTGTTCTTGCCTTTGATCAATTTTAAAGTTTCTGTTTAAACCCAGATAGTTGATAGACTCAGGAGATCAGAGAAAGATTAACAAGTACATCACTCTCACCTCCTGTGGTAGGAGGAAGTGGTGAACTTGGGAGGAGCCTGAGACCAGAAATGCAAACAGAAACTCAACCACACAAAAAAAAACCCCAAAAAAAACCTAACCCAAAAAACCCCCAGAGAATTGCCATTTCCCCAGATAATTTCCAATGGGGAACACTTTTTTTGTTTTTTCTTTTTTTACACCTTCTGAGGGGTTCAGCTACTGCCACAGGTCACCTGGAGAGGTTGTGGAGCCCATGGAGACAGTCCTGGGCAGCCTGCTGTCCCTCCTTGAATCAGGAGGTGCTAATTAATACCTAATTAACAGGTCAGGAGTTTTAAGTGTTCTCTTAATCCCATTTGTTGTGCCTTTGATGTTTTTAGCCTGAACCAGAGTAACAACATCCCAGCTGCTCCAGAGAGCCCTGTCACACCCAGGCCCCCCATTAAGGAGCCAGGTCCCAACTCTCCAGGAGTCAGTGGCACCAGGAGGCCTTTGACTGCTGCTGAAGAGGTAAACTGGGGAGGAGGGAATTGTTTTGGGATGAAACAGCTCTGGAATTCCTGTACGGTTAGGCTGAGACAAAAGGAATGCCTGCTAAAGTGTCTTTTTTCCTTCCCTTCTTCAAGGATGCTCAGCAAGCAGAAAATAACAAGTACAAAAAGCTCTTGAGTCTGCTCAGGGAAAAATACTCTGGAAAACTTACTTCTCCACGACCAGGAAGACTCAACAAGTAATTATGAGCAAAATAACACTTAATTTTCTGGTGGTGGAAGGGGGGGAGAATTGACCTTTCCTACTCTCAGGGTTCTGGGCAGAATCAATTGTAATTATTGAGTTTGTTTTGGGATAGTGAAGGCAGGAAATGTGACTCTTGTAAGTTCACTGTGCCTGAGCTGATGGTGGCCAAACTTCTGGGTGTAAACTCCTCAGACTGCCCTGTGCATCTGGTCATGGAACCAGTGGCAGCATGGTTCTCTTAAGGCTCAAACTGCCTCATTTGTGTATTTCTGTTGCTTTCATTCAGCTGTGTACAAATGTATCCTCTGCAGTGAATTGAGGTGCACTGGTAACAGTAACTCTGTCCTTTTCTTCTGCTACACCAAAGGGTTCAAAGCAAGGAACCAATCATGACTGGGAGTCCCCTGAAAGAGCAGAAATCCGGAGGTGCCTCTCCACCTGTGCCAGAAAAGACCAGTGAGTATCCCCAGCACCCACCCAGCTCTGCTCCACTCTGTAGGTAGAAATCAGCCCAAACAGGCCATTTCCTCAAACTAGTGATTGGCTAAACTTGGTTTTGGGGGGTTTTACTGAAGGGGAAGGGTTGGTTTGAGTTGGTGTTTGACAGCTGTGGCTGTGCAGTTTGCAGCTGCATGTGACCCCACTGCACAGGAGAAGGTTGTAGTACCTGTTTTACCTGTTTGTTTTTGTACCAGGGGAGGGGGATATTTGACTGTACCCTCAGAGCTGCACTTTAATCCTTTTTTAATGACAGACAGGACTGTTTCCGTAAAAGCAGAGCTTCCAAACCAAGTAAACTAATTACGTAATGTTTAATATTTTTTCCCCCCTGTTCATTACTTAAATACTTTTTCGCCACTAGCTCTTTTATATCTTGGACTTTGTGACATGATCGTATGGGGATTGAAATGATTTCTGATCAGATGCCAGAGGTTGGACTTCTAAGTTGAAAATGCTGATGAGATGTCTGTGATGTCACCCAGAAACTGAGAGCTCTGTGCAGCTGCTGGAATGGGAAGTGACCTCCTTGTTCTCATATTGCTGCTTTTCCCTGCAGGTACCAAACATGGGGATATTTGTAGCCCCCAGCTGCCTCAGAGAGGTGTCATGATCAGGTAAGAGTCTCTTTTAACCATAGCCCTTGTTTCTTTTGGCTCTGTCAGCCTCCACACGTCCAATTCTGTTTAGTATCTCAGTGCTGGGGGAGAGGAGCAGCTGGTTTGAGGAATTGCTCCCAGGCAGTTATCCCTCAAATCCAGCTCCCCTGTCACAGCTGGGCAGCTGTGGGATGTGCTGGGTACTTTTTGGGAGAAGAAAGGAGGGGTGACAGTTGTGGCCACACTAAGTTCTCCTTGGGTTTGCAGAATCTGAGTGGCATTTGTCACCAGAAGATCACAAAGCACTTGATAGAGGAACTGCTGGTTGCTTCCCTGCTTTCCAAAAATTAAAACTGAGAAACAAAAGGAGTTTGGCACCTTCTTTTGGTGGAAGTCACTCTGCAAAGCTTCCAGCACTTCATCTGTCCTGATCTGGCTGCTCCAAAAGGAATGGGGAAGGAAATTGAGATGTTGTCATGTGTCAGGATCAGCCTTGAAAAAGCATTTCTTATGCAGAAAGTGAATTTTGGGGCAGTGTGGATATCCAGCTCACTTCTGTTTCTCTCCTACCAGCTACTACACCCCACCAGAGGACTCTGGTGGACAGGCAGAACAAGAGAGACAAGCTGCTTCAGAGGTAAGCTTGAGTTAGTTACTACTTCACTTTATTTTCTGGAAAATGCAACTCCTCTCTGCTCAGGATTGAGATCCAAAATCAAATTTGAAGTGTGGAAATCAGAAACACTTCTCTTGGTCTCAGCTGGATGTGGAGATCCAGGTGGTCCAGCCCAAGGAAGGTCCTGCCTGTCTGGGCACCGTTGGAATGCAGTCACCAATGAAATGGGACTTTGAGGTTTGCTGGTGGGATGTGTTCACACAACTCCTCCCAGTTTCTTGCAGTATTCTGTGCCCTGTCCCTCACAAAGCCCTTGAGCTTCTCTCTGACTTGCTGTCCTTGTGCCTGGCAGGGCCAGCGCAAAGCTGGAGTCTCCCCAGAAAAGCTGTTCGAGTTCCACGTGACACCTATCCTGTCCAAGTATTTGTTTTTTCTGGAGAAAGAGCCCCTGCCATGCCCAGAGAAGCCAGCAGATGATCTGGCTCCACTGACAAAGGTACCTGTGCTCAGCAGCAAGCCAGTGCTGTGGCTGCTTCAGCAAAAGCCTGCGAGGCTCCCTGCTCTGACACTTGGAGGCCTTCTGGGGTGGCTGGTGTGCTCCATGTGCTGCTCCACGAGCCCTTCCTCATGGAACCCTTTGTTCCAGGCCATGGAGAGGGAGATCTCTGCTGCCTTTGACAGTGGTGAGCCTGAGGATGTCCTGAGCAGGGCCTTCAAGCTGGATGTCACCCGTGAGGACATCAGCACCCTGCAGCCTGAGCGCTGGCTCAACGACAAGGTATGGATGGGATCCTGCACTTGCTGGGAAACCCCCCTTCCCTGGGTACAGGAGTCTTCCAGTAGCTCCACTGCAGAGCCCACAAATAGCTGTACACTCCTTATTTTGGGTACAGTGTGGGCTGGTGTTTCTGGAAGCTTTCACTTGGCTGGTGCAGCTCCCAGGAGTCAGTCTGGGTTATTGGAGTGGGTGTGGGGGCTTTAACCAACAGCTCCAGTCTCCTGGTGTAAAATTCTGGGAGCAAGAGCTGCCAAGCTGGAGTTTTCTCAGCTCAAGGGTAGCCGGCAAAGACATGCTGCTGGTTTTTTAGTTTAGTGTCTTATTTCACATCTCACTTTGTCTCTCTCTGCTCCAGATAATTAATTTCTACATGAGCCTTCTGATGGAAAGGAGCAAGAAGGAAGGATATCCAACAGTCTATGCTTTTAGTACCTTCTTTTATGCCAAGCTGAGCTCTACAAGCCACAAAGGAGTAAAGAAATGGACCAAAGGTGTGGATATCTTTGAGCATGATGTCATCTTGGTGCCTATTCACCTCAGAGTTCACTGGACACTACTGGTGAGTCAAACTGGCTTTTTATGTAGGGGATGGAGAGAACAAAACTAGCAGGCAAAGTCCTGGGGTGTTTGGGGTGTGCTTTGACTAAGTCACCTTTTATCCCCAGGTCATAGACCTCAGAGAGAAAACCATCAAGTACTTTGACTCCTTGGGACAGAGAGGAGACCACATTTCCAAAACTGTCTTGTGAGTAGCTAGTTTTTTATCCCTTTTGGTTGTTTTTGAGGCCTTTTCCCCTCACCAATGAAGTGTTTCTGCCCTGCTCCTCACTTTGAACCTCTTCTGTTCTGCTCAGTGTCTTTGTCAGTAAAAACCCTTCATCCAGCAGCTTTGTAGGGTCAGAGCAGCCCCACAGAGACAGATCCCAGAATCACTGAGGTTGGAGAAGCCCTCCAGGGTCACTGAGTCCAACCTTGTCAGCAGCCCAGAGCCCTGTGCAGAGCCTTCCTGCCCTCCACCGTCCTAGCCAGCTTGATGTCACCTACAAAGGCACTGAGGCTGCCCAATCCCCTTGTCCAGTCATGGATAAAGAAATTACACAGGGCTGGGCTGCACACTGGGCCCTGGAGAGCCCTGCTCACAGCCTCTCACTGTGTCTCTAAGACTGGGATTTTTCCTCCACATTCCCTAAACCCACTGCTATGAGGATCCCCTGGCATTTCAGTGTGATTTATCTTCCTGTCACCTTTCAACAGCTTTTGTTGTTGTTGCCCTAAATCAGGGAGATGAAAAGTGATTTTTGTGTTGTTTTCAACAGAAAATACCTGGAAGAGGAAAGCAAGGAAAAAAGAAACATTGAATTGACTGCTTCTGAGTGGACCCTTCGCAGCATGGGCGCAGAGGTATGGCAGCAATGCCTGGATTTGGAATGGGAGCTGGAACTCCTCCTCACACAGGGCTTAACACTTTCCAGGAAAGCAGAGGAGGAAGATGATGTGCAGTTAAATGGGACCATTCCTTGGGTTTGGGAGCAAGAAATGGATTATGGAAATAGGTTGTCAGGAGTAGGTGTGGGTAATGCGTGCTACAACCAAATTGCTATCCTTTCAAGAGAGATAAAAATTCTCTGTGTTTTGTATTCCTCAGGAAATCCCTCAGCAAGACAATGGAAGTGACTGTGGAGTTTTTGCTTGCAAATTTGCTGATTTCATCTCTAGAGACAAACCCATCATCTTCACTGCGGTGAGAGGGGGTGGGAACAGCTCCACACATGTGGGAATGCCAGGGAAGCTGCACAGCAGCTGGGGCAGGGGCTGAGGGTTTGTTCCTCATCTCTGGTGTCTGCTGCTTGGGCAAGATCCAGGACCTTAAAGACGATTGCATTCCAACTCCGGGATGCTGCAGCCAATAGTTTGGGGTATCTGGCCTTGGTATCTCTTGGGGAAATAGCTTTCCCCCTCGCACCAGCTCAGATTCTGGTTATTTTCGGATGTGGTGATCTGTAATAAATGTCCCTGTAAAGAAATGTGGTTGTGACACCCTGGTCTGAAACGCACCTTGTACCCAAGTGGCAGGTGCTCAAAAGCAGCTTCCCATTCCAGAATTCCCTGGGTGCTAATGGAGATTTCCTGCCTCTTTCTCCGCTGGCTTCCTATGTGATGGATTTTTCCTGTTTCTTTTCAGGAGCACATGCCTTATTTCCGCAGGAGGATGGTGTGGGAAATAATCCATCAGCAACTGCTGTGAGACATGCACTGTTAGGAAAACACTGTTCTGTATAAGAGTAGTATTTATTTCTTATTGTTTAGGTGAGATGAAATAAGATAAGATAAATATTAACTTATGTAAGAGCCTTATTGTAAGGAAACATTACTTGTTAATAGAATAATTTATTTTTTAATTGAAAATTAACTTGCTGTGTCTGTGTGTTTTTTAACTTGCTCCCATCTGAAGAAGAGCAGCAGTTGTCTCCTCTCCTGACCCAAAGGCCCTCAAGATCCTGGCAGAGCTTCAGAGGGGCTCTGCCTGTCTTTGCTTTTACTGATGGGTTCAATCTGCCACAACCTCAGGGCAGACTCTCCAAAGGACCAAGAATTCCCAAGGCCCTGGTGTTTTATCCATACAAATAATTAATCAGGGATAATTAATCTTCCCTGAGGATGGAGAAGATCTAAGCAGGAGGAGGGAGCAGCTGGGAATGTTTTAGGTGTCCTTTCCCCCTTCAGTTCTCCCTCTCTGGAGCTGCAGTTTGCTTGTCCCAGGTGCCACCAGAGCCACTGTCCCATGCTGGAAGGGGGAGGGAAGAGCCTGCCTCTGGGGCTCAGGGAGGGAGGGGTCCCTCATACCTGTCAGCATCCCAGGCCCTGCCAGGAACCCCCTCCTCTGCCCCCAAAAACCATCCCAGCCCCATTTAGCACCCTTCCCCCCAGGATGTTCCATCCAGGGATGTGCAGGGAGTGCCTTCCTGAGGGCAGCACTTCCCAGTAAAACCACATCCAGCCCTTCCATCCCGGGCACCAGGGAGCAACTCCCAGCTGTGACCACCGAAAGGGGACCCCAAATAAAGCAACAGAGAGCAGGTCAGGCTCTGGTTAGCTGGATATATTTCTCTTTTTTGTCGGTGTCTCGGGTTGGTTTCACAGAACACTTTGCAGTAGAGGAAAACACGGATTCGCAGCCCACTCCACCGCTCCACTCCCATCCCTGCTCTTGCCCGTCAGCTTTCACCACTTCCATCCATCACATGGATTTGCTTAAACCTTTTTTTTTTTTTGTGTTTGGCTCTTTTTTTTATTTTTCCCTTTTTTAATTTATTTTTTTTTTCTTTTTAACCATTTCTCAAGCTTTCTCCAAAGGAACAGCCACTGGCTCTTGGCTTGCAGGACACTAGGGAAGAGCTCTGGGACACGGGGGATGGTTTCCTTCTTCCACCTCGCAGCTGACTTGGTCGAGATCATTTTTCCAACTCGTTTTTTTTTTATTACAAAAATAAAAAAATGCTCCAACTATCAGTTTTACAAGGCATACAAAAATCTCTAAAAGGGCAACACAAGCGCAAGGTGCTGAGGTACGAAAACCTGAGGTAGTTTTTCTGTGTGTGTGTGTGTGTGTGTGTGTGTTGGGAGGGTTATTTGGGTTATTTTCCACTTGAAGCCAATTTTGCTGGTTGGGTTTTCCAGCCCTGGGCTGACAACCTCTTGTAAATCCATTTTTTTCACCCATTTCTCCCTCCTCTCCCTGCAACAGGGATCTTTCCCCAAAGATCCCGGTCCAAAGTGGGCAGGGCTGGTGCTGCCCATTATTTTCCAGGGATGTCAGTGCTGGGCAGTGATGGAGAGAGGACAGACAGACAGAAAGGGGGGACAGAACAGATGCAAACCCCGCTTTTGGAGTCCAAAGCAAAGAGGGAAAGGTGTGTGAAGGAGAGGAACAATTCCTACACGAGGAATCTTCTTGGCTCCTACAGGCCCTGCTCTTCTCAAAGCCCTTCAGAAATTGCTTTTTTAACAGTTATTTAGTACTTTTTTTTCCTGCTGGCGCTCCTACAGCTCTGCTCTACGGTGCATTAGAGAACCAATGAACCAGCTCCTGCCATTAAACCTCTAGAAAAGCCTGCTTTTGCTAAAAACAAACAGCCCCCTCCCTCCCCCCAAAAAAAAAAAATTAAAAGTGAGTTAAAAAACAAAACCTTACAAAACTTAAAAATCGGCGTTAGTTTCGTTACTGATATATTAATTCTAAATTAACGAGCTCCGCGGCCCCCCCCAGGCCAGCCGGGCGAGCTCCTCCAGGGTGGAACGGGCAGGTTTGGGGAGAATTGCAAAATAAAAACCACCTCTCTCTGCCTGTGTTAGTCCAGCTGACGGGGGAGCGGCGATGCAGTAAGGCGGAAGCTGCGGGGTGGAGAGCGCGCCCCGTGCCCCGGTCCTGGGCTGCCGGGGGGGCTCGGGGCTCTTTGGTTTGTCCCCTGCCCTGCTGGGCTCCGGCGGTGGCAGTGGGGGGTTACATTCGTCGGGCAGTGCTGGCGGGAGCCTCACTTGCTGTGCTGCGAGGCCGCGGCTCCCTGAGCGTGTTTGTGCTCCTGCTGCTTCACCTGCTGCACGATTTCCCTGATCTTGCGCTGGGCAGTCTGGGGGGGAAGGAGAGAAACAGAGCTAAGCCCCCACCAAGCACAACAGCATCACAGCCCTTTTAACACCAAGCCAAACAGTGATAAATGAGGATGTGCTAATGATGCCTCGATGTCTTAGGTTGAAGTCCAGGATGTAACCAAAATTGTGTATTCTATCACCATCTGTTGAACCTGGGTGGGGCAGTGATTCTTATCTCTGTGGGAGATATCTTCTGCTAATGGGCCATCTGTTAAAAACCAGGCACTGCAGTGTTCTTCGTCTTTTCCACAAGCCATCCTTATTCCAGG
>VRYO01001147.1:1989460-2004803 GCA_009812075.1 Sialia sialis | reverse complement strand
GATGAAACTTCATGATTTGAGGCTATGAATTGGATAGTTGACTTCCGCATGCAAATGAACTAAAAACCTATAAAAATGTGAGACCTTGTGACCAAGCCCTCTTTTGCTTCCATCTTGGAGCTACCTGGACAGAGCCACGACTGTGGTACTGGTACTGCCAGGGTGTGGCCTTTGAAGGCCCCTCAATAAATACTCATTTTTACTCCTCTGAACTCTGACCAGCCTCTGTTCCAGCTCATCAAGGCATCACTAAAGCAAAGGTTTGGCTTGTTCTTCCACTGCTCTAGAGCTTCCATTTTGGGGTGTCACCATGCCCTCACAGCCAGGAACCCAGCCTGGTTAGATGCACCCAGGTGGGATGCAGGAGCCAATTCCCACCCTGTGTCCAAGGCATGCATTTTGGCTGAATCAAGCCCATCTTTCATTTTCATACAGGCAAAAACCCCTTCAGTGCATCCTGGGTGCACAGAAACCACTCAGAGCAGCTCAGGAGATGCTGTGCTCGGCGGCTTTCCTTAAATTGGGAATGTTGGGAGAGGCACACCCAAACCTTACCTGGCTGGCAAAGAAATGCCCAATGATTTTGACGACAACCTCCTCGTTCTCATCTGGGGTTTGGTCTCGCGGCACGATGACTTCTGCACTTGTTAAGTTCTGCAGTTCGTTCACCTGGAGTAAAAAAAACAAACAGCTTCTGCTGTGGAAGTGTCAAATCCTCCCCCGTTGTTGCCACCCCAGCTCTGAGCCACACCATGGCACCAGGCACCTCTGTCCCCTTGGGATGGTTGCCATCCAAGAGCCACCTCCAGGACACGGAACTGGGACTGAGACATCACTGATATCACAGAGCACCTGGCCAGAGGTGATGGAAGATAAGAGATGTCCAGATCTTTGTTCTGGGGCAGGGGGGAGCCCTGCCTTGGGTTGCAATACAGGATGTGACCAAAAGTGTGTATTCTATCACCATCTGTTAAAAACCAGCTGGGGCAGAGTTCTTTATGTTTTCCACAACCCATCCTTCCTCCGGGGGATATCTTCTGTTAATGGGCCATTGAGTGCCACTGCATAACTGATAAAATTCCATCATCCCATTGGGAGATGCTCCAGCCAGGGGGAGGAGCCAAACATTTCCCACCTAGATAAAATCTGATATTTGGAACATCAGAGCAGCCTTTTTCCACTGGATTCCAGAGGAAAACTAGACCCATCATCACTGGACCTTCAGAGGAAAACTGTACCTTCTCCAGCAGCACTGCTCCAACTGAAGCACATCTGTCACTGCAGGAGGATGCAGCCATCATTTAATGGGATTGCTACCAACACCCTGACTGACTGACGGGGTGTCAGGCTGTGTTCTGATTCTGTCAGTGTTTTGTTGTTTTGTAATACTGTATTTCTATTTTTCATTTTCACAGTAAAGAATTGTTATTCCTATTCCTATATCTTTGCCTGAGAGCTCCTTAATTCCAAAATTATAATAATTTGGAGGGAGGGGGTTTACATTCTCCATTTCTTAGCAGACACCTATCTTTCAAACCAAGACAAGCCCGCACACCCCCACGTACCGTCTTGCCACCTTTGCCGATGACACGGCCGGCGGCGAAGGAAGGCACCTTGATGTGGGCTTCGAGCTTCACTTCTTCTTTTGGGTTAAAGAAATTTTCCTCTTTCAGCTTCCCGAATATTCGCCCCTGAGCCTGTAAAGGGGACAAAAGAGACATAGAGGTGGTGGGCAGCATCCTGGAGGTGGCCTGCTGTGCCCTTCGTTCCTGCAGGCAATGATGTGCCAATGCCCGGCAGCACCAAATCCATGGTCCCAAGCTGAAGAGACCCCTGGCACAGTGGGGACCAAAGGGATGCTCTCACCTTGCCCCTACCCATGTCCCCAAGCCAGCCCCCACCCTGTGGCCATCATACCTTGAACTGAGCCTCAGGTGGCCCTGTGATGATCACCATGCGCTCACTGGCATCGGGACCTTCTGCTGGGGCAATCTGCAGAGGGATGAGGAAGGAGTGTGAGTGTGACTCCTCCTGGGGCAAGACCTCCCCTGTGTGGGATGTGCCCCCATGCAGGTACACCCCCCGTGCAGAGACACCTCCCTACCCGAGCACTGGTGACAATCAGGATGCTGCAGGACTGCGTTTCTCAAAACCACTCACCAAGGGCTCCCTTTTCTGCCCTGAGCAGTGGGAAGGGGAAACTGAGGCACAAAGCCCTGGCCCAGCCCTTTATTCCTGCTCACCTTAATGGAGGCTCCAGCAAACCGTGCCAGCTGCTTGATGTGCTGCCCTTTCTTCCCAATGATGGCCCCCACTGCCTGTGTTGGGATGAACAAGTTCACAACCTCCTGCTCCGGCAGCTGGAAAGGCAGGGAAGAGCCAGAGGTCAGGGGAACAGCTGGATCAGGGGCTTGATTCCCCTGCCAGCATTCCAGGCTTGAAGGGGTGGTGGGCTGGGTTGGGTCAGGCTGTGGGCCTGGCACACGTTCCCTGCTTTGTGTCCACTCTCCTGTAAGGTGCCCGAGGGTGGAAGAGCTCATGGCAGGAGGTGCCAGGGCACTTTTGAGGAAAGGAAACTTACGGGGTGCTGATGGGGGAAGGCGCCGGCTGGGGGTGCTCCATACAGACTCGACAGATAGGCTGAGGAGCCCTGTGGTGGGAGAGAAAATGAGGGGGACAGTGACATCAATCATGTGCCAGCCCCTTCCCAGACACCCCCAACCTGACACAGGGAGTGTGTCACCACCATGAGCGACACGAGGGACACAGGGACCACCCCTCATCCCTTGAAACCCCTCCAGGAGAGCATAGGCACATCCTGATGAGCTGCAGCCAGGATCCTGCACCCGCAGCACAGCATGAGGCTGGGATGTGCAAGGGAGCTCCCAGTTAACCCCAGTCCCTCCCCTTGATGTTTTTTTTGGCTTTGTCCCACTATTGTTTGTATCAGAAAAAAGGTCCCTTTCTGGCCTCACCAGAGGGGCTTGAAAAAGGCCACACAAAGCTTTGGGGTGAGGGACCCCACACCAAACACTGCTCTTCAGGAGACCAGCCCTGCTTCTTTCCATCTCAACCATGAATAATTCCTACAGCTGTCTCCCAGAGGCTGTGGATATAGCACAGCACTGTCCCTCCACAGGCTGAGAGTGACCAACCCACCCTCTTGGAGCCCTCCAGAGCCACCAGAGTCCCCAGACACCCTCCCAGGTACTCACCGTCCTCCTCCGCCCGCTCTGCTGCTGGCATTGCAGGGAAACAAAACAGCACAGGTCAGTTAACCCACAGCTCAGAATAAATTATTTAGGGACTAATGGAGACAGTGCCTGAGTGACCTGGGATGGATCTTCTCCACCAGCACCTGGGCCATCCTGTTCTCCTGGCACTGCACCAGCCCTGGACACTGTCGGCTCAGGGGTTGTGAACAGCCCTGCCCCAAGAACAAGGAGCACCCTCCCCTGTGAGGTGCCAGGGCAGGGATCCAAACTGATGGCAGTGGATGCACAGGGTGGGCTGCTTGTCCCCTGCACGCCCTGTGACCATACCAGGGGTCTCTTGTGGCCACCAAGGCTAGACCCACAGGGCACATACCATCACAATCCAGTGGTGCACTTGGGGTCAGGACCAAAGACCACGTACATGGTTTTCCCATGCTCTCTTCAGAGAGCAGCACCCTTGGGACACAGCCAGTCCTTAAACACTGGTGAGACCCAGCTCAGCACAACACAGGGATGCAGCTGACCCTCCTGGAGGGGTGCCACCTTCATTCCCTGTCCTCTCCACTTTGCTGCTGTGATGAGCACCCTCCCCAAATGGCCAAGAGCCAGAGATCCCCAGGAACAGTGTCCACCCAAACCCAACAGCTCTGGCAGGACACCAGACACTGAGAACATCTCACACTTACTGCAAAGGGGTGGTATGGGGTGGCAGCTGCAGCCCCTCGAGCCCCTGGGGTGGATGGGAGCATGGACAGCCCTGTGGAGAAGATGCCCAAAGCACTGAGGTTCAGTCCTGGGATCAGGTTGGCCTGTTGCTGGGAAAGGAGAGACACAGAGAAAGGTGTGAAAAGTGGAGTGCTGGGCTTCTCAGCACAGCATGGATGTGATGAGAGAGGCCCAGCCCCTGCTGTAACACACTGAGCTCCACTCTGAATGTCTGTGCAGGGAGGGCTGAGCTTACATTGACGGCCACCACGTCGCTCTCGTAGGCCTCACGCAGCTTCTTCATGATCTCCACCTCGGCGTTGGAGCACGCCTCCATGCTGCCCTTCACAGTGATGGTGCGCTCGGGGTTGTAGATGGTCAAATCCTGCAAACTGCCCATGGGGGAAATGCACACACAGGGTTACATTCCTTCTTCAAGTCAAGGAAAACCCTGGGAAAACTCAAATCACAGCTGAGGGCTCCCCTGAGACAGTGTGAGAGCCACACGCCCTGTCCCTGCCCAACACCTGGATGAGGAACATTCCTGGGATAGGGAATGCTCATGGCAGGACACAGCTGCTCTGTTCCTCAGCTCCAGCACTGCTTGTACCATGCTGGATGCCATGGGGCGGCCTGGTGCTCACCAGGACTTCACTGAATCATTAAATCATGGAATGGCTTGGGTTGGAAGGGATGTAAAAGCCCATCCAGTTCCACCCCATGCCATTGGGGGGACAGCTCCCATTAGACGAGACTGCTCCAAGCCCTGTCCAGCCTGGCCTGCAATACTTCCAGGGATGGGGCAGCCACAGCTTCTCTGGGCAATCTACCACCCTCACAGGGAATTCCTTCCCAATAACCCATCTAACCCAGCCAGGGTGGGAATGCCACTCCCCCCGGTCCTGTCACAGAAACTTACGGGGAGATGGTGATCTTTGTGCCCGTGTCCTGCTCAATCTTCTTGAGGTTGCGGCCTTCCTTGCCAATCAACCTCCCCACCAGGCTGTTGTGTGCCAGGATTTTCAAGGGAATCTCTTCTGCTCTAAAATGGGATTAAAAAAAAATAAAAATCTAAAAGTCCAGCCAGTCAAGAAACGCAGAAATTTCCAGCCACAGGTACTAGGGATGTGCTGGAAAGCAGAAGGACCACCACCACCATTTCCCAGCAGGTTTTTGGCAGAGCACTCACGATTTCGTCTCGTCAGCCTCCTTCTGCATGATGTCCAGGATCATGCGGCACGCCTCCGAGCAGCCCTCGGGCGTGGCGTGGATGGTGATGGGCTTCTCAGCAGCGCCTGCGTTCTCCTTCCGATGAATGTCAACCCTGCAAAACAACCAGCAGAGAGGAGCCCCTGAGATGGGCCTGCTGCCACACTGAGCGCTTTGAGAGCTCAGGAGCTGAGGAAAACTCATTTCAACACTTGCTCAAGCTCTGGGGTGAACCTGGGTCTCAGGTGCATCTACCTGGCTCAACAAGCCCAGGCTGTGTTTGGTTTCGGGTGGTTTGGATCAGATTTGGGCCACGTTTGGACCCGAGGTCCTGGAAGCTGAGGGGTGTCACAACATCAACCAGGGGGGCAGCACAAATGCACAACTGGACAAAGCCCTGAGCAACCTGGTCTATCTCCTCTGACGGCAGTCCCGCCTGGAGCGGGAGTGCAGCTGAGAGGCCCTGCCACCTCCGCCTCTCTGTGCGCCACACCCGAGGCTGTCCAGCGGCCACGTCCTTCGGGACAGAGGGCACTTACCCGTGGGCAGCGTCTGTCACGACACGGAGGCACCCGGCAACAACAGCGCTGGTACTCACGCCCTTCCAGGGGAGCCCAGCCGGATCCCGTGCGCCCCGGCAGGGACCGTGCTCTACTCCTCTGGTCCTCCCTCAGCTCATGGCGGGAGGAGGCACGGCCTCCAGCTCGCTCCTCACGCTCAACCGTACCTGGCAAAGCCCTGAGAGAGAGGGAGAGAGGAAAGCAGGGTAGGAGACTCCCGCACCTCAACCACGCGCCTTGGACAACAGGGGGAAGAACCGTTCCGTCTTCTCTGTGCGCTCTTCCCGCCGCAGCGTGGGGCCGTATCCTGCCATCGGCCACCACCTCAGTGTCCCTGTCACTGTCACGGCCATGTCTTCAGAGCAGGCGCGGTGGTGGCAGCTCAGCCACTCCGGAATGCTGCCAGCGCTCAGCTCCCACACATTGGGTCTCCTCCAGCCATGTCCCGAGGTCCTGTCCTGATGGGATCATCCAGGGTGCTGCTGCACACGCTGTGGGACACTGTGGGGTCCAGATGGGTTTGCACAGACCAACTCTTCCAGAAGCTCAAGAGCACGTTGGAACACGGATGGTGGAAAGGGAGCAGCTCAAGGACAGGGCCAACCCCACCCACTCCAAAGGGACCCGTAGTGGTTCCATCCAAGCACTGAGTAGGGAGTGAAGGCAGTGTAGGCTCCATCTCTTCAGATCTCCTGTGGCTTCAGCTGGTGCTTCCACCCATGGAGCTCCCTCAGGCTGGCGTGGAGGATCTGTTCCCAGCAGATACAGGGACACTTGCTGTCACCTCTTCACCACAGGGTGGACATGTCATGATGCAATGATAAACCAGGATGATGCTTCCAAGGTAGGAATGGATGAGGAATCCCAACAAACCCCACAGATGGGAACTACGCTGCTCCTCAGACCCACAAGCAGTTGAGGTGGGTGGAGATGAGAACACAGCTGAGCCTTTGCCCCAGAGAGGGACTAAGTGCTGAGTGGAGGCACTGAGGTGATGAGGACCTTGACAAGCCTTGGAAAGGGGCACAAGCCAGGTTCCTGGCTGACCAACCCATCCCACGTCTGGATGTGTGGGCAGAAACTCACTTGGCAGAGAGAAGAAGGGATGCCAAGAAGGGGCTGCTGCTTTCAGGCACGTCCCACCACAGAGAGCAGGAGAAGGGAGAGCTCTGGAGCTCCCAGCACATCCTAGTGCCACTGCTAAACTGTTCCATTCCAACAGGAGGATGGAGAAGTACCTTCAGTGCCTTCACCCCATCACCAGGTGCTGCAGGGAGGGATGACCAGGACTGGGAGACAAGGTTTGCCTGTGGTGCAACAGGAGAAGCCTCCAAGAGACTTCACAGGGGGCTGGGAATGCTTCAGGGAGTGGGTGCCATGAGGGACAGCTCTCTCCAGGTGGACAATACAGCGTGCCTGCAGGGTTATCCCGGTCCCTTGGAGCTGGGTAGCCATGATCCCCTCCTCGTGGAGTTCCAAAGGTCACCTGGTAGGGTGGGCTCTTGGTCTAGCTTTCTTCATGGAAAAATATGGCTCAGTCTGGGCACAGTTTTGCCTCCTGGGGATCAGAAGCATCTTTGGGATCTTTGTGTGTGGAACCAGGGGTGAAATCCAACATGACCAGAGGAATCCAGAACCCAACGTCGCTCTGGGGAGGAGCAGGGGCTGGGCGACAGGATGTCACCCTCAGATCATCACACCGACAGATGAGGGTGGCCTGGGCAGGGACAGAGTGTGGATGACACCCAGAGTGAAGGACAGGGGCTCCTGTGACTGTCTGGGATGGATTCCTGAGGCACCCTTCGCCCAAGCCTGAGCAGAGGGAGTAGAGGCCAGAGCACTGAGCATGGCCTTCCTCCACGGCACCTCCATAATCTTCAGGGCAGCACAGGGAGCCTCTCCACAAGGAGGGACAATCCAGTGGCACCAACTGCTCCAAGCAACAGCATTCGGCTTCGTGGATGGGAGAAAGCAGCACCTTCTCACCTTCCTTGCTAGGCTCAGGGCTCAGAAAGGGCAAATTCCATTCTTGGGTGGGGAGAACACAGCTACACCTGCTGCTCATCCCACCAGGACTCACCTGGAGAAGGGTTTGCAGCCAACAAGGATCTGCTCACAGCTGCCAGTGGCCACAGCCTGGGGTGAGCCGGGCTCCAAGAGCTCCTCTCCCTACTCCTCTGCCCCCTTTCCCTACAAACCTCTTCCTGCCAACCCAGCACCAGGGTTTGGCTCAGCTTTCTACCTCCAGCCACACTACTACCAAAGATTTGCCTCTAAACACTCCTCTGAGAACTAAGATGCTCTGGGACAGGAATCCTACATCCCATGGGATCACCAGGTTCAGATGATGAGCACAGGAGAAGACAGCTTTGGGTTAAACACAAACACACCTGGGCAGGAACAAACCATGCAGGAAAACCATGCAGAGAATGAGCGGCGAGATCAGGAGAACAGCAACAAGAGAAACATGGAAAACTTTGGCAAGACAACCCCACTTTTTGGGTTTTCTTTCCTTTTTTAGTTCAAAAATAAACACATTAATAGCTAAAAAAGGCTTCAAACAATTACACAAGCCCATCCTTCTCGTGGCAGTGCTCCCACAGCGTCCCTTTCCCCTCAACAGCTCTAGCCCATATGGGATGCTGCAGGGTGAGAATCCCAAGAACAAAAACCACTGCACTGAGGATGCACCTTCAGGTTTTTATCCCCGTTTCTCCCTAAAGCCTCATCCCCAGCTGTTCTCATGAGGCCTTAGGAACTCATTCCAGGCCTCTTCCAGCGTGCATCCCCCTCTTGCCACACCCAGACCACCCCATACAGCAGGAATGGCTGAGGACCTGAGCTCTGCCACCACCCCC
The DNA here is from genome assembly GCA_009812075.1 of Sialia sialis. Lineage (NCBI taxonomy): Eukaryota > Metazoa > Chordata > Aves > Passeriformes > Turdidae > Sialia > Sialia sialis. Next base: position 1,996,256 of record VRYO01001147.1, on the reverse strand, counting down.
TGAATCAGCAGTGACCGGCACTCCAGAGCTCCCCAGCGCAGGGAGAACCGAGCTGGGGCCTCCAGCACCCTAGGGAAGGAAACAAAACCATTGGAAGTACTTACTTGGACTGGGTTTGCTTAGTAAGGTTCTTTATGGTCAAGCCCTCCTTTCCTATGATCGCACCAACAAACTGCGTGGGCACCAGCATCCGCAGTGGGAACTCGAGCTGTTTGGGCTGCTGGGAGCCCCCTGGGGAGGAGCCCCGCTCCCTGGAGGAGTGGCCCCCGCGGCGGGATCGCTGGGGGGGCGGAGGGGAGCTCACCTCTTCATCCGGGATGTAGGAAATCTTGAAGGAATAGTTCTCAAACTGGTGGTCGCTCAGCTTCTCTATGGCTCTGCAAGGCAGGGAGATGGAGGGGGGTGGTGAGTGTCTCTCCTCTCCAGCACCTCCATCACACACAGAAAATGGTTCCCAGCTTCCTCCCTCTCCAGTCTGGAGAAGGTGGCCATGGGAAGCCAGAGCCCCACACTTTTCCCACACGGAGCAAGCCCCATAACCTGGTGGGATGTCACCCCCTCTCATGTGGGTCATGCCAAAGCTGGCACGTCCTGTCCCCCCAGCAGATGTGGGATGGCAGCCCAGGGACCTGCCCCTTCATCTGGTCCCTGCCAGAAGCTGCCACGCAGCATAGGAATGGTCTCACAGGCGTCTTGGACATGGAGGAGGTGACAGAGCAGCTCTGAGCCACCCCTGCTGCCCCAGGAGAGGAATGACCCCTCTCCTGGGAACCCCAACTCCCTTCCCTTGGATGAGGTGGGGAGGCAGCACCTGGACTCTGCATGCCCCAAACCCTCCTCAGCAGTGATGTTTGGCCACACCAGTGTCTGCCATGACCCAGCTTAGCTCCAGCTTTCCCTGCTCCTACCACATCCCACTGACAGATCACAAGCAGCTCCTTGCCAGGCCTGAATTCCACATCCTCTGAGGACTTCTGCAGCTTCACCATCCCTTTCCCAAGTCCAAAAAAGCCTCTTTTCCCAAAGCATTAAGCACTGCTGTGTTGGGGAAACTCTGTCTTCCTTTATTGCCATGGTGGAATTTTTGGGGCTGTCCTGTGCAGGACCAGGATTTAGACTCAATTATCAATGTGGGTCCCTTCCAGCTCAGGGGACTCCATGATTATAAGACACTCATGACATGTTTATCTGTGGTACACAGCACATCCCACCAAGGCTGGAGGCACAAGAAGGATTCTCCTCTGCCCTCCAGGACCAGCAGATCACTGTCCCCATCTCTGTCCTCACTTATCCAACACCACGATGGATGGGTCAGCTCAGATGGGAAGCTGGTGGAACATCCATCAACAAACGGATTCACAAAAGCTCTTTGTGGCCTGGGATCTGCTCTTGATCATATAAAAAATAACCCTGGCCACTAATAATAATAAGCTCACACTTACTGGCTGGTCTCCAGCACAAGGCTGAAGTCTCTACAAGACTGGATCAAAATGTTTTTTTTTTTTTTTTGGAATCATGCTTCCACTTCTGAAATAACCCCTAATCTGTACTTACCCCATCTCCCATGCCAGGGGAGAAGACAGAAGACAGCCCAGTGGTGGGACAGCTTAGAGAAGCCTGAAGAATACCTGGGATTCCTTGGGAAAGCTGGCGTGGTGTGAAATTATGGGCAAACCAAATCAAACCCCACTCACACTTTTGCCTCCTCCTTGGTCGCGTAGGTCACGTTGACCACGGCAGTTTCTGTGTCTGTGTTCACTGCGGGGAGCAAGAGAAGCAGAGCTGGAGCAGGGATGGCAGAGATGGCACAGCTGGCACAGGGGAGGGAAGTGCAAGGACTGGGGTGGATCCAAGCAAAACGCAAGGCTGGACATCCCCAACCCACCAGTGGATCCCAAGCTGCACTCAGCTCATTTTTGCTTTTCAATTTTTCAGGGATCAGGAGCATTCCTGGGGATGGTGGATGGATGGCCCACATCATCCCACCACTGGACAGGTGGCCCCACCTCCACCAGCAGGGTTTGTGCCCAAAACCCATTTCAGACCAGTGCTGCTGGTCTGGTTATCCAACCAGATTTCATTCCTGCAGCCTGGGCAGAGCTGGGGAGCAGCACTGGGAATTCTGCAGGGATGAGGACCACGCTGGACCATCTTACCTTGCTCTACATTCTCCACCGTGCCATACTGAGCTAAGAGGCCATCCAGCACCTGGGGAGAGAGCAGCAAACAGGGGCAGGTGAGGCCCCAAACAGGCAGGGCAAGAGCCCACTCCACCCACAAGCACCCTCCAGCACCACCCAGCTGCTCCAATGCCTCCACACACCTGCATCCCATCATCCCAAAGCTGACCCAGCACTCAAAGCTGGCCCACAGCTCTGCTACCCAAAAGCAGGGAGGAGCTGGAGCCCAGTTCCTGCTCCCTCCTGAAGTTACTGGGAAGTTAAAGAGTGACCCATATGCAGACCATGCTGCTGGAGGAGATGAATGGGATGTTTTTGGGATCAGCCACTTCTTACCTCCCACTGTAGGTGGGGAGGGATGTTTCGGATCTGGATCTTCCTGCTCCTGCAAAGACAAAGCTCTGAGTTAGGGTCTGCAGGCACCTCAGAGCAGAGGGAAGAGCCTCCCTGGGAATCAGAGAGCAGCTGCTGACAGCTTTCCAAAGCATCTCACTTCCCCTTGCTGAGCCAGGGCAGCACATCCCCGGGAAAGCCATTTCTCCCAGCTTTGGTCACCACTGGGCTGAAGGTCTCTCTGGAATGCTCCCTCCTCATGCTGGCTGTCAGGTTTCCAAGGAAACCTCCTCAAAGGAGGCTCTGCAGAGCCATGACCGCACAGGGATGTACAGACAGCCCTGCCTGTGCTGCTCTGGGCTGGACAGCTGGGTGGGAACAGGACTGGCCAGCCCTGCTACACCTCCATGGGAGCTCTCCAGAAAGCACATCCAGCAACAAGGGGCTGCTTACCTTGGGGAAACCCAAATAAATATCCTCAGAGGCCCGAGCTTGGAGATGACAACACACCCAACCTCGTCCAGGGGCACTTCCAAACTCACATGGCTCACTCTCATCCTGGTTGTGGCTCCTCTCCCAACCTGGACACGGCTGCATTCCCAGCTTCATTCCCAACCCTTGGTTGCATTCCCAAGCTGGCCACAGCTCCATTCCCAGCCTGGCTGTGGCTGCACAGGAAGCATTGTCCAGGCTCCCCAAGGGTAACAGCCCCCAGACACCTCCCCAGCCTGGCTGTGGCAAGTTCTGACACAGCCCAGCCCATGGAGGATCCAGCCAAGCCATGAGCTCATTCACGAGCCACCCAGATCAGCATTCCCAGTCCTGCCTGCAGTCAGTCAGCTCTGAGCACAGCACTGTCCTGTGTTCTCACCTGGTCCAGCTGTGATGCTCTGAGCAGAGCACAGCTGGACCACCCCTCCCAACACCAGGGATGGCTTTCCTGACCAAGCCACTCCCTGCCCACACACAGAGCCAGGTTTCAGGACCTGAGCAGCAGCTGGAAGCTGCTTCTCTGAAGTTTTCCTTTTCCCTGGGATGAGCTCAAGGAGGATGCTTGGAAGGACAGGTCCCACCAGCCTCAGAGCTCCATGGGAACACAGAAGCAGCCCCAGCTGGTGGCCACCAACACCCAGGGGCTTTGGGCCAAGGAGGCAGGAGGAGGTGGGAGAAGACATCAACACCTCATCCCACCAGGAATCTTCAACCATTGGGCAAAAAGACCTTACAACTCTGGTCTCTGCCCTCACAACTCACTGCACAGACAAACCCTGAGCCCCTGACAACAATTTTGGCAGATAAAGTGTTCCTTGGGTAGTTTGGGGGCAGACACTAGAGCCAGAGAGGAAAAAGCAGGGAAAAGGATGTTTTTTGAGATTTGGGCTGTCAGGGCAAGACAAACCCCGAAGCTCATCCCATAAGAGGGACCATGGACAAGCAGGTGAAACCACCGGGGAGCCTGGTATCTCCTGGGGCTGCTCAGCCACACTCAGAGGGACAACAAACCCTGTGCTGGCATCCAGCTGAGCTGGTGTGCTCAGGAAAAGGCTTCTGTCCCCAGCTGCCACCGGGGACTTCACAGCTGGGAATCCCAGAATCCCTGCAAGGGAAGGAGCAGGATTTGTCCTATCCCGCCCCCAGCCATGCCCACCCATGGCAGGCCCAAGGGAGACCCTGGCAATGATGATCCTGCTCTGTTCACCAACAGCCTGAACCTTTCTGCTGCCCTTGTCACCTGTCTGTGACCAATCCTGTTCCCACTATAAACATCCCACGGGGACCATTCCAGAAAATGGGATATGTTTCATTGTTAAAACCCACCAGCATTTCCCAGAGAGTCTGTTTTAAGATGCCCAGGTCCTGCCTAGATACTCAGCTCCCAGGAGACTGCTCCAAGAGACACATCTCAGTCCTGAGATGATGCAAGGCCAAAGTGCCTGAACAAATCCTACTGAGTCTCAAACCACTGGGAAAGACAGACACACTTCCCAGTCACTCCCACCACCTCCCAGACCCAAACCAATCCTCATCCCAAGGTGCCACTGCTCAGCTCCAAGCCCCATCACCACAGCCAGCCTCCTCTCCCAGTGTGGGAATGGTCTGGACGGACCACAGAGGAGCTGCTCTCCATTTGGAGTTCATCTAGCTCAGCCCATCTGTCACCAAAGCCCAGGGGACACAGGGCACTTGGAAGGGGCACACCCAAGAGAAACCAGCACAGGAGCTGAACCCGGTCCCTTTGCCACTCCTGGAAAAGCCCTGCCTTGAATTTAATTGCTCCAGGGCCATAATTACCCTGCTCCTCTGCCAAGGGAGATGCCAGAGCAGCCCTGGTCTCCCAAGGTGCTGCCTCACCTCCCAAAACACCCAAACAAGGATCACAGCAAGGTGCCACATAACCCTACCTCCATGACACATTCCCACTTCCAACACCCATCCAAACCAGTGAACAGCATGTAAAGACACACAAAGGGCACTCAGGCTTCAGCTCCCATGGGCAGGATTCCCAGCAGCTCAACATCAGCACTCAGCAGTTAAGATAAGGTTATTATTGCTACTGGCTGGGCTTACAGCTCTTGCAATCCCACACCTGGTTGGAGCAGTGCTGGACCACACACAGCCATCACTGATGGAGCCCTGGACGTACATCTGGAGCCATCACAGATGGAGGAGTTATTCCCAGGGCTGGGGTATGGGCCATTCTTCTCCAACACCACTCCAGGAGAACTTTATGGCAGAAACTCCCTTTATTTCGATTTTTGTTTTTATTTTATTTCATTCTGCCCGCTCTCCCAAACCCCAGGGACTGGCACAAAGGAGCTCACAACAGCCACGTTTCACCCACCCTGCTTTGCAGCAGGCTGGTGGAGGATTGAAAAAATGAAATAAATCATCATAACCAGCTGGGGGAAAAACACTCAGCTGTGCCCTGCTTGTAGTGAGTGCCCTCGGATAACCTGGAGAGCTGCATCCCTCTGCCTCTTCCCTACCTCCCCACACCCACCTGGCTGCCTCAGCAGCCTCAAGGGCTGAAGAAACCAGCTTGGTTCACCTTCTGAACTGATCCCAAACCAGCCCTGCTCACCCTGAGCAGGAGGAAGCATCTCCTCCCCCCCAGAGCAGGGTTTGGGGACCAGGAGCTGCTGGCAGCGCAGGGAGGATCGAGCAGGGAGTGAGGAGGTGAAGTGGGGCTCATGAAAGAATCCAGGATGGAGCTGTGTGTCCTTTCATGCCTCCATCAGAGCAGAATTGTGGGGAATCATCACAATCCTGCAGGGAAAGGGGATGGAAAACCATCCAGGCCATGCCAGCATCAGCACTGCCATGTGCCTGCTGCCTGCACATGCTGAAATCATGCACTAAACCAGAAAAACCTTAAAACTTGGGGTTTAATCATGAGGATTGAGGGGGTTTTGGCACATCCCCCCCCTTTGTCTCCCACAGGAATTGGGGAACTAGAAAAAAGCTGGCTTAAATATAAGCTCTATAATATAATAATAAATCCTCAACAAAATAATACCATAATAATAACATAGAAATATAATACTATATGGTAATATCATATAATAATATAGAAAAATAATATAGAATGGCATATGATTAATATAGTGGTATACAAGGGTTGGCCTCACCACTCTCTGCCCTAAAAAACAGATTTTTTTCTACTCACATTTTGTAACATCTTACTATAATAAAGCGTAAAAGGATTTTATCACCTTCCACCTCAGATCAGTGCTGAGGGCAGAGAAAACATGCTCTGCCATCTCCTGTTTCCCATAAAAATCAGCTTCCAAAGGGAAAACACGCTGCAAACCCAGTGGAGGCTCTGCCTGCTTTAAGAAATGTTTGTCCCAGGCAAAAAAAAAAATAAAATTAAAATAATTGCCATCATCAGGCAGGGACCAAACTCCGTCCCAGCTGAATTTTGCAGACCCAGCAGCTTAGAGCCTGAGCCAGCCACAGCCCCTTGACCGGGCAGGGAAGGAAGCGGCTGCTGGATTTGTGATTTGTGAAAACAGATATTATTACATCTATTTTCTGGCTGTCCAGAGATGATATCTATTTTCTGGGGCTGTCCTGGAGGAGTTTTGCTGTCACCCAGCAGCAGATCCTGCAGAGCAGCAGCTCGGATGAGCATTAAAGAGCTGCCCCAGTTTCCACCAGTTGCCAGGAGCGTGGAGGCTGCGGCTGCTCCAGTTCCCCTCCCGGCCCGGGGGCTTTGCCCTGACGCTCTTAAGGAATTAAAATCGCGGCTGGAAAAGCCCTGAGCTCGTCCTGCCGAGGGC
>VRYO01001147.1:1960648-1983350 GCA_009812075.1 Sialia sialis | reverse complement strand
GGGGGGGGTCGCTCACCCGAGAGGGTCTCGATGGCCCGGATGGCCCAGTTTTGGTCCGGGTAGTCCACGAAGGCGTAGCCGGACTTGAGGAGGACCTGGCCGGGCAGCGGCAGCTGCCGCTCCCCGAAGAGCTGCCGGAGGTCCTGGGCGGTGGCGGCGGGGCTGAGGTTGCCGATGTACAGCTGGTTCATCCTCCGGCGCCTCATCGGGAGCCCCCCGGGCTCCTCCCCGGGAGCCCCCCCGGCTCCTCCCCTCCCGGGAGCGGGACGGACGCGGGCTCGGGAGGGTCCCGCTCTGCGCCACCGGCCCCGGCCCGGCGGAGCCTCCGACAGCGGCGGGCGGAGCCCGGCCCGGCCCGGCCCCGGGGCCGCCCCGCGGGGGGGCAGGTGGAGCCGCCAGACCCCCGCGGCGACGGGATGGGCCGGGGGAGACCGGCCCTGTGCCCCCCGCCCTTCTGTACCGGAACCCACCGCGCCCAGCACCCGACCCCGCTGTCCTGGAACGCCCAGCACCGCGATCCTTCTGTCCAGGAACAGCTAGCACCCAGCATCCCGATCTCTCTGTCCTGGAAGTGCACTCAGCATCCTGATCCCGCTGTGCTGGAACACCCAGCTCCAGCATCCCGATCCCTCTGTCCTGGAACAGGCAGCTCCAGCATCCCGATCTCTCTGTCCTGGAAGTGCACACAGAACATCCTGATCCCTCTGTCCTGGAACACCCAGCTCCAGCATCCCAATCTCTCTGTCCTGGAAGTGCACCCAGCATCCCGATCCCTCTGTCCTGGAACACCCAGCTCCAGACCCGATCCCGCTGTCCTGGAACACCCAGTACCTATCACCCTGATCTCTCTGTCCTGGAACACCCAGCTCCAGCATCCCAATCCTTTTGCCTTGGCACTCACCACACCCAGCACCTCCAACCTCTCTGGAACCCACTGAACCCCATTCCCCCTAACCCCGAGACCCTGTTATCTCCCACCAAGCCCTCTGCCCTGCACCCCACTGTACCCTCCTTCTGTACTGGACCCATTGTCCCTCACCATTCCAATCCCTTTGCCCTGGAAACCACCACAGCCCAGCACCCCCAAACCACACCCTGCCCTGGAACCCACTGCACCCAGCACCCCAGACTGCATCACCCACAATCCCATTACCATGACCCCAGCACCCCAAACTCTGCCTCAGAATCCACTCAACCCTTCAGGTGATCCTTCAGGGAGAAGAAAACTGTTTTGCTCAGGAACCAAAGAAAGTAAATAAATACTAAATACATTTTTATATCTATACACTTATCTACATAATTACTTAATAGAATTAAAACAAATAAACAAACATGATAAATAAATAATAATTTTTTTGCAATACTGTTTTTGGAAAACAAGAATGCGTGAACCCTTCCCAGATCCAACCAGCTATCACTATGTGTGATCCCAGTGCCGGAAAGGCTCCCGGAGATGCCGAGCTGGTGCTAGACACTCCAACCATGAGCTGTGCACGTTCTCTCCCCGCTGGTAGATGGCTCCTGCAGCCTCTGGGGCTCTGCTGAACGGTGTCTTCAGGTCACCAGCAGCTGGTGTCACCACCTGCCTGCAGGTTAAGTGACATTTTCCCCTCTCCTTTTGAGAATAAAAGCCTGATGTTTGTGGAAGCGTGTCGAGGACATGACTGGAGACAGAAATCAGGTGCAGAATAATCCTGGCTGGGTGGGTGACAAGTGGCCTTGTGCTCTTGGAATGCAGCATTGTGTCCAGGGCCAGGCGTCCCTTGCTGTGCTGGAGGGGTGAAGGGCAGCAATGTGAATTCCCCAGATTTTAAGGCAATTAAGGACACTTCCAGCACAGCTCCTCCTGCTGCTCCATCCCACTGCCAGTCTTCCCTGGCATACGGAGATGGATGGAGTAGGAATAGCGGTGACGGGTGCTCGATGCCATGCCTACAGCAAAAATAGATGTGGTTGGGCTGCGATGATGCAAAGCCAGAAGAATCCTTCTCCTCCGATTTCTCCGGCTTTGCTTTCAGCGTGGCTCCTGCCTGGCTGTCATTTGTCACCGGTGCTCACGGCTCCTCCATCCCCAGCATGTTTTTTTTGGGGGATTTTAGGCTGAACTTGGTTGATCAAGTCCTTTTCAAAGATCTTACCCTTGTTCAGGTCGTTCCTGCCTCCTCAGGGATGAGCTGTCAGCAGGAATAGGGCAGGAAGCTGCTGGCTCATTGCATGAGGTCACTGCCACTGGGAAGCAGTGGGAGAAACACGAGGTTTTGGGATTAATTAGTGCCCGTGGGATGCAATACTCATTTACTGCTCCTCAAACCAGCCTCCTGTCAGAGCTGGGTGTAAGAGAGGAGTCTCCTGCAGTTACCTGCATGAGCTCATCCCTCCTGCCCCCGATTTCTGGCTTTGCAGAAAGGGCTCAACAAACTTCTGCAGATGGTTTCCCAACCCGGTGGATAGAGCTGATACTGTTTCTCAGTTTTGGTGGATCTGTCTTGGTCCAGATGTGATGCTTAAGGGAAGTCTGTGCTTTGGGGAGGAAGATTTCAGACCACTGGTACAAAACAGCTGGAGAGGCAGCAACCAGATGGGAAAAAAATGTCCTAAAAGTGATGCAGGATCCAGCAGGAAAGGGAAAGCATCTTCCAGGGCAGCCTTGTAGGCAAGATTATTCTTCCCTGGAAAGAGATGCTGGCATGGAATGAGTCTGGAATACAGCAGCAAGACTGATAAAATGAGCAAAAGGCCATGAGAGGTTGAAGGAGGGTTTGTTTAGTCTGGAAAAGGACAGGATAACCCGCTGTGTGTGAAGGCTGCCTTGAAAAAACAAGACAAACTAGGAAAAAACCAGTGTTTGGTCAGTCAGACACAGAAGAGAAGGAGATGCTGCTGGAGGTTTTGGGAGGAGGTCGGGCAAACATCTGGGACTACCAAATCCATGTTGGGGCTGGCCCAGAGGCTTCCTGAGTCTCCTCCAAGCTCAGGATAAACAGTCTGGCCCACAACTCCAACTCATCCTGAGGCTTTGGTAAGCCTGTCTCAGAGCAGCAGGTTGTGATCCACGAGGTTTCAAGACCCTGTTCTGGTGGACTGGTCTTACTGGGACTGGTTAGGCTCCTGCCAACAGAGCAGGCTGGAGCACCTGTGCTGGGAATCACTCCTTGGATCCCACATCCCCACAGGGTGGTGGGAACAGGACAGAGAAAGGACAGCAGGAAGAAAGAGGATCCTGCCTCCAGCCAGCAGGGATGTGGTGGCTCCAGAAATTACCCCAGGAGGCTGCAGTAATCCAGTGGGAATTGGATTCACAGTGATCTGGCCCAGGAGGAAGGAACCCACTAGTTTTCCCTGAATCCTTAACGATATTTTTCACTCTTCATCCCAGAGAATTTCAAAAGAGCTTCATCCCATCCCTGGACTGTTGGGATTGGGAACAAGCTGGGAATGCAGCTGCTCATTGCTCCATGGGGGACACCTCTGGCTGCAGAGATTGTACAGGTGAGGTAGTGCCAAAACAAATCCCTGAATAAACCCTGGCCTAAAAATGAATCTATTTCCTTCACAAAAGGACTTGGTTTGATGTCCTTTGTCCACAGTGGGATCAGGATGTGCTGCCAGAGCAGCTCCCACCTGCCCCTCACCACTCTGAGCAAGCCACCACACAAGCAAGCCAGCTCCAGGCAGGGCTGAACCCAAATTTCCCTCATGTGGTGGTGATGAACTGTCTGAAACATGGTTTTTGGTTTTCAGAAACCTCCCAGGCAGAGAATGGTTCAGGTGCTAGAGTGGTGAGGGAAGAACAGGACATAGAAGCAGCCCACCTTGGGAGGTGGGATTATCCCTCAGGAAGAGCAGAGCTGAGAAAATAATTCAGAATTTGGTTGGAAAATGCATTCATGCTTTTCAGTCATTTTGCTCACCCTTTGCTGGGACATGAGTGAAAATCGACCCACTGCTCTCTGGATTTCAGAAGTTTCCAAGACTGTAACAGTTGGGAATGTCGAGGTGGAGGCACTGGCATAGCTGGGTAATTAAATTAGTGTCTACTACCTGCACGGGGGTCCGAGCATGAGTGAGACAATAACGATGAGAATTGTGGACAGGCACCAGCAGCTCCATCCCAACAAGCTCCAAGTTTTGTTGACTGTCCCAGGGTGATGTCAAAGGTATGGAGCAAAGGCCAGGTGTCAGAGATGGCACTAAAGAGGGTCCTGTGGAGCTGTACACTCCCTATCCAAGCAGGAAAACAAGAGGATTAGCTTCTCCTAACTCCAAAGCAGCTCCATTGGGATGGAAACACCTGCCTTGGTGTGATCAACCTCCCGGAGCTGGGATGTGAACCTCAAAATAAATCCCCAATAAAGGAATTGCAAAGAAAAATGGGATTTTTAGGAGCTCATGGAATTCCATGAGGAGCAGAGAGATACTGCACCACTTCTGCAAGGGGTGCCTGAATGTACTGAAGCCACAACTGCCTCAATGCTGCACAGCCCCCACAAGCTCCACAATCCCTCCAGGGCCCCTCCTCATGCCCAGGGAAAGCCAGGATACCACAGGGACAGGAGCATCTCCTGCACAGGGAGAGGAAATTCCACCTGCCTATGTGGGGAGAGGACAGCAGCACAAACAGCTCCTGTTTCCTTTTTCCCCTCCATGTGCTTCCAAGGTTTTTATTTGTCCTCTGCTGACAGGAAAGCAGGTCGGGAAAGGGCAGAGCCTGTCACTTCCAGCCAGCAGATGCTGCTCCAGCAGAGGATTCCTCGCTGCTCTGGTGGGATTCATGGGGGACAGGGTAGGCTCCCCGCTCCCAGGGGAAATTCCTGCCTCACTGGTGGCAGAGCCAGCCAGTCAGCTATGGAGTCCAGCGCCTCACATCCCACAGGTCACTATACCCTGGGAGCATCAGACCTGGGCTGCTCCTGCACCAAGAGCCCTTGGAATGATTCAGCAGCAGGCAGTGCTGGACGTCAGGCTATCCCCACAGCAGCTGCTTCCCTAAAGCCCAGGGAACAGCAGCAGTGTATTGTGGGGTACACCTCAGAAGCTGCTGCTCATGGACAACATCCATTTCCTCAGCACCCTCAGTGGAATTTTCATCTGGATCTGAGCATTACCAGCACCCCCGGGCCTCACAAGGAGCTGGAGCGGGTCCAGGGCAGGGAATGGAGCTCGGGAAGGGCTGGAGCACGAGGAGAGGCTGAGGGAGCTGGGAAAGGGGCTCAGCCTGGAGAAAAGGAGGCTCAGGGGGAACCTTCTGGCTCTGCACAACTCCCTGACAGGAGGGGACAGCCCAGGGGATCAGGGTTTGCTTCCAGGGACATGATGAGGTGGAACTCAGGCTATGCCATGGGAGTTGAGGTTGGACATCAGGTGTGATTTCTTCATGGAAAGGGTGGTGAGGCACTGGAAGGAGCTGCTGAGGGAGGGGCTGGAGTCCTATCCCTAAAGGGATTTTAAAGCCCTGTGGATGTGGCTCTTGGGGACATGGGTGAGTGGTGGCCTTGGCAGTGCTGGGGAATGGCTGGAGTCCATCTCAGAGGACTTTTCCAAACTAAATGATTCCATGGTGCACTGTGGCCTTGCAATGCTCACACCAAGCATGGACCTGGCACAGGGATTTGGGACACTCAGCACAGGAGCCATGTGACACATTCAAAAAAATGTGTCACCAGGAGCAGCCAAGTCAGCCCTGAATGGGCCCTGCTCAGACAATTTAAAATAATTACATGGTCCTGTTGTCCCCTCTGGCCAGTTAAAAAACAGGGAAGTTTTAAAAAAATACCTGGATAATTTTTAAGTCCCTAAGACACCTGGTGTGCTTCTGTTGGTCACCTCTTCAGGCAGCTGAAGCAGGCAGGGCCTGTTCCCTCAGTCCCTTCTTCTGCATGATGGCACACCACTCCTCAAACTGTGTTCCCTACATCCACAGAAGTGATCAGTTTTGAGTCTACAAATTTCCATTATTTCCGCAAAACCCCACATTCTCACCACAAACCAACGTGGAAAAAGCTCCTCCAACACAAGATTAAAAAGTAACTGGCACACAGATCCAAGTGCACAAATTCACTACGCGGTATGACAGATACACCATGAAGTGTTGGCCCAAAATCTTTTAAATACAAGAGGCAACAGCTGAACAGCCAAACGAGGGATTCACTGCTGGTTTCACAAGTGAGACATGGACTCGAGAAGCACCTCAGGTGCAATTTACTTGTGGGACACCAAAAGCTGGTTCTTCCTGGAAGGAATGGATGGCACTTGCCGTGTGATTACCTCCATGCTTTTGTTTTCTTGGCAAAAATAAATAGGAAAAGAAAAAACAAACGTCTTTTTATTTTATTTTCTCTTCTTGCTTTCGGAAAGCATTTTACACAGGTTTGGATCTTGGAAATAACTTGGAATCAGTAGAAAAAACTAACTCAACAGTTTTTGTCTTTACAATAGAAACCCTTCAGGAGTCAAAATGGAGACTAAAAAAATACATGCAAAACATACTCCTTTCAAAACACAACTGGAAACAAAGCACCAAACTACACAAATATGCAGAATGAAACAGCATTGAACACCACAGAAGTTGTCTTCATAAAAGGTGTAAAAGTCACCTAATTCACTAGGCACTGTCACTTGGTTAAACAGAAGAGACAATAAAAAAATATTGTCCACAAACTTGCAATTTCAACTCAAAGGCTGTAGCTAGAAATTCCTCTATGTGTCATGCTTTAATAGCGACCTGAAAGACAAAAACCCAACAGTCAGACTTCAAGGATTGAGAGATTCCTGGCTAAATCCACTGCCTCTCCTCACACCTGCATCAGATCTGAGCCTGATGTCCTAGAGATAACCAAACTGCCAAACTCCTGTTTTAACTGAGCTCTGGAGGAAGAAACAGGATCTCAGACTCAAAACAAGGGCTGTTATCTCACTTGGTTTTTCCTAACTAAATATTTTCTGTCCTCAAGGTTGCCAGTTGCTCAATAAAGCATTAAAGGAACTGCAGCTCAATAAAACATCCACACCAGTATCAACCTTAGTGGACAGAGAAGCTCAAAAGAGGTTCAAGGAATGGGAGATTTACTTTGGAGAGGTGAACTCTGTGACAGTGAAGGCCAGATTAGGCAGGGCTTGGAGCATCCTCCTCTGCGGAAGGTGCCCATGGCAGGGGTGGAATGGGATCAGCTTTAAGGCCCCTCCCAACCCAACCCATTCCATGAGTCCCTGAGTACTTACGAGGTGAGTAGGACCGGGATCTGGAGCGGGATCTGTAGCCCCCTCGGCTGTAGTACGGGGACGGTGACCGCCGCCTGTGACAGGGGTGACACGAACAACCCCTTTGTTAAAACCTGCACAGCTGAGTGGCAGCAGCTTTATGTGGGTAGCTCTAACCCCATGCTGCTCTCAGGAATGCACTTGGCAAAGTTAACAGGCACGGGAAACCTGATCAACATTTCTACTGGGTAACACAGCAAAGGTGTGAATTCTCTTTTTTGTTACCAGTATTATTTTTGACTAACACAACAAACACAAGCTCTTGCACTCACAATCTGCTTTCATGTGAATTTAGTCTGAAGTCAGGAGCATCCCACACAAGCAGGGTAAACCAAATCCACCTTCACTTTTAATCTGAATTACTAGTCCAAGGTGAAGATTTCCTTGACTTGCAGTCAGTGCTACAAGCCAGGCACCCCGAACCCCTCCAGTCCAGGCACTCCCAAGTTTTGTGTTTCCTTGCCTAGTTCCACTAACCCAGTACATACCTGTAAAACTGATCCCTGTCCTGAACAGCTCTCCAGCCTCCTCCACCACCACCACCTCCTCCTCTGTGAAAACAAAAGCAGAGTGACTTTTAGGAATTAAATAAACAAACAGTTCACTGTACAAAACCCTCCCATCATCAGAGTAAGAAAATGATGTGAAGGTAAGACAACATTAGCTCCTGCACTGGATGATGCTGAATTATTCCATTTAACATTGATTTCTAAACACTTATCTACTCAAGAAAAACACTTTTATTTTTAATTTTCAAGTAGCAAGATCAGCTCACTGCTCTGAAGAAAAAATACTGATTCCAAGATGGAGGCAGGGAAAACCCTCCCACCCTGACATTTTAACACTTTAGAGTTACATTTAAGCAAAAACTGTGATGTAAATTTTTATAGAGAATAGGAACAACACTTAATAGTATAAATATTGAATAGTTGGACTGGAACCTCCTCAGATTCAGATCAGCGAAGCTTTACCAGGAGACTAAATCAAGTTTAAAATCTTCCCCAATTGTTTTTGCTCATTGTTTTTTTAAAAGGTTATTCCCTTATTTACAGACATTTTTTCAGGCAAAATGAAGCCTCCCACAGCAACAAGGAGAAACTGAAGTTTTAACAGGACAATTCCCATCTGACTCTGCATTTCCCTTAAGGCCTCATTTTCACAGAGGGCAGGGAATGCAAAGGAATTGTTACCAACGGAATTTTTAGGGTGGGGTATGCAATGCTCCACTGCATCTTGAACAATTCCAACTTTTCCTTCTTCAGGGAAGCACTCACAACATTGTAACACTTCTCTCTCCCTCAACCAACCCAAATCTGCTGGGGGAAAAGTTGCACACCATGACACTTCTCAAGTAGCTACACACACATTTGTGGCTCCATATTTATTCACAGAATCCCAGGATGGTTTGGGTTGGATGGGACCTTGAACACCATCCAGGGGCAGCCCTGCCACAGGCAGGGACAGCTCCCACTGGCTCCACCCTGACCCAATCACAACTTCTGGTGACATCCACAAACACTGTCAGAATGAAAACGCATCACTTAAGCACTGAAAACTTCTGCAACTGCAGGAATGTTTTGTAGTGCAGACCAAAAAAAAATAAAAAAATCAACTCTTATCTTTGTGTTCAACTTAACAGTGTCCCAGACATCATGAGGATTTTGCAGGGGACAATGATTTTGCTGGAAAACGCAGAAAACCAATTTCTCTATCATGAAACCCAACTGCACCCCAACCATGATTACACACACATGCAACCTGACAAGGGGTGTTAAAAAAAGCCTTTTAATGCACATGTCCAATACACATGCTCCAATCCCCAAATTCTTATTTTTGGCAACATCTGAGGTGCCATAATTATCAGCAGAAAATGCTGGGGACCACTGAAATTTCCCACTTTTTATCTACTGTACTGTGCTCAAAATGTAAGTTGACACTGTGGTACCAACTCAAATATTAATCTGCACCATTTCAGTCCTAACAGATGAACCAACTAAAGACTCCAAAATGAAAATACAAAGAACACTCTCTTTTTCAAAAGAGTGCAGATTCAGAGAACATTTTGGACTAAGCCAAAGGTTAAACACCATCAAGTCTTTCTCAATCCAACCAATCTGATCTGTACTGAGCAGTCATTTTGGTGAAGATTCCAGAATGACAGCAAGTGCAAAAACATTCTGGAATAGTTATGCAGGATGAACTGCCTAATGCTTGCACAGGAAGATGAGAGAGAAGAGTTTAGAAAGCAGCAAAGTGTTCCAAACATGCCCACCTGTATGACCTGCTGTAGTAGTCACGGTCATCATAGCCTCTGTCGTAGCCCCTGTCGTAGTAATCTCGTCGCCGTGAGCTGCCACTGCAGGGAGTGAGGAGATTGCATTTGCTAAGACACCAAACATTAACTGTGTCTGCAGTCTGCTAAATTCACACTACTTAAACTAGATTATTACTTCTCATCCCCACAGCTGGAAGACTAAGAGCACTCCTGTTTTCCCACCAGTGCAGGTGGGACTAGTACTTAAATAATTGCTTTTTAAATGTTTGAACTTTCAGCTATTTTCCTCAACCTTTAGGTAACACAGGTACATGAGGAATTCCATTCTGAGGCAAGTCTTCATTAACTTTTAATACTGAAAAAACTCCTGTTCAATCAACTTTCTGACTAAACAAATCAGAAACCTGTAGTCTCAACATAACATCACTATAACCACCAGGAAGCTCAAAGTCTTGTGAAATGAACTGGGGAATGACTTGAGAAAACAATTTACACTGTTAGCAACTGAAGTCAAAAGTGCAGTGTATGAACACAGCAAACTGCTAATCCCAAATGTTAACTCAGCCACTGAGCAGCTCCCCAATCAGTATTTGTTCATTCACTCTTGAAAACCTGAGCTTGTGAAGGACATGAATATTTGAAGGTACATGGAAAAACAACTTAATTTAGAAATTGTCAAAATATCTTCCTGTTGATGCATGCAGAACTACTGATGCTCAATGTCTAGTGTTTTCAGTGTACAGCACAGCAGCCATAAACAAGGAAACACAACTTGTGCATTGATGTGTGAGCCAAATTAACCAGGAAAACCACTCACAATCAGGTCTCTCAGAGGAGAATCAGTTTTGACAAAACAATGAATCCCATCCCATACTGGTTTAGGGGAAAAAAACCCAACTAAAACCATGGATAAAACTTACTAAGTGGGTCTTCCCATATAGATGCCAGGGGTAGGTGTGTGAGGTCTTTTTGTTATGGAGAAGTCTACCCGGATCCTTCTTCCATCCAGCTCCATTCCATTGGCACGTTCCTTTGCCTGAGTGACAGAAGAGCATTAGCTGTAGGTATGAAATTCAGCAACAGCATGAATTTCTAACCACTGCTTTGAGTATTAAAATCTCCTAAAAAATGGCTCCGTTTGGAGGCAGGTCTGAGTGTCACATCTTACATTACAGTGTAAGGCACTCTAGAGCAGCTGCAATTAAGGGGCAGTAACACTGAAATTGTAACTTCTGAGGCAATAAAATCCTGAAAGGAACATCAATGAGCAATTGTTTCAGTGCCTCTGACATCACTAGGAGCAACCTCCGAACACACTGATGCAGGGAGATGTAACTACTCCACCGCACAATATATTTACAGGTTGAAAGACCACCACTAAGGTATTCAAAAGTATCCTTTGAACTACTATAACCTTGAATAGAATACTGAAGTCACAATAAAAAGCAAAAAACGGTTGTGTTTTGGGGTTGTTTTTTTTGTCTGCCAAGTACAGGACCATCAAGCTCCAACCCAACATGGAAACCTTCATACCAGATGTGGAAAAGACTGGAGACTTTCTGGAGTGGAGTTTATGCAGAATATAAGCTTTGTTCCAGCCCACAGCAGGCATCTCTACAAGGACTGGCACAAATGTAGGGTTCTCTACTGGGTGACTCCAGAATTCCCCATTCTGCAGCATTTTTAAGCCCAAATTCCACACTTATGAGATTCCAAGTATTTTTCAGGCTGTGAGTTTGCCCTTGTGACAAAACAAAGACCTCAGGGGCTCAGAGCCCAGCAAATATGGCCCACATTGTGCAGCCCAACCTACTTCCTTGGCATCCTCGACGTTCTCGAAGTAGACGAAGGCGAAGCCCCGGGAGCGCCGCGACTGCTGATCGTACACGATGGACACGTCAGCAATGGGGCCGTACTTGGAGAAAACCTCTCGCAGGTCTCGCTCTGTAGTGTAGAGACTCAGCCCAAACACTCCCAGACAACAGTTTGGATCAGGATTTGCCTAAAGGAAGGGACACGGAAATTAGAACGGGTTTATTTGCAGTGCAATGTTTTTCTCAAGCTGTGAATGTCAGGGCTTCAGGATGAACACAAAGGTAGAGCTGAGATTTGGGTCACCTGCTAACAGACAGTAATAAATGAAACCTACAGGAACACAAACCTTTCACAAATCCCCTTTGTGCTTCTCAGGGCACAGAGAGTGATGCCAGGATGCACCCAGGACTGTGAGTCGCTGTCACACACGTACCCTGTTCCCAATGTGACGTCTCCGAGTAGACATGGGGGAATGGCTGTGACTGTGCCGCCGGCGGTAGTCCCGACTGTATGACCTGCTTCTGGATCTCCTGTGCGAGCGAGAACGGGAGCGGGACCTGGTGTAGTGTCTGCGGGAACTCCTCCTTGATCTAGACCTGAGGGAAACAACACAAAGGTACAGTGTTGGGCTTGTTAGGGTGTTGAATGCTTCAAAAATCCATCAGGTAGCCACAAAAAGCTCAAAGAATTGTTTTCCAAAACCCTGCAGTACCATGTACCTCAGCTATAATCCATTTGCTCACTACTCTCAAGGACTGTGTGCTAAATCTCTACTATCAGATTACTTGCAGATGCTCTCAGGGCACTCCTGCTGCAGTACAGGAATTTGCACTTGCTCAGTCAGCTCTTCCTTTAACAAACCCACCTGAGTGTGACATGCCAGTGCTTAGAATATTCAGTGGTTAGGTAAAAACAAGTGGGGTGCCTTTCTTTTCACAGGTATCTTACAAAAGGTAACAGTACATATGCTTTAACACAGAGCATGAACTCCCTTAGTGCTGCCTTGGGCAACACTGAGAAGCAGATGCATTCTTTAAAGCCTGGCAAATGCTCCTGAACACAATCTGAAGAAATCAAGCCTGAGCTGGCTTGTTTACCTGCTGGTATGTCAGCAGTTATTTAGCACTTCCTGTTCATGAATATTTACACGTTCACACTCTTAAGTGCATTTATGCGAAGGTGCAACTACTGCCCTAATTCTTCTTCCACAAAAATATTTTCTTACATCATGAGCTCTGTGGACATGGGGGTCTGAAACTCTTTGACTCTTCTCCTGAAGTCTCAGCCTTCCCAACAGCATTCCTAGAGGAGAAGCTGGGCACTCACACAGGGCTGCTACACCTGATCCTGGTCTGCTGATGGCTGCACTGAATAACCTGCATCCCACACCACTCCAAAGAAAAATCCCTGCAAGGCTAGGAAGTGCAATAAACAGTGTAACAGTCAATGTATCATGGATCTCAGTGACAAAGTGCTGATTTTCTGGTTCTTTCAGGTCTTAAATGTCCCTATTTCTAATTCCACAGCAGCACCACCCCACTGGCATGAGGGAAGCCCTGAACTGCTTTTACCCTGAGCATTTAACAGCATCTTCCAGGATTTCTCACCAAGGGTCACAGCCAAACTGTCCAATCTATTGTCTCAAAAAAACTCCTCCAACCTCACCAAGAGTGAGGAAGAGAAGCTCAACTTAAAATGAATATTCATGTCCAGGAGAAATTAATTCAGCATGTCCCATTACAGCACTTTTCAACACGTATTTATAAAGAAAGCATTATTTTTGGCAACAAAATAAAAGAGAGAACTTCCCTGAAGCTGGGAAAACAGTATAAAAAAAATACAGAAATTATAATATCAGTAACAAAAAAAGAAGTTCCACACATGCACACAGCCACATTTCAGCCATTGATATAGGAAAAAAAAATTAAGGCAAACACAAAACTGGTATTTCGGATACCAGAATGGTATCAGCCAAAGACAGGAGTTACAAACTTCAATAAAAGTAGATTTTAAAATCAAGTATATCCACACCCCAACTGATAAAAACACCAGGACACAGGTTGGTTCCCAAATCAAAGTTTAATTTATAAAGCTGGTAACTGAAAAATACATTTGCAACAGAAACCACCAAGAAACACAGAAGTTATCACAGGGTTATTTCTCTGGGGAAAGCCAGAGTTCAATGATCTGCACGTGACCATATCCCAACGTGTGACAGCACTGAACAGAGATTAAAGTATGTTGTTTCTAAATATGTGCCTCAACACAATTCTGTCCAAATCTACACATCAACACTAACTCTGGCATGTCATCCCATTCTTTCCAGCTATAGGCATCTTCAAGACAGCTGTTAAATGCTCAGGAGGCCATGGTAGCTATAAACTTCTACTTTTTGGTCATCAACAAGTAGGAAGCCAGTTGACAGGGTATTATTTAAACACTGTTTACTGCAACAGTAAGACTTGCCAGGTCTCTCATAAATACTACATCTTATATTTGCTCCTTCAGAATTGTGTACCATCTGTGACTGCATTTTCACTCAGTATTGTGGTTATTCTGCAAGTGGGAGATGTTTTAAGGAGAATGGAATCCCTGGAGTCATATGGATTAAGGAGAACATGCTGGGAGGGTGCTCTGACTTTGGTGTTTTGCAGCCTCCCTCCTCTGAGGTTTTCAAACTCCAACTGGATAAAGCCCTGATAAAGCCAGCAGGGTCTGAGCCCAGATCTGAGTGTCCTGAGCAGGATCAGGGGCTGGGCCCTTCCTGAGCTGCCCCTTACTGCTGGCATTCCCACAGGTCTCTCCAATTCCACACTCACTGATGTATTACTCTAACAATATTTATTCATTTGATTTGACACATTTCTTCTTACACTACAGGGACTGCCAGGTGCATGATATGACACTTGAGACTGAGCCTGCATTAAACAAAAAACCTCATTCCCCTGCTGTCACCAACTACCTTCCTTCTCACAAAAGCCTTTCTGTTTGATCTTGCAAGATTTAACACACTATTTGATAGTGTTGCCAACTGTGGGTGATTGCTGACAGCACAGCATCTTCCTCCAGCCTGCCCCCCCAGGCTTTGGTAGCTCACTGCTTGCTCACATAAAAAGTGTGCTGTGAACAGCTCACCTGAAAACCACACTGCTGAAACCTCACTTTTTTTAGCCTGAATGCCTACACATGAGTAAAGAAATTATCAACATATTAATTTCAGTAGTCAGCAGGCAACTATCTACTCTTTTAAGAGGAATTGTGAGCCTGCACACAGCTTGTTTGGCAGGTGAGTATCAGGGGAGGGAATACAGTGGAATAGGCACGTGGGGGTTCGTGATGCCACCTAACAAACACAATAAGCAAGTTCTCCACAACTTTCATGGAGAGCTTGCAGAGCTCATATTCAAAGCTTCCTACCCTGTTATTTTCAAGTTAAATCAAGGTATTCAAAATGTCAGACTGAAATTCACATTTATCTCTACTGCTTCTTTTCACTACTCCAGGAGCATCACTGCTTCCAGTGAAGAAACATAATACACAAATATGGCTTAGAATGGGAAGTCTGCTGATGCACCAAACTCTGTTAATGCACAGAAAAACTAAGACCTGGAGTTCCTAGTACTCCACACTCAGATACAAGTGAATATTCCAAGAGATAAAAGGCAGGCACTTCCAAAGTGTATCAGCAACGATACAAACCCACACAGCTGATTTAATGTTGGGAGAAGCAACAAAAAAAATCTGAATTTCTATAATTTGGCTTTCCCAACCCTGAAACCACACATACCCCTTTGTACTCCACATCCACAGAAAATCCACTAACTCTGGAAACAGCACTGGCTAAGCTGGGTCACCTCTGACAACCATCTGACTTGTGAGGAGGAGGAAGAGGTAAAAGAAGCAAACTCACCTGGATTCAGATCTGGATCTAGATTTTGACCTGGAGCGCCTGGAATCCTCCTTAGAGCGAGATCTTGCAGGGGTGTGCCTCCCCGACTTGCCAGACCCATGAGCACTTCCGCTTCTGGAAGCAGAACGGGATTCCTGCACGCAGATATTGAAAGCCTAATTTGTACACAATTCCTTGTTCACCTAGGGGCTGTAAACAAGCTCCAGTGAAATAAATGGTAAATATTCATAGCTATGTGTCCGGGCAGTCGGCATTAGCACTGCCTAGATTTTTAAGGAGTTTTTTTTTTTTTTTTCCCTGGTAGACACTTCTTTACCCTGCATGTACTTTTGCTATTAAACAGATAATGCATGCATGTTTAGCAAAATATACAGGGACACATAAACAGACTAGTAATTACTTAGCGTAGTGCTTTCAGATTCCAGATTACTTCTTATCTTAACTTCATTTTTATTCCTTTTCTTCATTCTTCCGTTTCAAATTCTGACTTCTTTCATCTTCCCCACTTCACACAAATTGCTCAATATTCTACAAGTGGGACTTCTGGTCTGATAATTAGCATGCATTCACTTTCTTTTTTTTCAAATTTCAGCTTCACTTATTCCTGAGCTTCAAATAATTCTCATTTATAAAACTTGTCAAATGGCGACTTCCGCATTTTCCTTCTTCAACATTAACCTTAATAGAAAAAGAACAGGATGAAGAATATTTAAGAACTCCAGGATAAAATCTAGTGCCAAAACTGAAACTAGAAAAAAAAAAGTGTTGTGGACTTTTACTATAAATGCAGTTCAAGAATTGAATCTACCAAAGCCCTACAATTTTATCAACAGGTTCAGTCAACTCAGTTTAACTTAGTCCTAAGCAGCTGAATTTGCTATTTATTCCTGTATTTAAAAGCAAGTGCAACTGGATCAACTGAGTACCTACTAAGGAATTGCAGCATCAGGAAACTCAAAATAATTTGCACTATCAGCCACACACTGAGATAAAATCACCAAGGAGTGACTCCAGTGAGGTTCTGCTGCCACTGAGGGATGTGCTTTTGAATGCAGAA
The DNA here is from genome assembly GCA_009812075.1 of Sialia sialis. NCBI lineage: Eukaryota > Metazoa > Chordata > Aves > Passeriformes > Turdidae > Sialia > Sialia sialis. The sequence goes on along the minus strand of VRYO01001147.1, from coordinate 1,967,036 downwards.
AGCATGGCTGGTCCTTCCATGAAATCCAGTGATCTCAATTCTGGGCCCCTCCTGCAGTTTGGCAGCCCTGGTGTGAAGGTTTAGGAGCACACACCCCCAGCTGCCTGCACAAGTGGGATCACATGTGCAGGCATCGTGTTTCCACAGAAATCTGAATTTCCCACTGAGCAGAACTGCACTTGTGCCCCAAACTCTGGTCTAACACCCCACCTGCTCTGTTATTTACTGGCAGTGATATGACCTAATTAGCAGTGTGCAACTTAGTGTTTTTATTTTTAAATCACTCTAATGCTTGGCTTCAGTCATACGCTTTAAACACCTGAACACATTAATAGAAACTATTCTTCATTTCAAGATATTAGAGAAAAATTAAAATTCAGCAGAATTATACTTCCTTCTAAGAACAATCCTAAATTTAGCGCAAATTCTGATGAAGAAAGCTCACTAATAACACTGGCTACCAGATTTTTCTCAAAAATTCCCTGTTTTATCTTTCTACCATATCTTAAACCCGAACGCTAACTTAATGGAAATCCTCTACTAAGCATTCAGAAATTCATTTGCTAACCTGAAATTTAATCATGCTTCAACCACTTCCACACAACTTCAACCAAACGTTACCTGTTTACAATTCCATACCACACAGGGGAAAGAAACATGAGGTACAGGATAAAGCAGGTTTGCAATTAAACCCAAGAGCCACAGAAATAGCACAAAGCTGGCCAAATATTCTTCATACAGATGTTTAAGGTTTTGTTCTAAACTACTGCTTCCCCATGTCCTAACACTGCAAAGGGCAGAGCAATATTAAGGAGCAATTTAAGTTACAATTAACTAATTTAACTTAAATCCATTATTACCTTGCAAAGAAAACCCTCCACAGAAATGAGTTATGAGTTAATACATTAATTTGGCTTAAGAACTCTTAGCTCTTTAGCAAAGTCAAGCAAAGCAAGATTGAAGGAGGACTAAAACATAAATTTTCACCTCAGGAAAAATATTTAAATTCACAAAAGACAATCTGGGCTAAACAGAAGGAGCTGTGTCCAAATACAGGTGGTCTGAGACCAGAAAGAAAAGGAGAAATGGAGGATCAGAAGGAAGCAGTTGGGAGGATTATACCCACAAATACACCCCAAACTCTTTTTCAGAGCTTTTAGAAGTCACAAAGCTTTGAAGAAATGAGCAGAGAACAGCTAAGTCTTCATAGACTTGGTACATTTTTAAGGCAATATTTGCTGTATTACGTAGAGGTTGATGTGGAATCTGGACCCTGAGGAGCTGAGCAGAAACTTGGGATTAAAAAGTCTTAAAGACAACTACTACCTAAATCAAAACAATTAACCAGCTGGCCTACTTTCATTCAACTCCTCTGCATTTCACATTTTCCCAGTCTTTAAATACCCATTTTTCTCCCCAGATCATCCTTCAATCCACTTTACAGGATGACACTTTTTTATTCCAGCCTTAAAGGAATTCTATGCTCTCACCAGGACTGGTAATAACCCCCAGAATAACAAGCTGCACCTTTTCTACCCCAAGCCCCAGGAAATCTTCCCTCTCCAAAGTTCCACGAGCCTGTGCCTGCAGCACTGCAAGTTTATTTTACACCCTTGACGGTGCACATCAGTCACTCCCACAACTCCCATCTGGTTTTGTTGTTCTTTGTATTTTATTTTCCCACTCTTTGCATCTTAAGTCACTGAAAAATACCAAAGTGTGCTCCTGGAAGGACATGGGGAAGAAACAACCTTCTTTACCCTCTCTATATTTCAGCAGATCCAGACTGGTATTTACCAACAATGACCATTTCCCCCCCCCCCCCCCCCCCCCCCCCCCAACCTTAAGTGTGAATTTAACCTCCCTCCCCAGATCCCTTGGTTATTATCAGCAGCTCTTCCCCTTCATCAGGCACTTCTGGAATTCATGTGGAAGCCCTCAAGTCCAAGCTTGTGGATTCCAAATGGCTCTTTCCAGACCTTGAGCACATTCAAACAAAGTGCTGGGATGATTTTAACAGCTGTAAGCACACTCACAAAGAGCATTACAGCCATGTACTCTGAGCAGGGAATGTCCCAAAGCAGGATTATTTGGGGGACAGTGGAGAAAAGATTTCCAGGGACATCTGGAAAGTAGGTGGTGGCCACAGTTCTTTGCACTTCTGAGATTCAGGCTTTCCTCACAGGAATGGAAGTTACAGTATTTCAGTCAATAATGTAAGATACAGAGAAATAAAAGCATTAAGATTTTATAATCATATATTTGTATGGAGTTACATATTTCCAGTTGTTTTCCTAAGGAAAGGTGCAGCCCCACAGGACATTATCAGATCTGCAGCCTCTTTATTCAAGGTGTCACTGTGCTGACTCCACATTCCCCAATCTCTCCATTATGGAAGTTGCCTCCCTACCCCCGAGAGATCACTGCTGAGGAGCTGGGGATTCTCTGGAGGGAGAGCAGAACCACTCCGTTCCACAGGCTTCCAACCTCCACACAGAAAGAACACCCTGTGTTTAGAAAAACCAGGCCACAGCTTCCTCCCATCACCTCTGCCACTGGCCCTGTGGGCTCCCCCAGTGCCCCAAGCTGGAAATTAATCCATCAGCAAAACCCAAATTATCTTCTGACAGGTTTGGGCACTGAATAAACTCCCCAAGAGGCCCCATCAAGTGCCAGCTGGTGAGGGAGGAACACAGGGAGTGCATGTTCTGGAGCAGGATCATCCATCCACACACCATCCCTTTGGTGCCACTGAGGGCTCAGCTCATCTCTAACCTCAAACTGCTTCCTCAGATCTTCTCACACCATTCAGCGTTAAAAATCACTCTTTTTGAAAGTACATGTATTCAGTACCTTGTAGTAATGTGTAAATTGAGCTTTCATACATTAAAAACAAACAAAATCCCCCACCCTCACTTGCATATTGAACAGCTTCTAATCACATACCAAACCGCTATCATAATTAACTGGTTCACAAGTAGAATTCACTAATTTGACCTCCAACTCATCTTTTTCCAGCCCCTCCATGCCTGAATCCCATGTGCTTCAGTGAAAAGGAAATTAAGTTGGAAAACCATAGCATTGCAGTGTAACAACAGCATCTCAACAATATTGCAGTATTTAAGTATTGGAAGCATTTAGTAATATTACTGTTTATTAAGTTAAAAACTTTCTAGAGTTCATCCCACTGTGGAACATAAGCTGTAAAACAGAATTCAAGTGGGGATTTTTTTCTTATCTTCCACCCCCCTCCTTTTTAAAAAAGTCATAATCCAGCGTAAATTCATGCTGCTGCTTAAACAAGTTCCATTTCTGGCAAAAGCACCTGCAATTTCTTCATCCCAAAAGCTGCCATGAGGACTCAATCAAGTCAGGCCTGCAAACCAATGCAGCTGGGAATGGAGTAAAACAAGATCCAGCTGACTGAATTCCCAGATCTGATTGACTGAAGGAACACCACCACGGGAGAGAGCAGCAGCACAAGTCCTGCTGGCAGCCTGTACCTGGGACACTTTAAAACAGTTGCAGTCATTTTCCAGATTATTTATCCAAACACTTAAATCTACTCTGCAGAGACTCCAGCCTGGAAAAGCACAAAAGCCATTGACTCAGTAAAACATAAGCCTTAAGTAAACAAAAACCCCATAAATAACACTGGTAAGAGCAGAAGGAAAACTAATCCCTGCTCCAGTCTGCAACAGCAGGTGTGTAGCTCCATGGTTTCACCTTCACAAACACGTCCATTTCAAACAACTTACCTATTTAAAAGTCACAGAAGTTCAGACATAACTCATTTTAGGCACTGGCAAAGACTGCCTACAAATGCTTTAATACATCTTTTAAATTAAAAATATAAAAACGCAACAAACAACAATTTCTGCCCCGGTACTCTACAAGATTGTGTTTCTCACAAAAAGACTTGGCTATAGAAGCTTTATTATTTCCACGCTTTCTGACTGAAAACACAATGCAAGTTATCCTGGCAAACTTTATTAAGGCTAATTTGGCTTTCAGTCCGACCTGCACAACAATTAAAGGATCTTTAAAAAATGCAACATACAAAGAATTCGTCCTGAAAATACCCCCTCGCTAAAAAATTCAGAGTGACTAAAGATACCAATCAAAACACTTGCGCTAGCACGAGTCTATTCCTTAATCCCTGTCTTTCCCCATTTATTCACATTTTTAGCCCCCTGGAGACCAATTTTTTCTTATCTTACCTACCTTGAAGTAGAAACACCCAGATATTACAGCTTCTTATAGAGGATTAATAAGATAAAACCATATTCTAAGAAAGACATTGCTCAAAATTACTACGTTCTTTAATATTTCTTGTGCCCTCCAGTTTAAAACTCAGGAATTTATCACCTCCACAACTCCCTCCGATGCTGCAGCAAAATACTTGAATTATCCTAAGAAAAACCCCCAAAACACAGTACTGACCCTAATTAAAGACATCAAAGGCAAATAAAGCTGATACAGTAAGCAAAAAGCAACTACAGAGATGCATCACAAACGTGAAGCTTAGCAAGTCATCTATTTCAACATTAATAAAAATTCATCCGGATAGTGAGATCTCTCCGGAACTACGAGCCTTGAGAGATATCTCTGCAGGATTCACAATGCGAAGTGGGTGCTTCCGATTATCAAGTTTAAATTAGAGGCGAGCCCGAGACACCTGGACGCCAGGCCCGAGGAGCAGAGTTATTGTACAGGGGAGAGGGAGCGAAGAGCAATCCAAATTAGAAAGCAACTCGAGAGTGCATTGCAAGGCGGCTCTGCAGAGAGGATAATAACAGGATTCGCCTTCCGCAGGGGTGGGATAGAGGACGAGGGGCCCCTGAGGGCTCGGGGCCGCCATTTTGTCCCTCCCGGGCGCGCGCGGTCCCAACCCAAGATGGCGCCGGGCGCCTCACGCGGGGAGCGGCCCCTCCGCCATGGATCCCGCCGCGCCGCCTCTCCCACCTCTCCGCTCCCGCGGAGGCTCCGCCACCCGCAAAAGGGGACACGGGGGGACATGGGGGCGCCGGCGCCACCCGAAGGCGATGGCGGGGTGTGTGGGGACGGGAGGTGGGGAGGGGGCCCGGCCGCGCAGCGCACTCGGGCTCCGTGTATTACCCGCTCGCCGTAGTTTTGCTCCCCGCTGTCGCTCATCGTCCCGTCCCACCGCTCACGCCGCCGCCCGAACCGGACACGACCGTCCCCGGCGACAGCGCCGTCCGCGCGGGAAGTGACGAGACCGCAGGGCCGCGCGCGCGCGCTCGGCACGACACGCCCCCAGGGGGACATCCCTGAGCCAGAGGCCGCGCCCACGCCCCAAAGCCACGCCCCGCACGGCACCGACCCCGAAGGTAAGGACACGCCTTCGCTGTTAGGCCACGCCCCCGAATTCGCGCGCCTTGAGAAAAGGCCACGCCCCTGCCTGAGGCCGCCCGTGAGGCGAGACCACGCCTCCCACCCCACGCCCCTCAGTCCTCACGGCCCTGCGTGCGGTGGCCACGCCCCTCGCGTTGAGGCCACGCCCTCACGTCACTCGTGAGGCGAAGGCCACGAAGCCCCGCCCCAGTGAGGCCCCGCCCATCCCCTCAGGTGAGGTCCCCGCGCCCTCGCCCCAGGTGATGTCACGGCCCTCGCCCTCCCCAAACCGCAGAAACAGTTTAAAAATGGGATTGCGAGGGATTTTTTTTTGGAGTGTTTTTTGAGTGCTTGAGCATCAGAGCACGCGGGAAGGGAAGAGCGGGATGTTTCTTAGGCACCCACTCGAGGGCAGCAGAGCGTCGCTGAAATGGCGGGGCTTTCTCCGTCCTTGGCATTGTTTCTCCACAAAACATGTGGAGCCAAGAGTGTCGCAAACCTCCATTGTATCTGTTTTATGTCGCAAGCAGCACCAGTGAAGCACCTGCAGCCCCAAAGGGCCAGGACTGTGCAGGGATTAGCAAAGGACACCCACACAGAGAGGACCAGCCTGACTTAAAACACAGCTGTGGTTTTACCAAAATAGCGAATTCTTCAGTGCTATTCAAACCACAACACTGCACAAGGGTTGGAGCTAGGAGACAGGAGGAGACATTGCACCTGCTCAGCTCATCCCAGTGAGTACCAGAATTGTCTTGTTTGAAGAGACCTTAAATCTCATCCATTTCCACCCCCTGCCATGGGCTGGGTCACCTTCTGCTCTCCCAAATTGCTCCAAGTCCTGTCCAACCTGTCCTTGGACACTTCCAGGGATGGGGCAGCCACAGCTTCTCAGGCACCCTGTGCCAAGGCCTCCCCACCCTCATGGGGGGCAATTTTGCCCAAATATCAAATCTAAACCAACTCTTTTTCAAGTTGAAAGTGCACCTGTTATCCTTCAACCTGCTGCTGCAGGACATAATCCTGCTCCAGC
>VRYO01001147.1:1937586-1952159 GCA_009812075.1 Sialia sialis | reverse complement strand
GCAGGGATGGGGCTGGGGGCACAGGCAGGGATCAGGAGAGGGGACGGGCAGGGATGGGAAGGATACAGGCAGGGATCAAGAGAGAGGACGGGCAGGGGACAGGCAGGGATGGAGATGGGATGGGCAGGGCTAAGGCTGGGGACACGGCGGAGATGGGGAAGGGGTTCAGACAGGGCTGTGGAGGGAAGACAGTGATGGCTGGAGGGCAGGAAGGGAGGGAGCTGGGAGCCAGGCAGGACAGGAGTGGGTACGGGCAGGCAGGCAGGAGTGCAGACCAGGCAGCGCTGGGTGAGGGGTGTCAGGTAGGGCAGGGTGAGGGAGAACAGGCAGGGCTGGGGAAGGGGAGGCACAACAAGGCCCATGACTGTGCTGGAGCAGGCTGGGGGCTGGAGCTGTGACCTCACATGTGGGGGGTGCAGGGGGAGGCTCAGCCCTGCTGTGCTTTCACTGACCCCCCTCTCCTCCCACAGGGGCAGCCACCTGACAGATGTAAGTACTGGAGAATCCAGAGGAGCCTGGGCCCACAGCCACAGCGGGGACGCCGTGGAGGCCATGGGGTTGGCAGGGCACTGGGGTGGGCCTGGCTTCGGGCTGGCCCTGTGCCTGTGAGCTGCAGGGATTTTCAGGGTTGATTAGCATGTCACACCATAAAAAAAAAAGTGATTGCTGCTGTTTCCACATTGAAAAATTTCTTTCCAAGGCCCAGCATGGAGCCTCGGAGAGCAGGACTCTGAGTCCTACCTCTGTGGTGATCTTGGATGAGGTTCAGTCGCTAGGGGAAGGCTGGCAGGGGTGGGAGGGAGCCTTTCCTGCCTGTAAAGGCTGCAGAGTTGCTGGAGCAGAAGAGCAATGTGACACTGGCTGGTATCTGCACTTCCACTCCTGAGCAGAGGCTGGAGTAGCTGCTGACGCTGCACTTGCTGTGTCAAAAATCTCTGGTGCTGTTAAGCTCGGGTTAGACTGAAGCAAATCCAAATTCCTGATAGAATTCCTGCTGGTGCTTTTTGTGATTTCAGTTGGGTTTATTTATATTTTCCCCCATGAGTGCCAACTGTTGTTTTTGTTTCTTCCTGCCCAGATATCCATATGCCGGGATTTGCCCAACATCGAGGTGATCACTTTCAGGTGAATGCCAGTTTGCCAGCTTGGGAGAAGGCAGGGAAATCGCCTTTTCCTGGGGATGGTTTGTTCCCACGTTGCTGGGGTTGTGTTTGTGAGCTGCCTGGCTCTTCATGTCCCATTTCTCAAGTAGCAGAGATACAGAAATGATTATTCCTCAACAGCTCTTTTGCACTACTGCCTGTGCTCTTTCAGAAAATATTCTCTGTTTTGACAAGTGATAAAACCCCTTAGGATTGTTGCTCCTGAAATTCTATTCCATAGTTTTGATGGGGATCTTCTTGGCCTCTGTATGTGGCCTGTTTCCAAAATGCTTGCTGGAGTATTTTGTGGATCTCTCAGAGCTTTCCCTTTCCATAATATGCTCAACTTTCACCTATCCTGGGGATCCCATGGAGCCAGTGCTCTGCAAATTCGAGCCTTTTAGCTTGGAAATCTTACATGGGTTCTCCTTGGGTGGGTCTGAAGAGCTGCTACAGAAAAGGGGGCAGGTCTGGGGGAAAAGAGGCCCTTTGTCATCCTCAGCAGGGTGGAGCAGCAGCTTTTTCAATTCTTCCCTCTGCCGACAAAGATGAAATGCCAAAAGCCTTGGGCTGAACATCCCTTGCTGTGCTGTGCAGGGGTGAGGCTGTTGCAGGAAAGGGGACTGGGAAGTGCAGTGCTCCCTCCTGGATGGGGCAGCCAGGGCAGGATGGGCTCTGACCGTGTCTCCGCAGCGTGAACGGCATCTCGGACCTCGAGCCGCTGCACCAGTGCCAGAACCTGAGCGAGCTCTACCTGAGGAAGAACAACATCACGAGCCTGGATGAGCTGTTCTACCTGAAGACGCTGCCGCGGCTGCGGGTGCTGTGGCTGGCAGAGAACCCCTGCTGCGGGCCCGACCCCCACCGCTACCGCATGACCGTGCTGCGCAACCTGCCCAGCCTGCAGAAGCTCGACAACCAGGGTGGGCTTCGGGCACCTGCAGGCCAGGGCCAGGGCCTGGCAACTGGGGATGTGCTGGCTCCTCTCAAAGGCGTCCTTTGAGTTTTCCTGGAGTCGGGAGGTGTTAGGGATTGAGTTAGTTCTCTCTTTGCCTTCCCTTTCCATTTATCTTCCCCTTTCCTATCGGCCTCCTTCCCCTTCTTCCTTCCCCTTCTTCCTTCCCCTTCCCCATTTCCCTTCTCCTTCCCCTTCCCTCCCTCCCTTTCCCCTTCCCCTTCCCCATCCCTTCCCTTCCCTTCCCTTCCCTTCCCTTCCCTTCCCTTCCCTTCCCTTCCCTTCCCTTCCCTTCCCTTCCCTTCCCTTCCCTTCCCTTCCGGCAGGACTGAGTGCCTCATTACAGCTCAGACAGTACCACTAATTAGTGGTTTTTAGAGCTCTCTCTTTGCTGTGGCCAGACAAATGTTCTATAACTGGATCTGCTGCTGTAGAAAAGCTTTTCTGTTTTTTTTGGTTTTTTTTTTTTTTCTATCTGGTGGCAGCAATTTAGTGGCTTTTGGAGCCTTCTCCGAGACAAGAAATAGCAAAGCATTTTTGCATCCCTCCTTGCTACCTTTCTCACTTCGGTAGGCTGGTGCTTGCTTGCAGCATTGTCCTGCACAGGTTTCACTGCAGGAGGAGGGTGAAAGCAAACTCCAATACAATTTTGGACTAAACCCTTGTGCAGCAGCTGAGATGCCATCCCCCTGGGCTGCTGCATTTGATATTAACAGGCGTTTGTGGCCTTTGCAGCTGTAACAGAGGAGGAGCTGTCGCAGGCGCTGGTGGATGGCGTGGAGATCACAGGCCCGCCGGCACGCAGGAGTGTGGAGAACGGCTGGTCCGAATCCACCGCTTCCAGCGCCACCGGATCCACCGCCGAGCTGCTCAGCTGCAGCCTGGACGAGACAAAGTGAGGGCTGGGGAGCTAACAGCGTTTCTGGGCTGAACTCGTGTGGCAGGAAAGGGCTCTGACATTCCAGGGGCCGGGTCTGCTGCTGGAGCACGTTCCCTTTGTTCTGGTTGCTGTAGTGGGGCTGTGCTGGGTCACTGGCACTGCTGGGGCTGGTTCTGTGTCTGCCAAACAGGCTCTGCTGTGGGGGGTGATTCGAGCTCATCAGCTGCATGTGCAGTCAGGGAGCTCTGATCTGGGAGCTCCAGTCCTTTCCTCCTCCAGCCACATACTCCTTGCACAGTTGCCCATGATGAGGAAGGATTTGTCTGGCAGAGGAAGGTTCTCCCACCTGGTCATAATAACATTTGTTTTTCCTCCCAAATTTTAGTAAAACTCAGGAAGAGCTTGATATGAAGACTGTTCCCAGGGATAAATATTCCTCCTTTTCCTCTCAAGAGACAGATTGCAGCTGCAAGAAGAGAGTGAGTATCTTCTAAAGACCAAATTGCTTTTCCTTGTATGCAGGGCTGAGCCCCAGCATTGAAGGATGTGAAGGACCTTGGATGTCCACAGAGGAGGGGAAGAGAGCTGATGCCAGGGCTGGAATAAATGTCCAGGAGCAGCTGAGTGCTCTGAGTTTGTTTGATTTGGAGAGAAGGAGGTCAGAAATGACCTCATGTCCCTCTGCAGTTTCCTGAGGGGGGATGTGGGGAGGGGGATGCTGAGTTCTTCTACCTGGGATCCAGCAATAGGAGACATGGGAATGGTTCAAAGCTGTGCCAGGGGAGCTTCAGACTGGACATCAGGATGTGTTTCTTTAGCAAGAAGAAGGTCCAGCCTTGGGAAGGGGCTGCTGAACAGGAAGCTTAGGTGGCTCCTCAGCCCCCTCCATCATGTAGCCTTGGATAGACTTGGATTTTGGTGGTTCAGCTGGGAATTGCCAAGCAGAGCAAGATTGCCACACTGCCTCTAGCCATAGCTGCCTAGAGCACCACCACAGGCTCTGACCATTAGAAAGGGGGGAAGTGGCCCTCCATTGCAGCTGGAGAAGTTCAGGTTGGATGTTGGACAAAAGATTTTCCCTAGAAGGACAGTTATTTAGGCTGTGGAATCTCTCCCTGGACTTATTCAGGACGTGATTTGACAGAGCCACAGCCTGGTGTTGGCAGTGGTCCTGTGGTGGTGGCAGGGCTTGGGACCTTCAAGAGTCCTCTGCAGAGAGCACCAGGGCAGGGTTTCCCTGTCCTTTTCCGTCCTACACATGCTGGAGAGTGAGGGTGGCCGGTCCTGAATGTGCTTTTCCTTAGAGAAGCCAGGCTGGAGCATGGCCAGGAGCCAGAGGCGTGTGGGCAGCCCGCACAGGACTGGGCGGGTGGGTTTGTCCTGCATTCCAGCCTCGTCACGTGCCACATGCAGCCTCTGCCTGTGTTTGCCCCGAGGGCTTGGTTGTTAGTCCCGCTCCCGTGGCTGCAGGTGGCTGTTCCAAACTGCTGCCAGTGCTGCTGGTGGTGCACGAGTTCGCACAGTGAGCAGGGAAAACCGAGTGTTCTTGTCCTGGCTGGCTGGTACAAAGCAGTGTCTTATCCCGACAGAACAACGTCCTGAGTGCCATCCTGCTTCTCCTGAAGGAACTGGACGCAGAGGGGCTGGAGATCATCCAGCAGACGGTGGCCAGGAGGCTCCAGAAGAAGGAGCTGCAGGAAGAGTGACAACGCCCATCCCCGTTCCAAGGTCCCTGCAGCCCCAGCCCCGCGGCGCTGTCCTGCCCACAATCCCTGTGCAGCCAAAGCCTCGGTGCTCGCCGCTCTGCTTCCCATGCCAGGGCATGGAGTGGGATGGGGTGCTCCTTCTCCAGAGATTTCCTGCTTGTGCAGCAGGCTCTGACACTGTGTCCTGTGTGGCTGGGGCTGGGATGGGAGCTGCAGGCAAAACAAAAAGGAAGAAGGCTGCAGCCAGAGGTGCTGTGTGATCCGAGGGAGAGCAGAGCCTGCTGCTGGCTGGAAAGGTCTCTGCTCCTCAGCCATCCTGGCGTGCACAGCACCTCTGAGGGCAGCTTGTACCAGAAATTTGGTTTGGTGAAGTCTGACAGGGTATCAGCCTGAGATGGTCACCGTCTGGTACAGGTGGTGAAGGTCAGTGTCCTGTTATTAATTTATTTTCCAGCTCTGGCTGACTTCCTCAGGTCCTTCCTGGTGCATGCAGCGCCTGCTGTGGGGTCAGGCAGCCAAAGGAAAGCTCAAAGCAGCCTAGGTGAACCAGAAATGACTCCCACATCCTGAATGTTCAGCTGTCCTGTCCTCTCACCCCGACGTTCCCTGCAGGCATTAGAGCAGCTTAAGGAAACATTCCAGTTAAAAGGCCCTGAGCATTCTGCCTGCTTTGCACAGGCATCAGGGGTGGGTGTTGCTCTTTAACTGATAAAACTGCATTTTCCACGTTTCACAGAGCTGTTAAGTGCAAACTAAACTGTTGTGACATACCAAATAAACCCAATTATCCCTCAAGGCTGTGTAAGTGGTGGCTGGGTTCAGCAAAGGCCTGGCTGGGGGCACTGCTCCATTACCTCTGGTTCAGGGAGTGCATTGTGAGCCCTGCGGAGCAGGAGGAGGGCTGGGAGCCCTGCGCCTTCCCGCTTCACTGCACCTCTGAAACGGTGAGCCTGCTCCCAGCGCTGCTTTGCAGGGCCACTGGGCTGTCTTGCAACCTTCCTGCAAGCACAGCAAGGGCAGGGAGCAAAGGAGGTGGTGACGAAGGCTCAGTGCAGAGCCATGCAGGCAGGATGATGGCCCCAAGATACGGGACACAAGCCCTCCGTGTCTCCCAGCGCTGCACTGGCAACGTGGCCTTCCCATGCCCCCCCCACCCCCGTCCGTGTTTGTGCAGTGTGCAGGCTGTGCTACCAGGAGGGAATTCTCCTCAGGGGTGGTGACAGCCCTGTGTCCACAAGCCTGTTTGCCTGACCTTGGTGGGAAGGAACACAGTTTGACCCTCGTCACTCAGGGGGAGATTTGCACATGCCTTTAGCTCCTCGAAGGGCCTTTGTTTTTGCCTTCTCCGTTAAACCCAGCTGCAGTTGTGTGATTTATGATGTCCCAGACTTCTTTGGCAGCCAGAGCCTGGGAGACTCACCCTGCTGAGTGCGTCTTCTCCCAGGCCCCTGGCCTGTCCATGTCAAGGAACAGGGGACTTGTTGTGAGCTGGACCCCCAGCTTTTCTGGGATGTGAGTGACCAAAGGAAGCATCCATCAGGACTCGGTCATGGGGCTGGTGGAGCAATCTCCATGCCCTTGAGGCCACACTGACACAATTTCTGGAGAAGTTGGGCTACTCACTGCCTACGTGCTGTGCTTGTTATCCTTGGCTGCTGCTGGTGCTGCCCTCCGAGCTCCCAACTGCTCCTTGCAGCATCCCGGCAAACCCCAGCGGGAGCTCAGCCCCTCCAGGGCCCTGGCATCCTGCCTTCCACTGCAGGATGCTCCTGGAACCTTGCTCTGCCCTCTTTTCAGGGTGGGCTGGATGTGCTGGGAAGTCTGGGAGCACAGTCAGAATGCAGTGGCTGTGCCTGTCCCTTTTCTCCCAGGCATCTGGGCTTCCAGGTTGTTTTTTTTGGTGGAAATGAGGTGTGAGGGCTGTAGTGACTCCTGTCCCTCAACATGCAGCTGGTCTGAGCCTGGGGACATCCCTGTCCCCATTCACACCCTAAACCTGTTTGCTGCAGGGCTGTGCTGCCGACAGGTTTTCCACATGACCTGCTGTCACCCTGCCCTGGCTCAGCCAGGAATATCGAGTGGTGAATGCAGATGATTCCCAGCTGTGGAAAATGCCAGCAGCTGTACTGAGCCACTTCCCTTCAAACCACGTTCAGACACTCTGAGACACTGGTGGTGAGGCAGGTGTGAGCTCCATGGCTGAGGGAGGGAAGGAGTGGGCTGGGGCTCTCCCAGAGTGGAGGGGCACATGGGAGAGTGGAAGAGCCCATTTCCCACCCAGGAAATGGGGCTCCAGGAGAAGCCAGGACTCTGCCTGGGGTCCCCAGAGCAGATACAATGCTGCCTCCGTCAGCAAGGTCTGCTTCTTATGGGCCCAGGGAGGAGACAAAAGTTATCTTCCTAAAATGTGTTAAATTAGGGGAAAAACACTGAAATAATGGAATCATGGAATGGGTGGGATGGGATCTGGAAGCTCATCTCATTCCATTCCCTGCCGTGAATAGGGACACCTTCCACTAGCCCAGGGTGCTCCAAGCCCTGTCCAATCTGGCCCTGGACACTTTCAGGGAGGGGGCAGACACAGCTTCCGTGAGCAAGCTGTGCCAGGGCCTCACCTCAGCTTACCTCACCTCACCTCCCTCACAGCTGATAATTTCTTACCAGTATCCTGTCTAACCCTGAGGCACAGGGAAGGCATTCCCTCTTGGTGTGACACTCCAGGCCTTTGTCCAAAGTCCTTCTCCAGCTTCCAGCTTCCTTGTTGACTCCTTCAGGTACTGGAAGGCCACGATGAGGTCACCCCTAAGCTTCTCCAGCCTGAACAATTCCAACTCTCCCAGTCTCAAACCTTCCGTGTCAGTGATGTGGATCTTGACTGGGACACCACTGGTCACTGATGGCCACTCTGAGCCACTGACCCTCTGGATGTGATCATCCAGCCAATCCCTTATCCAACAGTCCATCCATGGAATCCAGCTCTGGCCAATGCGGAGAGAAGGATATTGGGTGGGATTGTGTCCAGGCTGTATAGAAATCCAGATGAACGTCATCCATAACCTTTCCCTTGTCCACTGAGGGAGTCATTCCATCAGGGGGCAAGTCAGGGGGCACTTTCACTCGGGGACAGCTCCAAAATAACGGCATGTTTGATTCTAATGACTGTGATGTGTGCTGGTGCTGTCCTGTGGGCTGGAGCCGTCAGCCAACAGCCCCAGGAGGGAAGTGGCCTGGGAAAGGGGCTCCCTGTGAGCTTCTGGCGCAGCCTGAGTGTGCAGAGCTCGGCCAGGCCAGCACACTTGGCCAGCACTCTGAGAAACTGCCTCACAAACAAGCACAGCACCACCCTACAGCACTTGGCTGTTTCCCTTGAAGGTGGGAACCCAGTGATTTTCACAATTGTGAAAGGATGCTGACCTTGCACCCACCACGACCTGGGAGAAGCCACTTCTGGTCCTGCTTTCCCAGGCTTTGAGGATGCGCAAGACCAGGAAACCTCCTGGCCCAGCAATAACCCAGCTTGGGAAAACCATGACTCTTTGCTTGTCCCCTCACTCCCAGCATTAACCCAGCTTGGGAAAACCATGAGTCTTTGCTTGTCCCCCCACCCTCCCCCTGCGCCCCCACAATGACCACTCCAGGAGGCAGGTTTGGCTCCAGCAGGTTTTATCTCTAGAGGAGAGGAGCAGCACCACAGGCGGTGCAGGATCTGGGGGTCACAGAGCAGCAGTGAGGTGACGGACACGGCGCCCACAGCCACGTGGTGACATCGCAGCCAAGCGTCATGCAAGGGGACAGGAGCTCGCCAGGACCCCCGTGCTAGCCCTCGAGACCCCCACGGGGGATGGAGCTTCACCAGGGCACCCAGAGGTCCCTGGGACCAGCTCCGAGCCACTCCGGGATGGCTCCGCATCCTCCTCACTCCCCTCCCGCACGTGGGGCAGGCGACTACAAGCAGCAGCAGTTGGCTCAGGCGGTCAAGCCGCTAAATAAGGACTCAAAATACCCCATCATTAAATAAGAATAAACTATTAAGGGACAATTAAGGGTCTGGGCTGCGCGGCTGGGCTCAAGCAACTCTTCTGCACCCGCACAGGGACCAGAACCCACAGCAGTGATTCGGGGCAGGATTGTGCCGTGCTGGGAGCCAGCACCAGGCTCTGCCTGCTGTAAGGGGTTGATGGCAAAGCTACAGGGCTACTGAGAACAGGGGGGACACAGTGCTCCCCCAGCAGCACATGGGCACAGAGAGGACACGGCGGGGCTATGGGTCAGGCTGGTGGGACTAGAAGCCCTTCTCGATGCTGAGGGTGCGGCGAGTGACGTGCTCCATCTGGCCCGAGATGTACTCAGTGAGGCTGATCTGGTAGTTGGCGAGCATCTTCAGCATCAGCCGTAGGTTCAGCCACCACTGCTCCTGGGGCAGCCTGTGCCTGGCAGAGGGACACAGCTCTAGAGCAGACACCCCGGGAAGGTTCCCCTGGGAGCTGGTGAACCGCTGGGGCATGGGGACTTACTCAAAATCCGTGACTTTCTTGAGCTCTGTCACAGGGCTGAAGGCCACCACCTTCTTCCGCAGCCCGATCACACAGGCAGTGTCTCCAGAGTTGGCAAACACACGCCCTGGGAGGGGGACACTGCTGACTTTGGCTACCTCACGGGGGGCCAAGCCTGGAGCAGCAGCCACCAGCCTCCCCCACCCCCTGTGGAAACCCCAGCCTTCAGCTCACCCTTGCTGTAGACTTGCTGCAGCTTCTCTGACATCCACAGCACCGCCTTCACGCCCAGCTTGGTCCCGTAGTTCCGGTCAAAGGGGGTCGGGGCTCCCCCCTGGGGACAAAGAAATAGGGATGTCAGGCCTTGCCCAGCTCTCAGGGCCAGCAGGGCCCATGTCACCCTGTCCCTGTACCTCTGTACCTGCTGGAGGTGGCCCAGGACATTGATCCTGCAGTCAAAGATGCCTTTGCCCTCAGAGGAGTAAAGGTTGTAGAGGAACTCGGTGGTGTAGTGCTCGTGGCACTTCTCATTGCTGGGAAGCAGAGGGAAGGGCTTGGAGAACTGCTCCTTCTGCTGGCATGTCCAGGGGTCCCCCTTTGTTTCCCACACCACCTTTTTTGTGCTGTTTTGTTCTCCCTAAGGCCCATGCCTGTGTCCCCAGGAGGACACTGTGGCAGGGGTGGGGATGGCAGCAGAGGCGCCCAGTGTCCCCAGAGCCGAGTGTGTGCCCACTGTGCCAAACCTCACCGTGCCCAGGACCCCTCTCTGGCCATGGGAAGGGCTCAGCTCCAGCCTTGCTCCCTGCCACAGGGCTGGGGTTTGCAGTGACTGTCCCCAAGGGCCCCCAACTCACCGCAGCACCAGCCCTCTCTGGATATCTGTCTTCATTTTGTCAGTCAAGTGCTCCACATTGGCCTGCAAGATGAACACCGAGATTCCAGCAGCCATCCCACAGTGTCCAGTCCTGACATCAACCCAGCACCTGCACGGCATGGCCGTGTCCTCCAGCTCCTGCCCTGCTCTTGAGCTCTCCCTTCTGCAGTTTTCCTTCTCATTTTAGCCTGCTCATCCTGCCTGCTCACCTTCAAGTCGTGGATAGTGAAGGGGTCTTCATAGACATAGGCAGCGTCGGCGCCCACGGCGATGCCGGTGACCGTGGACAGGTACCCGCAGTAACCCCCCATGGTCTCCACGATGAACACACGGCGCTTGGTGCCTGACGCTGACTGCTTGATGCGGTCGCAGCTCTGTGCCCAAAGAAGGGCAGGTCACACCAGGGAGAGCCACCTTTGTTCCCCTGGGATGGGACGTGGGCCACTCCAGGCCATGATGGAAGGAGCATGGTGGCCCTGTGAGCTGTCCCCATCCGTGTCCCTCACCTCCATGGCAGCGTTGACGGCTGTGTCAGAGCCCAGGCTGAAGTCAGTTCCGGGCACATTGTTGCTGATGGTGGCGGGGATGACGCACATGACGATGCAGAGCTCCTCGTACTGCCCACGGGCCTCCACCAGCTGCAGCACCCCCTCGTACGCCTGCAAGCAGCCGAGGGATTGGGAAATGCTGGCCCTGCAGCCAGATCCACATTCCAGAAAGATTCCTCTGGGATGCCCACAGCCACCCTGCCCCCACTGAAGCAAGGATTCTGCCGCACCTCAAAGCCCCCAATGACCAGCAGCCCCTGGATGTTGAATTTGCGTATGTTCTCCACGATCTTCTCCATGCAGGTCTTGGGCAGCGTCCTACGGTGGGGAAGGGGGAGCAGATGATGGGGTGAGGATGGTGAGGAAACCTCTCTCCTACACCCCCGTCCCCAGGGCTGCACTCACCTCTTGGTGCCCAGCATGGAGCCGCCGCGGCCCAGCCATCCTGCCACGTCGTGCCAGCCCACCTCGCGGACCTGCGGGCACCAGCGACAGCTTAGGGGTGAAAATTGCTCCTCTCCCCCAAGGCCAGCCCCACCCTGCAGGACACCCCAGGCTCGTGTCCCCCTTACCTGCCCCTTGGCCAGGCCCTCGAAGCCGTCGCTCACCACGTAGATGGTGTGTCCCTGGCAGATGCCGATGCGCACGGCCGAGCGCACGGCAGCGTTCATGCCGGCGGCCGGCGCTCCCACGTTCAGAATGGCCATGCTGAAGGGGCTCTAAGGGGACAGGGATGGGAACAGCACATCCCTGTGTGTCCCCAAGGTGGGATCAGTGTGCCCTGCTGCTCCCATCACCCCTCACCTTCTCCTGAGCTGGCTTCTGGTGCGCCAGCAGCTTGTAGATGTTCCAGTTGTTCTCAAAGCTCCTGCAAGGACACGGAGATGTGTCCCCAAGGCACGTCTGGGAGAAGGGGGAGTTTCCCCAGTGCCCCTGTGGTGTGACTACAGACACCATTCTGGCTGCAGAAGCCAATAGTTTCCCCACAAGGAGAAGCCCCTGTCCAAGAGGAATGTCTTCCCCAGTCCTGGTCCCTGCTCCTCACCTTCCACGGAGCTGGATGGCCTCCTCAAACCTCTTCTCATCCATGGCCTTCTGCACATCCTTTGTCTTGAACCGAGAAAGATGCAGCACTGTGACACCCATATTCACAGGGAGGGGAGTGGGACCCCCACCCAAGTTCCCTGGTACTCACCACCTGGACACACTCCATGAGTGGCAGCCGCACCGACTGGTTCCCGGACAGGCTGACCACGCAGGCCGGGGTGTCCGGCGTGGCCTCCAGCAGCGCCATCACCGCCTCCATCCCCATCTTGCTGCTCTGCAAAGGGACAGGGGCACCTGTGACACTGGGGCCACTAGTGCCAGCTGGGTGGGATGCTCAGGCATGCTCCCACAGGCTTGGAAACCATGTGGCTGCTGATTCACTGTTGGAAAGCTGATGGTTTTATTTAAAAATCCATGAAATTTGGAGTAAACGAGGAGAAACGGGTGCACAGCTCTGCCCAGCACAGTGGGAATGAGCCCATCTGAGCCTCACCCAGCTGGCAAATCCTTTCCCTCGGGCAGAAGGATGGCAGGAGCAGAGTTGCCCTCTCTGTGCCCTCCCCTGGACCTACCAGCACGCGATCAAAGGCGGACGGGGTCCCTCCGCGCTGCACGTGGCCGAGGACGGTGACCCGCGTGTCGAAGCCCAGGCGCTGCACCACCAGCTGTGGGGAAGAGGGGATGTCATGCTGGGGACCCAGGGGTGGCTATGGGTGCCAGGCTGATGCTAGGGCAGTCGCTTACGTCCTTCACGTAGTTGGAGGAGATGGGTTTGCCGCTGCGGTCGATGGCGCCCTCGGCGATGATGATGATGTTGAGCCGTGAGCCCCGGCTGCGTGTCTGGCATGAGGGGAGGACAAACGGCCACCGTGGCTCAGCCAAAACTCACTGTGGGCCTGTGTGAGCGCCCTCCCCTTCCCACCATCTGTGCTGCCCCGGGAGTGGCTCGGGTCACGGGCAGCCCCCAAGCCGGCACTGCCCCTGGCACGCGAGGGCTAGATTTGCACTCGGCTGAGTGCCCCGGTTCACACGGACAATGGCGGCAGCTCCCGAAGCTTCGCAGGGGCCGGGCACCGGCTGCAGGGCTCAGCCCGGGCCCCTGCGGGGACTCCCTGGGGGAACAGGGGATGGGATGGGATGGGATGGCAGGAACCTCCCTCACCTCCCCGAGCCTCTCGCACATGAGGTCCTCCCAGCCATCCTCCGGAGGGGATTCCGGGATGAAGAGCCAGTCAGCGCCCGAGGCCAAGCCGGACACCAGCGCCAGGTACCTGGGGGACACAGTGGTGGCAGCACTGGCCTGGAAACATGGAATCCCATCCCATCCCATCCCATCCCGCCATGGGGCTTACCCACAGTGGCGACCCATCACCTCCAGCACGAACGTCCGCTGGTGGCTGCAAGGACACGGGTGGGAAGAGAAGGAGGTGAGTGGGAATGATGGCCGGGGCGGTGCAGCCCCCAGCCCCCAGCCCCGTCCCGCTCACCTCTGCGCCGTGGTGGTGATGGCGTCGATGACCTCCATGATGCGGTGCAGCGCCGAGTCGGTGCCGATGGTCATGTCGGTGCCGCAGAAGTCGTTGTCGATGGAGCCCACCAGCCCCACGATGTTCAGGCGGCAGTTCTTCTTCGCCACCTCCTCGCTGATCTGCCCTGCGGGGGTCACAGCCACCACACCGGTTACTTCAGGCCACTCATGTCCCTACCACCACAGTGCAGGAGCCCAGCCCTCTGTGGGGTCACAGGGGTGACTCTGCAGACCTCAGCACCCCGAACGCCCTTGTCTATCGGGGCTCACCCACCCTCTCGGACCAGCTCCTCGAGCAGCCCAGCCCACTCGGAGCGGAAGATGTCAGCGCCGGTGAGGCTGCCGTCGCCGCCGATGACGCACAAGTTGGTGATGCCGTGCTCCACCAGGTTGCGGGCGGCCCGGAGCCGACCTGCCCGCGTGGTGAAGGCCTTGCAGCGGGCACTGCCGATCACCGTCCCGCCCTGGGGACAGAACGGGGCACGTGGCTTGTCACACACGTTCAGAGGGGCTGGGATCTGGACTCCCGTGGCCCCGTGGTGACCCTCACCAGCTGGATGATGTTGGAGACGCTGAGCCAGTTGGCTTGTTTGATGTTGTCACCCCCCTCCACCAGCCCCTCGTAGCCCTGTGGAGAAGCAGAGGGTGGAAGTGAAAGGTACCCCGGCACAGGGGGGCTGGCTCCCCACAGCCGTGATGGGGAACAGGGGGAACCCCAACCTCATAGATGAGGAAGACCTTGGCTCCCACGTATATCCCCATGCGGGTGACAGCGCGGACAGCGGCGTTCATGCCTGGAAAAGCAGTATGTGAGCTGGCATCCAGCACCCCACAGGGGATGGGATCCTATCAGAGACCCTGAGGTGTTCCTTCCAGCGGGGGGAACCCCATGGGACCCTGCACCCCACAGGGGACGGGATCCTATGGGTGACCCTGAGGTGTCCCCTTGAGTGGGCGGGGAGCCACGTGGGCTGAGAGCGGGGAAGCTCCGCGCACAGCCGGGCCGAGAAACTGACCGGGAGCGAGCTGCTTATCCCGGGGGGAGACGGGCATGGGACACGGACGGACATAACCCCTCCGCGGGGCTCCCCACGTGGGGCTCCCCCCGAGGGGCTCCTGCCCTCCCACGGCCCGAGGGTGATGGGGACGGGGAAGCCCTGGGCAAGGGGTCCCCATCCGCCCGCCCCGGGGAGCAGCGCGGGCCGCGGACCCCGGCCCCGGGCGGTCGCGGGCACGGACACGCGGGGGAGCCCCCCGCCCCGCCGGGCGCACCTTGCGCATCCCCGCCGCTGGTGAGAACAGCGATGGCCATGCCGGCCCCCGCCATCCGCAGCCGCTCCAGCTCCGCCGCCGCCATCGCTGCGCTCCCGGCACCGGAGCCGCCGCCGCGACACGCCCCG
>VRYO01001147.1:1866103-1932956 GCA_009812075.1 Sialia sialis | reverse complement strand
CCTGTCACCTCTGCTGCTCCTGCCTGGGATGTGCTTTCCCCTCCTCCTCTGTTCCCACAAACCGGTTTTGCCCAAGCCCCACATTCCCGTGCTCCTGGGCAGCCCGGTATCACCGCGGGGTCTCTGGCATGACCCACCCCATCCCTCCCGGTGTCCCTGTCCCAATGTCTCGCTCCATCCGCGAGAGCCACGAGCAGCTCCGTGCCCAAAGCCTCCCTCTCTGTAAAACCGGAGCTGTGTGGAGATAACGGAGGGAAAATAATCCCGGCCGCTGGAAAAGCCACTGCCATGATCAAACCGAGGGGAAGCAAAGCTGTGTGTGGCACAAGGCTGGGGCTGTGCCAACTCAGTGCCCAGTGTGCTGCTGGTGAGGGGTACTGAGGGTGGGAGCGTGGTGACCCTGTCCCCTCCTTCTGTCCCTGCAGTCACCCAGCACCTGCGCTGCCACCTCGGCTGCCTCCTCTACCCCAACGGCACAGCCCAGAGCTTCTACGAGGTGACCCTCAACAGGACAGCGTTCCTCAGCTTCCATGTCCCCAACGCCACCTGGCAGCGACGCTGGCCCGGCGACCTCCCCGTGGCCGCCTACGCCCAGGAGCAGCTGATGAAATACCCCACAACCACACAGGACCTGCAGTATTTCCTCAACACCACCTGTGTCAGCATCCTGCAGGCTCAGAGCACCAGGACAGGTGCGTGGTGGGGCCAGGGCTGGGGACAGGGACGGGGTGGCGTGGCCCAGTTGTCACCTCCATCCCTCTCGCCTCTTGCAGGAAAAGTCAGCGGCCGATCGCGCACTCCGCTGGTCCTGGGGCTGATCCTGGGAAGCCTGGCCCTGCTGGGCATGGCCCTGGGCATCTTCCTGTGCACGGGAGGGAGCTGCTAGCGTGGGCAGCTGTCCCATGTCACCCCATGGACACAGGGAACTGTCATCTTCCCGTGCATCCATCATCACCCTGTGGAGGCAGGGGACAGACCCATCATCTCCCTGCCAAGGCAGGGGGTGGATCCATCATCTTCCCAAGGATCCAGCAACTCTCCATGAATCCATCACCACCCTGGGGAGGCAGGGGCTGGATCTCCCATCCCTGCACAGAGACAGAGGATCATCCCCCCATGGAGGCAGGGACCAAGCCCATCCCTCACAAGGGATGCAAGTCCCTTGTGCCACAGACTTTCCTCCCCAAGGACACTGGTGGCTTCCCAGTCCTGTCCCAGCCAACTGGTCCCTCCAGCAGCCCCTGTGGACAGTCCTCATGCTGGACAATGCACTGAGACTCCACACAGAAACACTGGGAAAATGGAAAAATGGCGGGGGGGTGGCACGGGGGGAAAGCAGCAGGAGGAACAGCCATGGAATGGTTAAAAGGATGTGTTAAACCCTCATTTCTCCCTGTTCCGGTGGGGATGGAGGGAGGATGCCGCACCTTGTGTAATAAAGCCACCCATCAGCTCTCACCACACCTTTGGCTGCTCTCGTTCCCCTTAGCAGCACCGATGTGGGGTTGTGCATCCATCCTGGCTGCTGCTGCTGAGTGGGCTCGTTGGTGTTGCCAACCCCTGTGCCACACCTTGGGTCATGGTCTAAGTTTTCCAGGAAAACTGTCTCTGGAAAGACACTGGTGGTGTTTGCAGGAGGGTGTTGCACCTCCTGAGCTCATTTCAACCTTGTCCCAGCTTTGGTTTGACTCAATTAATTTTCTCAATGTTTTTCATTTCCTCGCTCAGTGGGAGGTGCTGAGGTCAAGCACACACAGCTGTGAGGGGACATTTTTGCTTTTCCACAATCCAAATCCAAGCTAAACACTCCACTGTTTAAACTTCGATTGCATTGATAAGAAACTCTTGGCCACGTTGCCCTTTCACCCAAAAGGGGATTTTGAACTCTCCTGCGCATCTCCACTGCTCTGGTGGCAGGAAGGGCTGGGGATGAGCCAGGAGCTGGCTGGGAACAGCACAGGAGAGAGGCTTTCCTGTGTTAGCTTCCAGCTCTTTCCTTTCTAATCACCCTGTGAGCAAGACATCTGGGATGAGGGGAGGTGGGAAAAGAGACGAGAGACAGAAGGGATGCGAAGATGACCTTAGGGCTGGTCCTCGTGGAGGGATGAAGGAGGAGGTCTCCAAAGCCCACATCCCATCACCCTGGCCCTCAGCCACGCTGGAGCAGCCCCTGCCTCTCTCAGGCTCCTGGGGCAGGGGCCGGGGCGCTCCCCACCCTTGGCGGGCTCCGAGAGGCTGGAGAATCCAAAACAACATGGGAACGTCATCGCCCGGCCCTTGGAGCAGTGCCCTTGGCAGGAGCTGTGCTCTGAGCGCTCTGTGTCCCTGCTGCCAGCACCCAGGGACACCAGGGCAGTGCCCAAGGTCACATGTGCTGCACTGGCTGCCACAGAGGGATTCAGTCCCTTCCAGCGGGGACAAACCGCTGCACTCCCAGCTCTGAGTTTCTGACTTGGGGCATCTCTGCTACCTGCAGATGCTGCCCCATGGTCCCCAAGACTTGCAGAGATTCCCATTCCCAGTCCCCTCTGCCTGGGCTGCAGCTCCTTGGGATGCTGGGATGGCTGAGAGTGGATGCTCTGGGGTCCCCACAGCTGTGATGGAGCAGGGATGGCACCCAGGACAGACACAGGTGGCAAACCCTGGGGGAGGAAGCCTGGAACAGCAGAGCTTGTTTTGTTTTTTGCTCCAGAAATGTGTCATCTTTTGGACAGATGAGCAAATCTGAGCTTCTCCACTTCACACAGCTCTGGAGAATCCTTTTTCTGGCCCTGAGTCTCCCGTGTGTGTCTGCAGAACACTCCAGAACGGAGCTGACTCTGCTGCTCCTCTTGAGTTTCCACAAGGGACTGGGCAGTGGGCATCCCTCAGAAGTGCAGAACCTTGAGGAACAGCCTCAAATCTACTGATGTCCATGGGCAAGGCACCCAAACCTGGCACCTCCATCCCACGGCACCTCCAACCTGACACAGTGACAAGCACAGAGGGGTTATGGTGGCAACACCGACTTCCAACACATCATAGCCCCAAAATTTCTCTTCCTCACCCCAAACATCGCAATTTGTTGCCCTGACATTTCTCTTCCTCACCTCAAAACCCTCAAGTGCCTCATGGCTGGGCCGCTGAAGCCTGGCTGGGTGTGGCAGTTGGGGACAGTGGCCTGGCTGCCTCACAGCTGGGAGCTGGGCTCCTGTTTTGCCATCACTCCAACATGGACCAGCAGCCACATGCACGATCATCCTTTCCCAAATTTGACTGCTCTTCCGCCCCAGATCGCAACCTGGGACAGGTGCCAGTGCGTATTCCATCACTGAGGGGTGGTTTCAACTTTCTCCTTGGAGGACTTTTGGGTTCTGCAGGAGGGTGAATGAAGCCACACAGAAACCTCTGGCAGCTTCACCCAGCTCCCAGAGTGACCCATCTCTGTTATCTTGCTGGGCAAGGCTTTGTTTTCCACAGTTCCCATCACTCCGCTCCGCTGTCGCGGTCTTGGATAGGGGCTCAGATAAGATGCCCAAGCCTTGATCCCTGTTCCAGTGAGGCAATGCCCATGTGCCAGGAACCAGCTCTTTCCTTCACCTCATCCCATGGGGAGCTTGGATGGGGTGGGCAGGTCACCACATCTCTCCCTCTGCAAGGTCGGTATCTCCATCCTTTGGGAGCTGCTGTGCCTCAGGACAAAGGGCGGGATGGCTCCAGGAGCTGCCCAAAAGCAGTGATGGGCTCTGGTGCCTGCTGGGGGTGGGAGAGGGAAAACGAGTGGGGCTGATGGGATCCATCTGGCAGGAAGCAGGGCTATCCCTGTAAACACCTCTTACGCACTCGGAGCTGCACTGGTGTCATTGTGGCTTTTCAGGACTAAACAAACTCAGATTCTCAGAGGTTACTGTGCCACAGCTACAGATGTTTTAATTCCTGACTTTGGGACACCGTTGTTAACCCCAGGGGCTGCACTAGAAACCTCCTGCTCCCACATGGAAGGCAGCAGCAACCTGGAAGAGCCTCCCAGCGCAGGGAAGGGCGGCGCTGGCCACTCCCTCCTCGCAGGGTGGCCGGAGCCCAGCGCTGCCCTCTTCCCTTCCCACTCACCTCCCAGGTCAGCCCGGGAAACAGGAGAGAGCTGGCTGCTGGCCAGGAGCACGGATAGAGGCAGGCAGGATGAAGGCAGCGGGTACCACCCATCCCACACCTCTGCCCTGCCCCAGAGGGCCGCCCTCTCCCTGGGAGCTGCTCTGGAGCGAGCCAGGCTGCTCCACCAGGCTGCTCCACCAGGGATGGGGGCTCCTGGCTGGGAAGAATCAGCACTTCACCTTCCCTTCCCAGCTGGAGGCTCCCACTCCAAAACCACGTGTCCTCAGAGCAAACTCTTCTCTTGGCACCAGCCCCTTCTCCCTTCTTCCTCCTCTGCCCAGCCCTGGAGCAGAAAGGTTCAGAGAGAGATAAACACATGAAAAAACAAGACTTTTCTTTGGAAAAACCCAAGCTTACACGGTGCTTTCAAACAAGTTTCCCGGGAAAAATGGCTGTTTGGCAACACTTACACCCACTTCCCAGAGTGGGGAGCAGCCCATGATGTGGCTGCCACTGGGAGCTAAGCCCTCCTTCCAAGACTCCCACACCAAGAGCTGGAGCTCCTTGGAGCAGCCCCAAAACCTCACCATCCAGTCTGGGATGGGGAATGTGCCTCTAGGTGCAGCCAGCCCGGGCTGTGGAGGGACAGAAGACATGGACAAGGCTGTAGAGCATGATGGAAACATGGATCTGAGCCCTCCCATCCTCAGTCTGTGGACTCGTCATTCCATCTGCTCCTTCCCCTCCCAGGCTGGGAGGGATCCAGGCAGAGGGTGGGAACAGTGCTGATGAAGGTGATGATGTGTAAAAGCCAGCCTGTGGCTGGCCCTGAAGGAACACACACAGCCCCTGGAGGTGCTGAAAACAATTCCCTTCAGGAATAAACCAGGACCCTATTCCAGCCAGGCCTTCCCAAAGCAGCATGGACTGCTGGGAATGCATTCCAAGGACAAGTGCTCTCCTAGAACTGAGCATACCTTCATCTGAACCCTTACAATCCTCACCCTCCCAAGCAAATTTGTGTTTATTTGTTCAGCTTGGGAATGGTGTTGCTGAGAAAGGACTGGAAATCCAAGCTGTGCATGACAGAATTCTCAGCCTGAAGGTTCAGTCAGGATCCTTGTTTGGTGTCAGACCAAGATGTGAACACCTCAAGCTTGTGGGAAGCATTTCTATGGATAAAGGAGTCCGTGTGTGCCATGACTCGCTCCCACCAGCTCCACGTCACCAGAGAAGGGGACAGAGGATGTCATGGACACCTCTGCATCCCCAGCTCTTGGAGCACAAATATTCCATGATCCTAAAGGGTCAGAACCAAAACTACTGGGAACATTTGAGCAAGCACTGCCGTTGCTGCTGGGCAAAAGTATGGGAGCCCTGGAAGCTTTTGAAGAGTGTTGGAGGCTGGCTCTGAACACACCCCGCAGCAGGGGGGAAAAAGTGGAAGGAAGCAGGGATGCTTGGTTGGAATTTGGGGCTTTTTTCCTGTTTTTCTCCTTGCTGGTGTGCAGAGCCGCGGCTCTGCAGCCATTGTTGTGTTCTCCAAAGAGTCTGGCCCCACAATGCAATAAAAACAAACCACAGGAAGGAAAGGAATTAGCAGGGAAAGGAAAAGCAGCAGTGGGAACAAGGACTCAGGCCCAAAATAAACCTGCTGGCTGCTGCTGGGGGTGCAGGTAGGAGAGGTTACACCTTCCCCTGGGAAGAACTTGGAGCTTAGGGGTGAAATCCTGGCTTTTTGGATTTATTCCCACAGGTGTGCAGGGTTGCAAGGGGCTGGAGTAACAGCAAACAGCCCCATGCCCAGGGATATGGGAAGGAATTCCTTTGAAATCTGAGGTTTCCTAGAAACTTGAACTCGGAGGGAGCACCTGGAAAAGTCTGCGAATCATGGGCAGAGAAAGCAGCCTCAGCTGGGGTTACTACTTCATCCTTATGGAGTCTGAGGAGAAGCAGAGACCAAGGGTTTGGCATTGCAGGTTTGTCTTAGCTGCTCCCCAAACCCCTGCTGTGCTCTGCCAAGGCAAATGTACATGATGATCCAACAGGAAATCTTCCCGGGGCTACTGCTTCCCCTGCGTCACTCCCACCGGAGCTGCAGGGCTGGGCGGGACTTGCTGCAGCAAGGGCAGCATGGCCACAGGGGCTGTCCTACCTCCAGCTCCCAAGGAAGGAAAATGGAATAAACCAAAACCAAAACCACCTTGAGGCTGCATCTGCTCCTCCCTGTAGGCTAACCAGAGCTCACGCACTTCCCAAATTGGGAATGGGGTAGGGAGAAGCTGGAAGGATCTCACTTTACAGCCCCCAAGACCCCTGAAGGAACTGCAAGGAGCATGGAGACAGGTGGTGTTGGGCTCTTCTCCCAGGGAACAAGGGACAGGACAAGTGGAAACGGCCTCAAGTTGTGCCAGGGGAGGTTTAGATTGGATGTGACAGAAAATTCCTTCCCTAAAAGGGTGGTCAAGCCCTGGCATAGCTGCCCAGGGCAGTGCTGGAGTCCCCATCCTTGGAGGGCTTTAACAGATGTGTGGATGTGGCACTTGGGGACATGGGGCAGTGCTGGGGGGACAGTTGGACTTAACCTCAGAGAGCTCTTCCAGCCTAACTGATTCCATGATTTCTCTTGCTGCCTGGCACAGGGAAGCCCAGGTCTGTCCCAGAAACACATCACCAGGGAGCTTTTGCCATTCCAACTCCAACAAACACTTTATTCCCATCAGCCTCACCTGTCCTCACGGAGGACAGAGCGCAGGAGGGGAGGGAGCTTTTCCACACTGGTTCCATGTGGGGACAACGAGGGACAACCAAGGCCATGAGGAGCCATTCCCAAATTCCACCATGACCAAGGAGTCTGTGCTAAGCTGGTGCAACTTCAAATTTCAAACCAAGCATTGACTTTTGGGACTTGGAAGTTAAGAGAGGCCCATAGGGGCCTTGAGAGACTCTTTTCCCAACCAATTTTGGGGCCTAACACAGCCCAGTGCACCCCCCAACAGCACCAGTATTCCTGCCCCAAAACCAGACTCTGAACCAACACCACACTCAGGACGCAGAGGGGAAGGGCCAAGATTTAAAATACCACCCCAAAATAACAGGAATTTGGAAGAAATTTACACAAAGGACATAAAAAGCAGGAGCAGCTATGAAAATATGTTGAGATGGCCAAGAAAAGTCACATCAAAATATATTTAAAAACCAGAAATTCCAATCTGTGTGGAATTTAAAATTCTTTCCCCCACCTATGTTTTCCTGCTCAAGGAATCTCTGTTGTTCCAGGACGCGGAACATGATAGGCAGCACCAGTTATGTCCTGAAAAAGTATTCCCCCAAACTCTGAGCACTTCCATAATTTACAAACCAAAGATGAGCTAAACCTCAATCATTGCCCCCCTCCCTCTTCCCCCTTCTACAGTGGGCAGGAGAAAAGACCTCAATTCTGACTTTGCAATTCCAGGGAAGTCCAATTTTTCCACACATCAATATCCCTGCAATCCATTGTAGACCTTCTGCACTGATCCTTGCTTCAACAGCTGCTTGAGACCTGCAAGGGAGAAGGGAGAGTGTCACACCCTGCAAGGGCAGGGGATGTCACACACACAGCACAGCAAAGATGTCAGGATGACTTTTCCAACTCTTCCCCGTTCATGAAACCCCGTGCTAAACATTCCAAGGAACTGGCAGTTCAGGGATCTGCATTCTTATTCTTGGTATCAAATCCTTACCAAACAGGCTGAAAGAGTGAGTCAGCCTCTAAATCCATAATAACTCATCTCCTGGGGTCAGCACGACAGGGAAGGGCTGGCAGGTCTCCACTGCTGCTTAAAGGGCAGGTCCACATGGAGCAGAGGAAGCAGAGTGGCAAGGGTGGATGTGTCAATGCTTTTCCAGAGGTTACAGAGGGAGTCCCTCTGATTAGCTCAGCCTGGTCACTCACTGCCCTGGAGTCCCTCAGGACACAGCCTCAAAAACCACTGAGCCAAAAGCAGGACCCATAAGAGAGGGAAAATCCCAACACTGTGGGTGACCTTCAAATAACTAAAAAAAGGACATTGAGGGCTGGAGCATGTCCAGGAAAGGGGCTCAGCCTGGAGAAAAGGAGGCTCAGGGGGAACCTTCTGGCTCTGCACAACTCCCTGACAGGAGGGGACAGCCGGGGGGGGGAGTTGGACTCTGCTCAGGGGAGCAAGGGATAGGATGAGAGGAAATGGCCTCAAGTTGCTCCAGGGGAGGTTTAGATTGACTATCAGGAATGAAACCAACCAATTTACTTGTACAGAAGAAAATTCCAACCTTTCAGGCATGTAAATCCTTCAGCAAATCCTGCTAAAATCAGTTTGTTTCCCTGCAACCCTTGTCCTGCTTGTCTATCCTTAAACCTCATTCTTTTGTCCTTAAAACCAGTGATGGGATGCATAAGGGTCACAGTAGCTGTTTAAAATGCTGGAAAACTCTACTGATAATAGTGACTGGAAGCAGGATGTCTCTCTGCCCGGCAAGAACTTCTCATGTTCCTTCCCTGATGGCCAGAGATTCCTGAACTCTTTTCAGGAACACCAGGACAAAGTGAACCCCTGCCCAGGAGCTGCTCATTACTAGGTCATTCTCCAAGGCAAATTCACTTCCTCCTTTGCATCCAGAGGAGGGTCCAAGTCACTTCCTGGCTGGTAGGTGAAAGGACGTGGCTCCTGGATGTCTGGTTCTTAAAAAAAAAGGCTGTAGACCGAGAAAGGTCTAGGAAAATACTGGGATTAGCACTATCCCACACCTCATTTCCCAGCAGCTCTCACATCTCTGGCAGCTGCCTGCTGGCCTGAAGAACACCCTCAACAGTGCACAGGATATTTCAATACATACCCGAGGTTTAATCAGGAATTTTAACCAGGAATCCTAACAATTGGTGCTACTGCACTTCAGGCACTTTTTACTGGAGCCTGAAGTCAGTTTTTCCTTTGAAATGTTCCTGATACCAACCAGAAGTGACAAGTTACAGAACAGAGGGAGAGGCAGCTCTGATCAACACTGATCAAGTCCCACAGCAGGAAAGAAGGGATATTATTTCTGTGACTCCAAAGCTCAGGGTGGTGCTCTCAGAACCACAGTATCTTCTGACAGCCCCAGGAGCTGGACATGTGGTCAGGAGATAAGAAATGAGGACCACTGCCAAAAATAAGGGAAAAGGGGATGTTTTGAATTCTGAAGCCTACAGTTTTCCATTGAATGTGTACACTGAACTGCTGCCACACACAGGGATAGACCTATTCCCTCATAAAACTCCTGAAATCATGGATGTTTGGAGATACCCAGCACACAGAAAGGCATCTGACTGCCTAGCCAGTCACCTTCCCCTGGGAAATGTGGAATTGCTTTAGGAGGGACAGAAACACCCAAGGCCCTGTGCCTGAACACACCCATGCCAGTGCTATCATCTCTGCTCCCGGATATCCACAGAGGTGTGTGAGCAATTCTGTCAGAAACATGAGCAATTCTGTCAGAAACATGAGCAATTCTGTCAAAACCACGGAGGCTTCTGTCACTGCTCCCTGCCCAGTGTCCAAACTGCCAAGAGCAACAACTGGAATAACCTGACATCTGTTTCAGAGCTGCTGTTGCCTGATGAAGCTTCTGGAAGGGCAGCAGAGCCTGGACTGATGGTTCACAGTGATGTGGTAATCATGGCCTGCATAACACTCGTGGAACAAGAGGGAAAGCACAGGGATAAAACCAAGATCACTCTAAGCCCAGCTCAGAGGTACAGACCTCCCAGTCCAAACAACTGCAGGAAGAGCTTTGGGACATCTGGAGCTGCAGCCACCAACGGGACTGCACAGGGTGGCCAAGGCAGCAGCAAGTGCCAAGGGTGGAATAAAACCCACCCAGGGCTTGGCTTCCCACTACAAACTTGAGGAGTCCAGGAAATCCACCAAAAGAAGTGAATCCACTTCAGAAGAAGCCCTGGAAGAAGTTCTGGGGATGGGGATTTCCTGAAGAGTTGCACTAGTACATGCCAGGAATATCTTAGTCCCACGGCAGAGGATGAGACCCTTGACTCCTACTCTGACATGGAGCAGCAGAACCACAGACACTGCTGGAGCAAAGAATTCTCTCCTAGGAGTATAGGATTTAAAGATTTACCCTCCTGGCAATTTTAGGATTCCTACATGGTTCATCAGGTTTCCATCTGAGCACTGAAGCTGAGCAGAAGATCTGTCCTAGAGGGAGCAGGGTGGAAGGAGCTGTGGGGAGGAACAACCCCTCTCCCGATGTAGTGTGACATTTCTTACCCTCAGCAGCAGAGGGATTTCCACAAGAAAAAATATCCAAGAAAGTAGCAGCGGGGGCAGGAAAACCCTTTGTGATCCCATTCCAGCCAAGGCAAAGCAGACAGAGGCTGAGCCCAGCAAGTCTGTGGGGTCAGACTGATGAGCAGCTCCAAAACAAAGCACCTGCAAACTTGCCAAGAGCTGCATTCCAGCAGCAGCACATCCCAACTTCAGCCACAACCGCAGCAGCCAAGGGAAGTGGGAGTTAATCTCATGCCATCAGCCAACGGTGTATGTTGGACAAGGGGCACAGGGACACCAGGACAGGATAGGCCAGCCCCTCCTGACTGCTCCAGCCCCTGTGGAGCTGTGCCAGGCTCTGGCACGCACCTTCCCGCTGCTCAGCTGTCAGCTGCTCCTTGGGGAACTCCACATCGAAGGTGATGATGAGGGAGCCTTTGATGTTGTTGTTATCAAAGTTTGGAAGACCTTCGCCCTTCTTCCACAGCTTGGCGCCGGGTTTTGTGGTTTTATCCCGCACGATGTGAACCTGGCCAGAAAAGGAATTTTAGAACATTGTTGGTGGTACAGGAGCAGCACCTCAGGATCACTGGGGTTGGGAAAGACTTCCAAGATCATTGAGTCCAAGCCATGACTGATTCTGACCTTGTCAAGCAGAACAGAGCACTGAGGGCCACATCCAGGTGTTCCCTGGACACCTCCCTGGGCAGTCCATGTTCTGTGTGTGCACCCCAATACTCCAGCACTCTTTCCAACCCACTGGAAAGCTCCAGCTGGCATTGATTCCTTGCCAAAGCCAGTGATATCCTGTGAGTCCAGGCAGTTTTACTGGACACAAGCCAGAACTAACACCACAAACTGCTGGGACAGCCTGGAAGCGAGGCACACACTGAGCACGCCCCTCAGAGAGCCCATTTTGGCTCCATGGGAATTGGCCTGGAATGCTCCAACAGAGGGAATACTGTAGGATAACCAGACCCTGAGCAAGCCAACCCTCAGCACAGAGCTGCAGGTGAATTTGGGATGCACACAACATCTTGGGGCTCACCTTGTGCCCGTCCAAGTGGGCAATATCCATCTCAAAGCCTGTCAGTGCCTCGACCAGCGAGATTGTCACGTTTGTGTACAAGTCATCTCCTCTCCTTTCAAACACTGGGTGCCTGTGGAAATAACAGTCATTGAACTTTACTCATTCCCCAGAGGGGAAAGAGGTCTTTGAGCTTCTGTCCTTCTATTTGGGAGTTTGGAGAAATCATAAATAGGAGGGGAAGTGAGATATTAATCAAATTTACCCTCTTTTTCCTGTGTAAGATAGGCACTGATAAGTGTATTTTCTATTTCTAGGGCACTGAGTGGTGAGGTGTGGCAAGAACTCCTGACTCACACAGCAATTTTCTTAATAGTGCATTTCCTTACAATAGTCAGATTGTGTGCTAGGAAAAAGGAGATATTTTCTGAATCACACATGGTGAATTCAAGCCAAAAAAAATATGATACTTTGATAATGCCACTTTTAACAGCATCAAGTCCAGCTCCTCCAGCACCACGAGAGCTGTGCTGAATGCCAGGCCTGCACCTGCTCTGCTCCATCTAGACAAGAGCCTAACTTAAGAGACTTACTTAAGAACTTTTATTCGGAAGCGCAAATCTCCTGGCTCCCCATCCACATGGGGCTCACCTGTGGGGGAGAAAGAAAAGCTTTGCTTAAAGGAAATAGTTAGGAACCAGTGGACAGACAGGATATTACAGACTTGCAGCTCACAAGTCAAAGGAAAAAAAGCAACTAATTGATCTTTAAATTAGCAAAATTCTGCTTAAAGGTCTAGGGCTTTCTTAGAGTTGCCTCAGCAAGGTCACATCTCTGCTTTTCTGTAGAGCTGTCTGCATGTTCATGATGTCCTTTAGTCACTGAAGGGAAGAGGGGATCCCTTATGGGCTGAAGCCTGGAACAGATGCTCCTGCTCAGGTGTTACACAAAACATCAGATTTAGAGCTGGTTTTGTGCACGTCCCCACTCCCAGCTAAGGGAGTGGAACTGTGTTATCCAGACTTAGGAACCTGCTCCTGGATTCCAGCACATGCAGAGGACATTTCCAACCATATGGGGGGCTTGGGGCTCTGCCAGTGCCAGGGAAGGACTGGAGAGAAGCAGCTCAGAGCTGAGCACACACTCACCTTCCCCAATGAAGGGATACTCCATGCCATCCCTCACCCCTGGCTCTATCTCCACTTCCAGCGTCCGCTCCTCATTCACCAGCCTGAAAACAGGAAGAGCAACCCAGCACTCAGTCTTTAACTTTATTTATTTATTCCAACTTCATCTCAACTTCTAATTTGTGTCACTGGTGTAAGGGGAACAGCCCCACAAGCTCACACATGCTCTCCCTTGTTCACACATCTCGACCTAGAGGGTCAGAGCTCCCTTTTTGGTGAGCTGAGACTCAGGGAGTGCAGAAGGTGCAGTTGAAAGCTCCCAAATACACAGTCAGCACCAGGGTGTGTGACTACAGCACGGCATTCCATATCCAGCTGTTCCCAGCTGTGTGCTTCCCGTTTAGATTTAGCTGTGTGACTGTGCAAGGAATAAAAGGCTGGGAGAGGAAACTGGGGAGCTCTACATCCAACAGATGTAAGAATCAAAAATGAGAATCCTGTGTTAAGGCTTCTCAAAGTCCCCAGCTCTTCCTGGGAAGACAGGCACGTTTCCCCACCTAGCGGTGGGTTTTGGAATAAACATCTCTATATTCCTACATAAAATCATGGAATTTATCATTCCGTGGAGCAGGAAAAATCACCAAACTCACTTGACGTTGGGACATTCATCACAAACAACTTCCTGAGTCATCTGGAAGCGCCCAGGCCCCAGCTGGGTGGTTCTCATCTCCTGCCTGCAGTTGCATTTCCGTTTGCCAGGTGCCTGTCTTGCCACTGGCTTGTTCCTGACAACCTGCAGGGAAGAGAGAGAGGTTGATGTCAGCGTTTCTGGGTCTTCACAAGGGTCTGGATTTCTCTGAACAGACAATGGTTTGGGTTGGAAAGGACCTTAAAGAACACGGTGGTGCTGCCACAGTAGCTCCAAATGTGGCCCCAGCAAAACACTGACGAGTTTTTACCTTGTGATCACACATTAAACACCAGAAAAGCTCTCTCTGACATCATATTGCCACTCTCTTTCCTTTTCCACACTTCTCCACACAGGAAAGGCAACACTAGGATGGAGAACCCCACACTTACACTTCCTTGTCCCATATAACAAGGAAATTATCTGGAGTTCTCCCAACAGCCACAACACAAAATCAACCAATGGAAAGCCAGCATGGAGGGACTGTCAGCACCAGAGATAGAGCTTGTTTAAAAGAAGATAATAATTTTCCATGTACTCCTCTCTGTTATATAATCTGGAAACTTGCAGTGAAATGTTTGGCCACAGGAGACTGAAAAATCCTCAATGTTGGTTTTGCAAGAACTGCAAAGTGAATTTGAAGCTTATAAACAGCCCCTCAAATATCCCTAAATTTTACAGAGGGATAATTTATACCCCTTCCAACTGGGCTGTTGCACGAATCAAGCTGAGCTGACGACTGACAGTCAAGAAATCAGTATTATCACACTTTATGGAGACAATGCCAGATGGAAGAGGTGAATAAATGTGTGGTTTTTTCAGTAAACTACAGGAAATAGCACCACAACATCCTCCACTGCCAGACAGAAAAGGAGCATCTATTTCAGCTCTAATTTTAGGAGAAGACATTCTGAGCTCTAGTAACCTGGGAACACCTGGAAACACTGAGACAAGTGAACTTACTTCTACAAAGTTTCCAGAATACACCTCCTCCAGTGTGACCTCCAGGTCCACAATGATGTCACTTCCTCGGGGAATATTCCTGTCTTGCTGCCTTGGGTTTCCTCCAAACATGAATCCAAAGTCCCCAAAGAAGCTGGAGTTAAGCACATTGATTAGGTCAGGAAGGAATTCTGGGCAAATGCTTCTACTCCACTAAAAAACATCCTCCTCCCAGTCCTAAAGCTCCAGAGTAAACCAGGAACATCTTTTTGCTCCTGCAGAACACAACTAAACCCTTCAAACAAAGCAGCAACTCTTGGGAAGATTTTTCTCCACTTAAGAAAACAAAATTTGCAGCAGAACACTCAAAACCTCTCCACACTGCACTGCTGCTCCAAAAGGTGTAAACTCTGAGTAGCACTGCAAGTAGCTTGGTTTTCAGTAGTTTGAGGACAAGAGAGATGAGGAAAACTCCTGCATGTTATCCCTCAGAACAGAGCAGTCCTCACCCAGGATTATAGCAGCTGAGCAACTTCTGGAATTACTTCAGGAAATTTATCCAAAGGGGCAGAAAATCAGGTTCTGTCCTAACAACGTGCAAGTGCCTTTGGTTTTTAATGCTCCAAATCCTACAGGTGCTGTGCAAATAACCACAGCATTGCTTTGCAGAAGGAAAAGTGTCCCCACAGTGATGTGTGACAACAGATTGAACCGCAGTCACACACAGATAACCTGAGAAAGTTCCCATGTGTTTGAAGCAGGTGCTGCACCTGAGAAACCACCCACAGTGCCCAGAGGTGCCCCTGTGGGAAGTCTCTACCAGTTCCTGCTTGCAGCAAGGAGTGGGGCACACCAAAACTTTAAATTGCATGTGGGATACCCCCTGTAAATGTATTTCTTCCAGTTCTCACTCACACATCAGTGACCTTGGGCCAACAAACAACGTCAAAGGGGTGCGTGAGCATCCCAGAATCAGAGCAGCAGCTGCAGGGCAGCCCAAAGGGGTTAAAGCTCCTTACTGGGAGAAGATGTCTCCGTGGGAGCTCTGGTGCCCATCCTTCAGGCCCTCCTCTCCATAGGCATCGTACTGCTTCCTCTTCTCTTCATCTGACAGCACCTGGAAAAGGCAGGGGTGTGGGAAAAGCTTTCACTTGGAGCTGAGGGGAGGTGTTGGACAAGGTTCTGAGGGCCCCCAGCACTTCTCACTGGGGACACTACAGGAGCCCTGCTTGCTGTGCTGGCTAGAAAAGTTAAGACCATAACAAGCATATTTCATTCATTAAAAAAAGCAGGACCAACCTGGGAAATGTAAACATTGAGTTTATCTTATATACTAAAAAAAGAACCAGAAGGAATAATTCAAATCCTACAAAGCAGGACATGCTGAGACAAATAACCACATAGCACCATCCCTGCGTCTCAGCTGTGACTTTTAAGCATGGATTTATTTCCTAAGTTTTGATCTTTGCTCTTTCCTGCCTCAGGGATCCAGAAGTCTCTGGTCACATTTAGTCTGCCTTGCCCTTCCTCCCTCATTGATCCTATTTGGAAAGGCCAGAGCTGGCAGGTTGGCTTTCAGGAGGCTGCACAGGAGTGGGAACAGATGGAGAAGCAACTCAACAGGTGGAGAAGCAGCTAAAAGATGAAAACCAGCTGAATTTGGGGTGTCTGGAGAAGCCGTGGCTGCCCCATCCCTGGAAGTGTCCAAGGCCAGGTTGAACAGGGCTTGGAGCACCCTGGGCTAGTGGAAGGTGTCCCTGCCCATGGCAGGGGGTGAGACCGGATGAGCTTTGAGGTCCCTCCCAACTCAAACCACTCAGATTCTGTGGAATTATAACCATTAATAAATAAAAACAGGGAAAAAATCAGCCGTGACTTCACTATTGTCACCCAGCAGGTAAGGGTTCAGTTCTCCCTTTGTCACTTGAGATTCCCATGGGAACTCCTCCCAAATCCATCCCGGGACTCATGACTCTTTGTGGAAGAGTCTCAGCTCCCTCTCCTGGATCAGCTCCTTCCTAGATCAAACAGCTGCATTCAGACCACGCAGCTCCGGGCTGGAATCAGCGAGCCCGTGAAAGTGAAGAGCCTGAACAGGTTCATTAGCCTACTTTCCCCTCAGTTTCTTAGGAAAGCTTTGCCATTATCAGCTACCCAGACCCTGAGCAGCAGTGCTGTTAACAGAGGCATTATGGTGAGGAAAATTCTGGTTTATAAGGGACACAAAATTCTGGCTCCATTTTTTCCCAAAACAACCAAATGAACTCACTGTATCCCACAGCTAATTCAGCAGAAGGATTTCCAGGCTGTCCTGGCTAAATACAGATAAAAACCTTGCAGGGAGGGCAGAAAAAGCTTCCTCCAAACCTCACACACAGCAATACTGATTTCTGATTTGATTTTACAAATATTTTTTCACTCAGCTTTTAAACAGAAAGAATAATCTCAACTGCTGGCAAACATTTAAATAAGCTGGAACTTTGGGAAGAGGCAGGGAAATCCTTTGCCAGCAGAAAGTGCCAACAAGATCCCAGCTCACAGAGGCAACACCAAACTCACAGCTCCACATGCACCCATCCTGAGGTGCTGCAAATGATGGGGGGATTACTTTTATCCACAAAAAAATTCTTTATATCCATTTTCCCTGTGATAGTTAAGCCAGTTTACTTAAGTCTGAACTAAAAAGGCTTGGAGATAAAACTGAAGTGAACAGCTTTCCTTCTCACCAGAGCTGGTTCTTTCACTTCCTCATTGGAAAAATATCTGCATACCTGAAGAGCACCAGGGATGGAAACAGGAGCTACAAACCCTTTCCCCTGCAGCTGGATTTCTCCCAAAGGACCTCAACCTCCCATCCAAAGAGCAAGTCACTGCTAGGAATTTTTGCTAATGGAATTTTTCAGCACCATCTCCCTCTGGGTTCCTCTGCTGCACAGGGGGGAGCAGGAGCAGATGGAGTCCAACAGGGACAGAAGGAGGACAAAGAGGACAGAAAACAAGGAGGAAACAGGGAAAGCAGGCTGTGACTTCAGACCTTTGGGCAATACAATAATCTGTATTTGATATATTGAATGCAGTGTGCTGTTAATGAGGGATCATTTGCATGCCAAAACATCATCACGGAACAACAGGAATCCTCCTGTGACCCACAACTGTTTTTCTCAGTTAATATCCTCTAAACCCAAGGCCAGCACCTTTCACTTCCCATCGGCTCAGACTAATCCCAGCCAGGCCCTACACACACTTGGAGCTGCTGCACCTCCACTTCTCCCTTGAGGAACTGGGAATAAATTCCAAAGAAGTTTAAGCTGGTGCCTTGGCTTCCTCCAGGCTGGTAGAGCTGAGGTGTTGGATTATCCTCTGGCAGGAGCAGCTCTCCAAGCAACCTTTGGGTCATTGTTTTCATTTGGGAGAGTATCTAGAATTGGATGTATTAACAGGGGTAGGATGGAATTTGGTGTAGTAATAGAGGAAGGATGGAAATTGAGGAGAGGGAGAAGAAAGGAATTAAATCTGCAAGGGATGGAATGAGATCATCTTTAAGTCCCTTCTAACCTAAACCATCCTGCAATTCTGTGACAACAAAAGGTGTAGGATGGAAATCAATATATAACAGGGGGAAGATGGAATTTCACGTGGTAACAGGGAAAGGGCAGATTCCAGCTGCACCTTATGGAAGAGCCTTCACATCCCCTACAAACCTGCTCTGCCATCCCCTGAATGCCACAGGATGAACCCTCACGAGTCTCAATGGCCAAGCTCCAGCCTGATTTACCACGAGCCCCATCCACCCTTCCCAGCCCGGGGAGGCCATTCCCGGCTCCCGGCCTCACCTCGTAGGCAGCGCCCAGGTCCTGGAACTTCTCCTGCGCCCGGGGGTCGTCGGGGTTCCTGTCGGGATGGAGCTGCAGCGCCAGTTTGCGATAGGCCTTCTTGATGTCCTTGATGGAGGCGCCGCGGGACACCCCCAGGATCTTGTAGAAATCTCTCCTGCCGCGGGGAGAGAGAAGGTGAGGGCGAGGGAGGGGAACGGGGACAGGGTGAGGGAGAACGGGGATGGGAGGGAGACGGGAAGGGAAAGAGGTGAGGGGAAATAGGAGAGAAAAAAGCGATGAGGGGAAGGGAGCGGGGTCCCATCAGCGCCGCGGCTGCCGACCCTCAGCAGGGGGAAGGCCCGGTGCTGAGGTGGGCACGGCCCGGAGCACTCACCCCGCGGCGGCCTCCCCGCAGAGGCAGAGCAGGAGGAGGCAGAGGCGGCCGATCCAGGCGGGGGCCATGGCGGGCCCGGCCCTGCCGGCTGAGGGGGAGCGGCGGGAGAGGCGCGTCCAGGCAGCTCCGCAGCGCCCCGGCCCCGGCGGCCGCCACCAGCCAATGGGAGCTCGGGGTGTCCCCCGCCAGCCAATCCGAGCGCGCCGCCGTGCGCCACCAGCCAATGGGCTGCTCACACTTCACCGCCGCCGGCCAATCGCCTGCCGGAGCGTCGCCGCCGAGCTCGCCGGCCACGCCCCACCATCCTTCCAGGGTGACTTCCTTCTGAACAGCCAATCAGCTAGCGCATTTCTTTATCCCGCCCCCGCGCTGGCAGTGGCAGCCAATGGGCAGCGGCTCCTGGGAGGAGGGAAGGGCCGTCTCTATGGTTCCCGCGTCGTAACCCGGAAGTGGCGGCGGCGATGGCGGGGCTGGTGCGGCTATGGGTGCGCACGGAGCCGTTCCTGGTGGGAGCGCTCCCGGTCCCGCCGCCCGCCCGCCTCACCCCGCACTACCTTCGCAAGACGGCCGCCTACGCCCGCGCGCGGGCGGACCAGGGTTGCTTTCCGCGGCTGCGCTGGCCCTGCTGGCGGCACATCGCCTGCGGGAAGCTGCAGCTGAGCCGCGAGATCGCCTGGCTCTACTTCGAGCTCTTCCGCGGCCTCCTCGGGCCCGCCCCGCCGCTCCGCCTGCGCTGGGCCGAGGCCGCGGCAGCCTGCGCCAACGCCGAGGAGCTGGAGCGGGAGCGGAGCAAGGCAAGAGCCCGGCCCCGGCCTAAGGCAGGGGGAGCACCGAGCCTGCCCGAAGGGGACCCGGCCCGGCCTGACTCTTGTCTGTCTCTCCCGTGCTCTCCAGCTCTCCGTGGACACTCTGCAGTTCCTGCTCTTCCTGTACGTGCAGCAGCTCCACAAGGTTTCCCTGCGGCGATCTCTGCTCGGGGACGAGTGGCCCAGCGCCAGGACCAAGTCTCCCAGCCTGCCTGGGAAATCTGCCGGTGACAATAAGGTACTCGTGGGGTTCTCCGTGTGCAGGAACCTCTTCACTCTGCCCAGCTGCCCTGAGGGGGCTTGGAAAGGAGCTGGTTTGTTCCTGGGAAGGTTTCACCTCGGGCAAAGTGTGAGCAATCATCCAGCTGCAGAGTTCCAGTAAATGAGGTGAAATGGATATGATCTCTGCAGTTTATAAAAAGGCTTTTTCTAGTTTTCCATGAAGATTTTGTGTAGTCCAAAGCCGACTGAATATTCCCTAAGAATCTTGGCAGGTCTCTTTTCAAGAAGCCTTTTTGCTTTATTAGTTAAGCAGCAAGTTCGCTCATGCTCATAGTGTCTTTCCCATGATCCAGTAAGAAATTTTGGATCCCAGGGTGTTCCCTGGCATCACCTTCTGTTTCTCAGAGGGGAGTTGGTTGTTCAGCTGTAGATCAACCACGTGGAAACGCTGTTCCCTTTTGAAATACTGCCGGGTATTTAGGAAGGAGTGAGTCGGAGTGTCCCGTGGGCAGCTCTGTGTGGGAGAATGGATAGCAATTTGCAACCCTATGTAAGGCCATGCAAACCTCTGGAATTCTGGCCCAGATGTGCTGCTGTGAGCAGGATGAGCTGGTAAATGTAGTTTGGGGCAAGCTGGAATCATTAAAATAGGAGCTGGGTAACTTTATCCTGAAATGTTGAACAAAAGTGGTGAGGACAAAGTGTAATCACAGCTGTGTGTTCCACAGCAAAACTCAGCTTGATGAAGCTCTGCCAGAATTCCATTCTCCAGCTTTTTTTTTTTGGGCTGCACCCCTTTAGAATTTGGAATAAGGATTCTTTGGTTTGGTTTATTGGTGCACTGGCTGTGGAGAAATGACCTTCTGCTTTTTATCCTGGAAGGCAGCACAGAATCCTGGCTGCAGGGATTTTCCAATGGAGCAGCTCCAAAACCTTGAGTTTCAGCTCTTGATTTGTTTCCTCCATTTAAATGCCAGCAGCAGCAGCAGCCTGGATTTGTGTAGGACTGTAGGAAAGCCTAGTGCTCCTCTCTGGAAGGAAATACTTGGTACTTCATTTGGAATGAAATTTTTATTTTGAGTTTTTGGGGGGCAGGTGTCTTTCCTATGGGAGAGCAGAGCAGCAGGAGTGAGCAGGAGTGTGTCTGACTGGGTTTCCTTCTTCTAGAATGATTCTAAGCAAGGATTTGTGTCTATGATGTTCATGGAGCTTGAAGAACTCACCCCCTTGCATCTTTTCCTGCCCCTCCAGAACTGGAACGACCAGGAGCACCTTGCCTTTGTTCAGAGCCACCTCTTGGATATGTTGGAGCTGCTGCTGGAGCCAGAGCAGCTCTCAGCCTCTTCCCATTCCAGCTGCAGCAGCCTGGTGTCCTTTGAAGCCGTGTGTGCTCTCAGCTTCCTGCTGGAGGGCACTGTCAGCAATTCTGGCACCGTGCAGCCCCTCCACGAGCTGGCCCTCAGGCAGCCCTGCCATGGCCACAATGGATATTCCAAGGTGGCCAGAGCTTTCTCCCTGCCCAAGCTGGAGAGCTGGCTGCGTTCCTCCCTCACCCCTAATCCCTTGGGAATGACTGTCTGCCTCAAGGCTGGGAAGAAGCTGGCGTGGGCACAGCAAGGTGGGAAAAACTGCTGGGAGGTTGTTCTTAGGATGGCAGAAATATGGGGGAAATGGGGGGACATTGTGGGGAATGGAAGAAATGGAAGGCAGAAATATAGGGAAAATGGGAATATGTGAGCAAAATAGAAATACACAGATATATTGGAAGTAGGAGTGTGGAAAAATAGAATCAGAAGCATACAGAAATGTATAAACATATAGAAATAAATAGAAGTACAAAAGCGTAGAGAAATGGAAAAACAGAAACAGAAAATGAAAAATACAGAAATAAATCTAGAAATGTAGAAAAATTATTATAGGTAAATAGTATGAATAAAATTTAGGAAAAACAAACCCAGAAATGGGAACTTGGCTGCTCTTGCTGACCAGGGATCTGGCAGTGGGGTAGGACCTGGTCTAGGTTTCCTTTTCTCAAATCCACCCGTGTCCTTCAGGGACATGGCAGTGGAGCGAAGGCACTTTCCCCTTTAGGATAAGGAATTTAACTCAAGGTTTTGTTTCCCTGACTGCAGGATGCCAAGAGGGGCAGTGGGTTAGGGAGGATGGGGAAGAGCTTAAGGATTTGTGTCCTTTTTAAAACACACAATTCCTGCTTAAAACTTGCCCTCAGGATCTTTCTGCTAAGCTGAGTCTTGTGTTCAGGAACAGGCTTGTAGAACTGGAGATTCTTTGCTTGGGGCTGGCTGTAGCTTGTGGGAGGCTTTGACAGCTCCTAAGTAATCTTGAAGTGGTTTTGATCCTTCAGTATCTCTCAGTTTCTGAAATTTCTTATGCCTTGTGCTGCTGACCTCCCCAGGAGGATCAAGGATGGTGTGACTGGTGTGGGAAACACCATCCTTGAACTTTGGGGCTAATTATTTTTCTGATGGATTGCTGGATCCAGAACTTTTTGTGGGCTTTGTTTTGCAGTGGAAGGAACGACCAGGAAAGCCAAGATTGCCTGCAGTGCCCGGGTGGTGCCAGAGGTGTCCCCCATGGTGATCATGAGCCACGTGTACAGACAGACCCTGGCCAAGAGCTCAGACACGCTGGTGGGAGCTCACATCAGAATCCATCGCTGCAACGAGTCCTTCATTTATCTCCTGTCCCCTCTGCGGTGAGTTTGGCTTCTCCTGGGACACAGCTGGGCTCCTGGCTGACCATGGGATCCTGGGGGGCATTAGGAAGAGCATTCCCAGTAGGTCAGGGACTGATCCTGCCACTCTGCTCAGCCCTGTGAGGCACAGCTGGGGTGCTGTGTTCAGGGCTGGGTTTCTCAGGAGAGACAAGGAACTCCTGAGAGGGTCCAGTGGATGGTGCAGAGATGATGAAGGGACTGGAGCATCTCCCTGACAAGGAAAGGCTGAGGGAGCAGGACCTGGTTAGTCTGCAGAAGACCA
This sequence comes from Sialia sialis, assembly GCA_009812075.1. Lineage (NCBI taxonomy): Eukaryota > Metazoa > Chordata > Aves > Passeriformes > Turdidae > Sialia > Sialia sialis. Next base: position 1,910,581 of record VRYO01001147.1, on the reverse strand, counting down.
GACAGAGGGGATGCCATCAATCCATCCAGGGGTGCCAGAGGGTGGTGCCAGTGACAGGATAAGGAGCAATGGCCATAAGCTAAAACACAAGTTTCGCTTCAACATGAGGAACATCTTCCTTCCTTTGAGGGTGGCAGAGCACTGCAGCAGCTGCACAGGGAGAACATGGAGTCTCCCTCTCTGGAGTCATTCCAAACCCACCTGGACACAATCCGGTGTCACCTGCTGCAGGTGACCCTGTCTTGGACTAGATGGAGGTTCCTTCCTGTGTCAAGACAGACTAGACAGACACCATCATCAGTTCTTTATTGAAAACTTCTCATGCCTTCTTTTAGGGGACTTTTCTCAGGCAACTCTGACTCCTTTCCTCCACACAGCACTGACTCCTTCTCTCCTCTGCAAGTTCCCTTCTTCCTTCCGCATGACTGGCTAACCCAACCTGTTCTTACCTGGCTGCTTAACCCTGTCTGTCCCTCACACAATCTTCTTACCTTATCTTTCCCCTGCATGACCCTTCCTCACAGCACAGCCAGCAGACTTTGAGTCTCCAACTACAACTAACTTTCAGCCAGCTGACCCACTCTTTTGTAACACCATCCTCATAGGGCAGGCAAGGCTGTCTCCACCTCTCAGCAATCAGTACAGCTATAATCCATTGTGGAAAATTGCCTTCTGTACCATCCTTACAAACCGTCTTCCCACACCTTCCAGCTCTAATGGTTCTGTATTTCTTTGGCAGATCTGTGACCATTGAGAAGTGCAGGAACAGCACCTTTGTCCTGGGCCCTGTGGAGACGTCAGTCCATGTGCAGAGCTGTGACAACATCAAGGTCATCGTGGTTTGCCATCGCTTGTCCCTTTCGTCCTCCACTGGCTGCACTTTCCACACGCTCACACCCACGCAGCCCCTCATCCTCTCGGGGAACCAGGCAGTCAGCTTTGCCCCTTTCCACACCCATTATCCCATGCTGGAAGATCACATGGCTCAGGTGGGCTTGGCCACGCTGCCAAACTACTGGGACAGCCCCATGCTGGTGTGCAAGGACAGCGGTGACACCAGCGTCTTCCGGCTCTTGCCCCCCTCAGACTTCTACACCTTTGTGATTCCCTTCAAGATGGAGGGAGACACCACAGAGACCCCAGGGGGGCTTCCCCAGGAGTACCAGGAGGTGCTGAGCCAGCGGGAGCAGAAGGTGCAGGCGTGGCAGCGCATGGTGAAGGAGGCAGGGCTGAGCAGGTGAGTGCTCCCCAGGAAGGGCACAGGGACAGAGGGTTCTTGCATGGAGTTCCACAGAAATCCTTGAAGGATGGGTTGGGTTGTGTGAGCCATGTCTTGCAGGCCAGTCCTAGAGCATTAGTAATTAGCAGTTCTGGGATTCTGCTTGGTGAGGTGGGAAGAGTAATGCTCACAGGCATAGCTCAGAGTTGTAGAATCCCAAAACGCTTTGGGTTGGAAGGGACCTCAAAGCTCATCCTCCACTATCCACCCTCCACTATCCCAGGCTGCTCCAAGCCCTGTCCAACCTGGCCTTGAACAGTTCAGGGATGGGGCAGCCACAGCTTCTCTAGGCAGCTTGTTCCAGGGCCTCACCTCCCTCACAGGGAAGAATTTATTCCCAATATTCCATCTAACTCTGCCCTCTGACAATGGGAAACCATTCCCTGTGTCCTGTCCTTCCATCCCGTGTCCCCAGTCCCTCTCCAGCTCTCCTGGAGCCCCTTTAGACACTGGAAGGGGCTCTGAGCTCTCCCTGGAGCCTTCTCTTCTCCAGGTGACCACCCCCAGCTCTCCCAACCTGGCTCCAGAGCAGAGGGGTTCCAGCCCCTGGAACACCTCTGTGGCCTCCTCTGGATTCCAGCAGTAGTACATCCTTGTACCTTATACCTTATTGTACAAGGATACCTTGTGCTGGGCATCCCAAGGCAGCTCTGCAGGTGAGGCCTCACCAAGTGGAGTGAAGGGGGACAATCCCCTCCCTTGCTCCTGCTGCTCCTAAGGAGGTGCTTTCTCATGGTTGCATGTTCCCAGCTGGTGGGACTCCAGGAGAAGCATTCCCAGATAGTGCTGAGGTGAGGGATGCACCCTGGCAGTGGATTGGGCCAGGGCTGGCTGTGCACCCTGAGCTGCCTGGGGTCCCTGTTTGCCCAGCCTCCACCTTGGGATTGGAGCTGTAAATGGCTGTCCCAGCCCTGCTGAGGTGAGCTGGGTCTGTGCATGTGCATCATTGCAGCAGTCACCTTGTGGGCATAGCTTTTAAATTCCTCTGGAGCAGATCACATGGATTCCTCTGCCCAGCTCCCTTGGCAAGCACAGAATGGGGATAAAACCCCATTTCAAACATCTCTTGCTCTCCCAGGGCTGCTCCTTCCCACCATAGTTTTGGGAAGGTGTTTGGCCTGTCAGAACCTCCCTGTGAAAGAATTGTGAGGAAGTAGGGATGATGTGCTTAGATTTGCCATCGCCTGCTGCAGTCAGAGGAGGCAAGAGCTTGCTGCTTGTTCCATAAAAGGCGGGGAACTCTGGCAACTTTAGAAGCTTGTTGAAAAGAAACTGGGCAGCTGACAGTGGAAAATGTCTGTTGTCTCCTGCAGGCAGGGAAACAAGGAGGTAGACAAGTAGGAAGCTTAGAGCAAACAGGATATCAGGCTTGTAGAAAGAAAAAAGCTGCTGTGCTCAAGCAGGGAGGTGAAAGAGAGTGTTAGAAATAAGAAGACATCTTTCAAGAAGTTGAAGTTGTCTGATTGAGGAAAGTGGGGCAAAAAAGAATGTAAATCCTGCCAGGCTGAAAGTAAAACCACCATAAGACAGGACCAAGGAGACAGCTTGAGGAACAACTTGCAAAAGCATAAAATCCTGTTTATTCATTTTCTGAGCGTATCAGACAGAAAGTCTTTCAGGGTCAGTAGCAGATCAAGGTAGAGAAAAAGCTCTTGGAGAAGATAAATCCACAAGGGAAGAAAGAAGTGGCTGCCTTTGTGTTCAGTGGGGAGGAATTTGGGTTAGCTTGTGTCCCAGAACCCTGCTTTGCTTTTTGGGGTACGGCTCAAATGGGAGAGAATATACAGACAGCAGCCTTAACTTGAAAAAAGGATGTGGATACATGGAGCCTGTCTGAGGGCGAGTGGGACAGAACTAAATAGAATGGCCTGAGCTGGAAGAGACCTTAAAAACCCAGCCCCTGCCATGGCAGGGACACCTTCCTCAATCCCAGGTTGCTCCAAGCCCTGTCCAGCCTGGCCTTGGACACTTCCAGGGATCCAGGGGCAGCCACAGCTTCTCTGGGCAACCTGTTCTACCATCACAGGGAAGAATTCCTTCCCAGTATCCCATCTGACCCTGCTCTCTGGCAGTTTGAAGCCATTCCCCCTTGTGCTGTCACTCCAGGCTCTTGGAGAGAGTCTCTCTCTGTTTCTTGTAGCCCCTTCAGACACTGGAAGGCCACACTGATTTCACCCCAAAGCTTCTTTTCTCCAGGCTAAACAATTCCAAATCTCCCAGCCTTTCCTTAGAGGAGGGGTGCTCCATCCCTTTGTGCTCTCCTCTGGAGCTGGTTTCCTGCTTTTCACAGTACAGAGTGGGGTCAGCACATCTAATTAGAAATGGGTTCAAAGCAAACCCACACAAAATCTCCAGAATATTGAAAAATGTTCATGTTTCATTGGTGTACAGAAGTGAATTGTGTAAACTCCTTGAAAAAGTCCATCAGGAGCTACTCAACGCTCGTGCCACTTTTAGCTTAAGAAATTCCAGATGTGAGCTGATCCCAGAGCGCTGGGGATGCTGTTCTGGAGATGCTTTTGGGCATCTGATCAGTGCCGCTTAGCCTGAGCTGAGTGGCCCACCCTGTTATTGCCAAAAACACCCCAAAAGTTCGTAATGAGCAGCAGGAGTGATGTGAGGTGTGTTTATAGGTGCATTTTTACCCTCATCTCCATCCTCTCTGGTGCTGTCAGAACAGAATTTCGTGTCCTCAGTGCTTAAGCACTGGTTGCTAATCTTAGTTTCCTCCCTTCTCAGTTTTTGAGCTTTCCCTGAGGGGAGAGAGGAGGCAGCCCTGGAGCAGCGTGGTTGTGGTGGTGGGATAGGGAATTTTGTGTGACTTCTCCAGCTCCTCCAGGTTCTGCCTTTGGGGTTCATTATCATCACATTCACTTGGTAAAAACCTTTCCTGCTTGTCTCTGCAAGGTTCAGGAACCAAGCCTTCCTGATACATCTGGAGGCTTGTTTGGATAGTACTGTAAATAAATGTGATTTTTCCATATTTCCCTGCTGATGTTTCTGTTTCAGGGATCAGAGGAAGCAGTTCCAGACAGTGGTAGAAAATAAATTCTATGAGTGGCTGGTTCAGACAGGGAACAGACAGCAGCTGGACAGCCTGGTCCCTCCTGCCACAGGCTCCAAGCAGGCAGCAGGATAACATCCCTGGGCAGGACAGCATTTCTGGGCAGCAGGAGGAAAGGAAGGTGAGTAAAAGGCTCCTTTTCTTCCTTCTTCTCTCTCCCAAGAATTGCCCCATGTTTGTGTGCACAGGTAGGAAAAGCAGGAGTGTGTTGAGTGAATGTTCTCTCAAGAGCCTGGAATTTGGGTTTAGTTCTTACTTGTCTGCCAAAACCCATTTTTCAGCTGAAGTCTGTGTCCTCAGCACTGCCTTGTTGTCAGGTTTGATTTGTTGGAGACATCTGTAAGGCATTATATTGCACATAATGTGATATAAACCTGATTGGAATAGCTGCTCTTTCAAAGAAACTCTGTGTACTGATGTCTGCCCATCTCACTTTCTGCTGAAGTGAGACTTTGAGTTGTTCTTACAATGAGACTTTGGATAATTCCCACTCTTTCCAAGCAGAAGTGGTTTAGGAGCTGGAGACCAGCACTTACTGTGTTCTTCTGCCATGGCTTGTTTCAAACTATTAGAAAATTGGTTTGTTTTTGATTTAGCCTTTGAACTCTTTTTCTTTGCTGGTATTAGAAAAAAAATGGCCTCCTTTTATTTTGTTCCAGAGCTCTGGGAACAGGCAGTGATGCACTCAGCCCAGTTCTCATGAAGACTTTGTGGCCATCCCACCTGAACCCACTGGATCTGAGCCCTGCCCAGCTCCTGTAGGATTTGTGAGCGCTGCTGCCTTCCCAGGAATGTGCTGCAGCCATCCTGTTGCTGTCTGAGAGATGGCTGGCACTGGGAAGATGAAGCGTCCCTTGTTGCACAGCTGTCACCCCAGTTAGTGTCCAGCACACCGGATTTCCTGGGACAAAGCTGGATGCAGGCCTTGGCATCACCTGCATCCTCATGGTACAAACCAGTGGTGCTGTTTTTATAAATGTGAAGAAGAAATGTTTAAATTTTTTATTAATGAAATCCAACAGGGCTTTTTTTATATGAAGATGGCACTTTTTGAAGATGAATTTTTGTATATAGTTGCATCGTTTTGACAAATGTCAATAAACCAGATTTGTTGGTTAAAACTGGCGCATGTCTTGGGGAAGGGGTTTTACCTGAACAGTTGGTCTTAGAGAGACACAGCATCTTTTATCTTAATGAGATGTGAAGCTATCAGGGAGAGAAACTGCTTATTTATGAGGAAAGTGGGGCAACAAAAGAATGTAAGTCCTGCCAAGCTGAAAGCAAAACACCTGTAAACTTCAGCCACGGAGCTGAAGGTTTTGAAGGCTGCCCTGGCACGAGGTTTTGGTACAAGCCCCATTCCTATCTCTCATAATTTTCATAAAGATTATCAGCTTGAATAAGCACCATTCTCATATGCTGGTGGGATGTGTTTTGGGGACATGTGCTCATAGCTGAGCACCTAAATAAGCTTGGAAAATAGGCAAAGGCATTGCATGGATGAGTGGAGGCAGCAGCTGGTGGTGCCTGGGGAAGAGCCATCCAAGCTGAGAGTGAGGGAAAGGCACTGAGCTCTGGAGGCTGCACAGCCTCAGAATTCCTCTGAAAGTCTCCCTTGGCTCCTGGGCAAGCAGGTGAGGTGAGTTTGTTATATTTATTCTATTTATGTAAGATGAGTTTATTGTATTTAACCAAGCTCGAAAGGAGGGATGTGACCACAGCTTTGAGTTGTGAACCTGCTGACAGAACCCAGCTTGAGCTTGTGCTCTGATCTTCAGGAATTAAAATCTAAATCAATCCAAGTGGCCTCAGTGAGAGCAACAGCTCTGGGTGATTCAAGGCTCCTAAAATGGGAAGAGGAGCAGCTGCTGAGTGTGTGTGCCCCGGGCTCTCCCATCTGCCTGATTTACAGAGCTGCTGTTGTGAGAGTGCTTGTCCTGACAGATTTGAAAGAGGGGCTGCGTGTTTCGGGCGCTGCTGTGCCAAATTCGTGTCCCTTTGTCTCACTAAGCCTTTGGGCTGGGGCACTGAATAGCTGCAGAGGTGGTTTTTCATAATGCACTGGCGGGGGGGTGGCTGTGGAAGCCAGTGATCCTCAGCCTGCCCGCTCCGAGGGCCGGAGTGTGGCCCAAGGGAAAACTCCTCTGCTCCAGCCTCAGGTGCTGGGCTGAGACTTGGCAGTTGGATTTGTGACACTTGCAGAGACACCAGAAATCTGAGCAGTGTTTGATGTGTGAAATCACTCACTTTGTGGGGAGTGGGGACTTGGCCACGCATCCTTCTTTCCCTCTGTCAGGAGGTGTTTGGAGCAGTGTGGCTCCAGCTGAGGCTGTCCCAGGAAAATCTGCAGCCTCTTTGCTGCACAGATGTTTCCATTGAGAGCTTTTCAATGCAGAGCTGCTCTTTGCAAGCCTCTGGTGTCTGCTCTGAGCACTTGTTTATCATTCCTCAACTGCATCCTTCACTGCACTGGGACATGCCCTGATAAATCTCATGTGCCCTCCTTACAGATGGGGTGGGTCTCCAAGAGCCAAGGAGGATTCCTTCTTGTTTAACAAGCTTGGAAGGGAGGGAGCAGCCAAATTACCACCCGGACTTGGCAGGGGGCTGCGTGTTTTGAGTGCATTTGGCAGAGTTTTGGTGTTCTGACTCAGCAAATGGTAACAAAGGGAGGATGGCGAAGCCTTCCTTTATTCCATAATCCTGTTTGCTTTTCTGGAAATCGGCTATAGCCTCAGAATCACTGACTCAATTTTTGGATCCCATTCTCATGACAAAGCGGCTGTCTGGTTTAAAACAAGCCCGTTATAAAAAGGGCACCTCGGATGCTGGCTGTTTGTAACAGCTGCTGACGTTCCTCCGGCACAGGGGAGCTTGGCTGGAACGGAAAATGTCCAGAGCTGGAACCAAGGTACGTTTATTTGCAGTGTATTCACGATTTTGGCTAAAAGTGCAGAATTTCACAGCAATGAATTGTGGGGAAACTTTGTTTTCTTTGTTCTGCTGACAGCTTGCCCCCGTGTCAGGGTGTGGGCAGGGGGAGATGCTTGAGATCCCTCCTCACATGGAGGGAAGCTGGAGCTGAGCCCTCCCAAGGATTTTCCCAGATTTTGGCTGGTTCCTCTGGGTGTGGCTCTGCCAGAGGCTGGAGTCAAGCACAGTGACTGGTGAGGAGGCATTATGAAAAGGTTTTAAATCTAAAGCAGGATCTGATGCCTTGTAAATCAGGGGTGGAGGGGGCTGTGCCAGCCGGAATCACCGCGCTTGCAGAGCGGAGTCTCATGGAAAGCTCTCTTGGAGCCTTGGGAGAGCCTGACTCCCAGCACCAGCAGAGCTGCCACATCCCTTCCCCATGGTGGAGCAGAGGTGTGCTGAGACAGAAGGACTCGTGGAAGATGACCATGGCACCCAAGGGGACAGTGTTCCCTGAGGGATGCACACTGCCTGGCATTCCCTGCAATCGGCAGGGATGAACAATTGGAGAAGGAGGTAGGTTGGGAAGCCCAGGTGGGGATCCAGCTCCTCAGGCTTGGCTTTAGCAGAGCTGAGCTGGCTGATCCCACAGAACTTGTACCGGGTCTGGGAGTGGGCAGGGAGAAGCAGCTGGGAAAGGAAAGGAGGGCGAGGTCCCTTATGGAATGTCAAACATTGTTCAGAGGCTGCAGGAAGAGCTTCATCTGAGTTTGGCTTTTGGGCTGGATTCCTTTAAGCCTGTGCAGGCTGTGAGACCCAAGTGGCTTTGGAGGCACAGTGGGTTTGGAGGCACTGCATGGCTTTTCCGTGTCCTTCAGCCCTGTGGCTCTCTCTGTGCTGCTGCTCTGGGAAGCCAAAGAGGGTGTGCTGGTGTCTCCCAGATCCCAGGGTACAAACTTTCTGTACCTGAGCCTAAAAAAGGTGCTGGGAATTACAACTGCTCCATCCTTGAGTCTCCTGTCAGCTTGGAAAGCCTTGAGCACACTGCCTTTCCCAAAAGCTGTGTCCTCTCGGAGTGTAGCATGGGGAATTCATGGAATATGTGCTGCTGTGGGGAAGCAGGATGGCCAGGAGGAGTTTTCTCCTATTTCTCTGTGCTGCGCTCTTGTTTAGCACATTCCAGCCAGAAGAAAAGGGCAATGTAGGGATTTAAACACAATTTCTCACAACCCCAGTGAGTGATCTGCCCTGGAAAGGGATCAGTGCTGGCAGAGGAGGCACTACTGGATATATTTTATGAGTTTTATTCTAGCTAAGCTAATGTGGGAAAGAAATATGTGATAACTCAGGTGAGGTGACCAAAGTGAGAGTTTTCCATTCCTGTAAGGAAGATCTGCTCTGGCAAATGTGGTGTGTGCCTGAGAACTCCCAAAAGGCAAGGTTTGGGCAGGGAGAGGTTAACAGGGGAGTGCTGGGAGCAGAGCTCCTGGGGGATTTGGCTGAAGGAAGGCGATTTCCCTGCAAGTGAGAGGGGACAGAAACAAAACTGCAAATCTGGAATTGGCATCTGTAATTCACCTGGGATTATTATATGGGTGAAAACATCAAGCAGCTCTGTTGGTGCCCGAATCCATGCAGGAAAGCTGGGAGTGAAGGTCTGAAATGAGCTGAGGATGTGTCTGAAGGGCTGTGCTGGAGAATGGGTGGGCAGGATCCCTTAAATTCTGAGATTAAACCAAGGAGCAGCACTTTGGCTGGACACAGTTCTGTAGGAACAGCCATATCCTAATTGTGCCTTTTGATTTCTTTGGCTTTGTGGTTTAATAAGTACAGAGAAAATGTCCCTCTGGAAACATCAGAAAGCTTTGCTCCATTTTGGTTATGTTAGGCTGGGTGGGGAAGGGACATCACTGAATCCCAGAGTGGTTTGGGTTGGAAAGGACCTTAAAGCCCATCCAGTTCCAGCCCCTGCCATGGCAGGGACACCTCCCACTAGCCCAGGTTGCTCCAAGCCCCATCCAACCTGGCCCTGAGCTCTTCCAGGTTCCCTCTGCCCACAAAGCAGATCCACAGTGGGGAGAGTTCATCATCAACCATGTAAGACACTGACTGCACGGACAGGATCAGAGCTTGGGGACAGATTTGGAGAGAGGGATCAGCCATCCCAGCACAGGGTAATGCTGAGCTGGCAATAAATGAATCCCTGCAGAGGGTTTTACAGCGATACTGTGGCTTCCTTGACCACTGGCTTCGAGAAGAGGGTGACTGGTGATGCATGACTGCCAAACCCAGTGAGCAGAGCTTTCAGTGCTGCCTTTGGCTGGCAGAATTTTGGGGTGATATCTTTAGGGACAATGATCCAGAAGCAGGATCTGTAAAAGGCAGCAGGTTAACGGCCCAAGAGTGGGAAAACAGGAACTGAGCATTTCAGTGTTCTCCTTTCACAGCCCTTACGCACTGCTGGGAAGGTTAGAGTGATTCCCAGCTGAAGGTGGGAAGAGCTTGCTCAGGATGTTAGGAGACAGGTTGTTTTGTGTGCACCAACTGCTTTTGTGGTGGCAGATCAGTCCTTGAAATTAGGAAGAAAATAATTTATCCTAATAAATGTCAAGTAGCAGGCCACAAAATCAAGAGCATGAATCCTCTGGCATGATCAGTCGGACTCCCCAGATCCCTTGGTCAGGCTGGTGGGACACACTGAGCAACCAGCTCCAGGAACACTCCAGCTAATTTAATTTTTAGCACAAAACAAATGATTAAAAATAAAAAGCAAGTGAGTTGTCCCAGATTTGGGTTCAAACACTGATTTTTTTAAGAGCAGGGAGGTTACATCAATACCAATAGCCAAAGCACTGTAGGTGAAGTGCAGCAGGTGGAGGTGTATCTTAATAGTCAAATGATGGAAAAAAACATGGGAAAATGGATTTTGGAACACTGCATGTTGGGTGTGGCCAGAAAGATTCTCTCTAGACCATGTGGTGTCATGAGCAAGCAAGGGATGTGGTCAAAATAGTCATGATGGTTTGGGAATCCTCTGGGAAAGAGCAATGTTTGATGAGTAATTGTCACCTGGAGGAGCTAAAAATGGGGCTGGAGAAAGGACTGGTCTGGTCTAGGGCTTGGCAGTATTTCCACAAAGGAATTTTTGAGGAAAGCTGGATTTCTCCAGGGCTGGCTAGGTGGGTGATGCCTCTGGTGGGAGGATTGGAATTCACTCATCAGCTCCCAAGATCATTTCAAGCCAGGTTGTGAACAAAGATAAAGTGCTTTGGGGTCAGCAGCCTGGCTATAGAGCAGCTCTTGGGAAAGAAATGTGGGGATGGATTGTGAATTTGTCAGAGGTTTCGTGCACTTGCAGCAACCAAAGCAGAACAAGCCAACTGCAAATACAATCCTTGGATATCCATGGAACTGCTACCCACCATGCACATGGAATTCTCCCTTAGTTTCTCCTGGCATGGGCAAAGCTTGTGGGATGTCCAGCTTTGGGCAGTGAGTTTTGAGAAAGGAAGTTTTGGGTTGTAAAGCGGGAAAAAGAATGAGCTGGAAGACATGACCTGGGAGGAAAGAGACTTCTCCACCCCCTTATCAGTAAAGATCTTGCTGTAAACCCTTGGTGAGTCAATATAAAGGAAATAATGGAATCATTAAGGCTGGAAAAGCCCTCTAAAGGCATCAAGTCCAACTGCTAACCCAGTGCTTACAGACCCACCCACGTCCCCAGAAACCTGCCTCGTACATTCCATTGACTTCTCACAACTCTCTGGCCACAATTAAGCAACTCCTGATCTAGAGAAGGTGGGAGGGAATTGTTTTGACAGCGTTTTCCTGGCAAAAGGACAGGGACTTCTCCCTGGGAGTGTTGGGCTGGACTGGGACAGAACAAAGTTCTGGGAGGGGCAGAACACTGGTGGCAGCTGGAGGCACTGGGGCCAGACAGGTGAATTAGTGACTGACTGCAGCTGGTCCCACTCCATGGCTGGACTTGATATTCCTGATATCTCCAGGGCTCTGCTTCCAGATATTTCCTAGGGGAAATAGATTCCTATGGGGATGTGCTGGATGAGGAACCTCCCCACTCCCCCCCATCTTGCTCGTTTCAGGTCACCTTCTATGAAGACAAGAACTTCTTGGGCCGTTACTACGAGTGCGACAGCGACTGCCCCGATTTCCACACCTACCTGAGCCGCTGCAACTCCATCCGTGTGGATGGAGGCACCTGGGTGGCCTACGAGAGGCCCAACTACGCTGGGAACATGTACGTGCTGACCCACGGGGAGTACCCTGACTACCACCACTGGATGGGCCTCAACGACCGCCTGGGCTCCTGCAAGTACATCCAGATCGTAGGTGTCACCCCTGGCAGGGTTTGCTGTCCTTTACACCCAGCTGGAAGGGTGGCAGGTGGTGCCCATCTTCCTGGGGAGCCACACAGGGGATGTGCTACTCTGGGAGTAGCAAGGTGTTTTTGGTGTGGGGACAAGGTGAATCACTCCCACTCTGGATTGCAGATCCCTTGGGGTGTGGGGGAGTTCTCATAGGAACAGCAGTGTAGTTTCAGCATGTTCCTTTAGGGATTTCGGTGTCCAGGTGGGTTGCTCCAAAGTTTGTCCCTTGCCTTTTCCCTGGGGTGTAACCAACCGATCCAACAGGCTGTAGCAGTGGAATGTAGGTTTTGCAGGAACATTTGGAATGAGGCGCAGTTTCCTTGCTAGCAAGCCACGACTCCCTTCTGATCCAGGGAACTGAATCTGTGTCCCCAAAGCCCTTTAGGCATGGAGAGACCGAGCCCTGGAGTGCCCAGAAATGGGAGAGATGCCTGGAACCCTCCTTGGCCATGCTTGGAGCAGCCTGGTACCTCCTGGTATAAGGAGAGCACAGGAGTGTGGGAATGGTCCTTTTGAGAAGCCTATGGGGAGGAGCATCCTTTAAAACTGGGATTGTGAATGAAGTGTGGATTGGTGCTGCTGCTGCTGAGGTTTTGCCACTAGTGGGGCAGACACTGGTGATCCATGGGTTGCTGGATGGGGCACCGCTGTGAATTCCCACTACATGGAGCAGTTCTCACAAAAAAACTGAGAACGGGTTCTGCTTTTCTGGGAGTCTAACACCCCTCTGAGCCTGTTTGAGCTGGGTCTAAATCGCTTTTCATGGGGCAGGGAGGGTTTCCAGCCTGTTCAGAGCACTGATCTGGCTTAAGAAATGGAGCGAGATGTAAGAGCAGCACAGGATGAAATGTGAGAGCCTGGGCACTGATGATCCAGCCTTATCCCTGCCTTCCTCCCCACGGCGGGGTGTGAGCTGGAGCTGCTCTGTGATGCTCTGTTACATTTATCCCAGCTGCTTCTCCCTGTGTTTTTGGAGGCTGACATGAGATTTCAGCCCTGTCATGCTGTGCTGCAAGTGGTTGGTACCTGATTTGAGTCTGGCTGTGCCCCAACTCTGCCCCTGTGTCAGAGCTGAGACATGTCAGTGCTCCATCCGATGCTCTGCTTGCCAGTGAAGTCACCCAGAGAAGCTGTGGCTACTCCATCCCTCGAAGTGTCCAAGGCTGGGTTAGATGGGGCTTGGAGGAACCTGGGACATTGGGAGGCAGAACTGAATGATCTTTAAATCCCTTTCCAACCCAAACCATTCCATGACTGTATGATTTTTTAATTTTTTGTAGCCAAGTGGCGGCCGAGGCCACATCCAGGTGTTCGAGAAGGGAGATTTTGGCGGGCAGATGTTCGAAGCCACCGAAGACTGCCCCTCCATCATGGAGGAGTGGCACATGCGTGAGGTGCACGCCTGCAGGGTGCTGGAGGGCGTCTGGGTGTTCTACGAGCATCCCAACTACCGGGGCCGGCAGTACGTGCTGCCCAAGGGGGAGTACCGCAAGCCCGTGGAGTGGGGCGCGGCCAGCCCCGCCGTCCAGTCCTTCCGCAGCATCTCCGAGTGAGCCAGCCCCGTGAGCGGGCTGCCGCACCCCCCCAATAAAGCAACTGAGTCGCTCAGCTCCGCCTTGTCCTGGTTATTGCACGGGATTTGCGTGCCAGGGGTCCCGCTTTGGGGGAGATGGGGTGGGGGGAACTTTGAGTAAAACATCCCCTGCCTCGTTGTCGCATCCCCTCCCCATCCCCTGCCCTCTGCCCGCTGCTCCCGCAGGAAAAAGCCATCCCCAGTGGCCAGGCAGCCCTGTGTGTCACGTACAGGATTCCCCTGCAGGTGTGACCGAGGCATCCAGCGGCTGAAACTGGGACTGGGAGGCAGAAGAGCAGGCTGGATATGGGATAGAGGCAGTGAGCGCCTCTGGGAGGTGGCTCTGGGTGATCCTGAAGGGCAGGAAGAGCTCCTTGCACACCTGAGACGTGCAGGGAGCAGAGGGGGCTCCCAGTTAGCCCAGTTTGGCACCACCAACATCCCATTTTGCCCGGTGCTGCCAGGGGAGGGGCAGGTCCCAGGCACAGCGTCCCGGGCAGCAGTAACTCATGGCTGGGCACTCTTCCTTTGGGAAGCCCGGGGACCTGCAGCCGGTTTGCACACGGAGCCGAGGGACAAGAGCCCTCCCAGGCACGCCCTGCAGTCTCTCCCCGTTGATGTATGAGGTTATTACAGAGCAGGGAGTCAGGGTAAGCGATGCTTGTCAAGCCACGGGGCTGCCAGCTCCCGGGAAAGCTGCTGCCGGTGGGGAAAGGGAAGGAGCTGCCAAGAGGAGCTTCCCCAGCACAAAGACAAGCTGAAGAGTCGCCTTTTCCTTCTTCCTCTTGCTCCTCTCCCTGCTGTCACCCCTCTCCCTTAGCGCCCTGCCCCATTCCAGCCTTTCCCTGCAAACGGTGATGCAAGTTCACCCACTCCCATCCCTCCTCCACTCCTCTCCACCACGGATCAGCAGGATGCTGATGATCCAGCAGCATGGTCGGGTTTCACTGTAATTCCCCCTCATAATATTTCTCCAACCAGCTCTTGCTCCCTTTCCCCCTGGCTCCTGGCAAAGCTCTCCGAGGGCAGCAGCTTCAGCACAGCCTGGTTCCTGGTTTTTTTGACAGTGAGCCTGCTGCTGTCCCTGTTGTGGGTGGAAAATCTCCTGTAGGTAGGCGAGCTCCACCCAGTGCATTTCCAGCCATCTCCCACCCTGATTTTGGGGAATGTCCCCCTGTCCCCATCCCACATGCCCTGCACTGGATGGGTTTGGGATGCTCAAGCTCTGTGGCTGCTGGTATGCATGTACCCCAGAGCACTGGAGGAGCCAGACCTGGATCTGCTTTGCCCTTGGGGTAAGGTTTTCCCATGTCCTTTTCTTTCACTGCTGCTCCCCCCACTTTCCAAACCCAATTTTCTGAAGTCTTCCCCCATTCTCCTCGTCCTCTTACCCTTGGGTGAACATTGTGTCCTCAGCGTTTGCAACCGACACAAACAACAACAAACTGCTACTTGAGTGGTTTTTTGAACATTAGTTTTTTATTTTATTGTTATTCCAGATGACTTTTTCCATTTCTCCCTGGCCACAGCGGCACGCGGAGCAGGCAGCCTGTGGAGATGAGCGGGGAGTGCAGCAATGCGAGCCCAGCTGTGCTGATGCCGGTTTTTCCTTGACAGCTAATTTCCATTCCCCAGTATCAGGGGGTCTGCTCCAGTAATTGGCATGCAGATTGTGTCCGGTGGGCCTGCTAGACACAAGCAAAGGCTCTGCTGCTTGGAATAAGCCAACCCCAGGCTGATGGATGGGGTGTAAGGAGGTCATGGGGAGAGAGAATATCCAAATGCCCGTGTGCAAACACCTACAAAATTCCCCATTCCGTGCCCTCCCCCCATCCCTACTTTCTTTATCCAGCAAACTCTAATCTATCATATTTCAGTGAGACAAATCCTGCTCCATTTCTCTCTCTTTCCCTTTTTCCCTCTAAGGGAAATGTGATGGAACCTGCTCCTGGATTTAATGAGAAGATGGTGCGGCGTAGCAGGAATTAAAGCAGTACCATGCTTCATTAGCAGTTGGGGATCACAGGGAGCAGGCCCAGATGTTAATTACACTTTGGGAATTAATTGGTATGAGGCACTGCTCTCCTTCATCATCCCTAATCCGGTGGGTGTGTGAGGACTTCTGGAAGCAGAGACCTCCAGGCAGGTGTCTGTCAGTCTGTCCCCCATCCTCTGGCCAGACTGAGGGGCACCAGCTGATTTGGAAATCTTGAAGTCACCTTCATTTCCATCCCCTTGGTGCCCAAGGCCCTGCTGTAAGTTTTCCCTCTTTTACTTCCTGTGCCAAAACTCCTCCAAAATTCTTCTCCAGCTGCTGGGGACAGCAATGGTGGGAGGTGGCACTGTGCTGAAGGAGGGAAGAACCCTCAGAGCTGATCCCCAGTGGCTCCCAGAACATCCTGGTCCTTTCTCCTGCTCCTTGACCTGTCCTTGCTTATCCATCCCTTCCCTCCATCTCTGGAGGCAGCCAGGGCAGCCTCAATCTGCCCCTGCAGCACCTCTGCTGCTGAAATCTTCCCAGTACCCCAAGGCCAGCAGTCTTCACTTTCCTCCCTTTTCCACCTCGGGTTGAGCCTGTTTAAATGCAAAAGCTGCCAAAAAGTTGAGGGGAGAGTTATTTTGCCAGAGGACAGAAATTATATTCTCGGAAATGAAGAATATTCCTCTGAATGCTGCCAATTTGTTCCTTTCCTGGTGGTGGCCCAGCATGGGGCAGCACATCTTTGGATTCTGGCCTGGAATTGGCTGCACAGCCCCAGTGGGACTCAAACACAAACTCAGCTCTGCCCTTCCACAAATTGCTCCTAGGCCCTGACACAGGACACAGCCACCACAGACTCCCATTTTTCCTCCTTTTCCCAAGGTTCTCAAAGCTTTGTGAGTCTTCCCTTGGCATTGCTGATGCTCCTTGGTCCTGAGGTATCGACACCTTGATGCACCTTTGTTCTGCCAGCAAAGATCACTCCTGAATGAGAGCCATTGTCCCTTCACTCTCCTACCTGGAAGGGTTCCAAAGGTGTGTGGCACTCAGGAATGGAGATGTGACAAACCAGAGCAATTCAAGGCCACTTTGGTAGGAGTTTAAAAACCCAGTGTTTTCAAAACTCAAAAATTATTGGTGTTGGGGTTGGATGGAGAAAGAAGAGGACATGTACAATCCTTTTGTTTAAACTTCCATGATTTTATGTCTTGATTATCAGTTTAGGGGTGGGCTTGGCAGTGCTGGGGAACAATTGGTGATTTTAGGGGACTTTTCCAACCCAAACAATTCTATAAATCTGTGGTTTCACAATTCCATGGTTCTATGATTCCACGATTCTGTGGTCTATGATTCTGTGATTCTGGGATCCTATGCTTCCATGATTCTGTGACTCAGGGCAGCACTTCATTGCCACCTGGTCCCCTTGGAGCCCTGCCACTTCTGATTCTGCATTTCTCACTGTCTGCTCACTGAACCCCAAGTCCCTGAATCAGGGATTCAGCCTCCACCTCAACCCCTGCCTGGGAATCCCCAGTGACTGCCACCCCCCACTTTGGATTTGGTAAAAACCACTTTCCAGGGGCTGTTTCTCCCTCTGTTTAATTCGTGACCCACCCTGTGTGTCCCCTGTTGGCCCTGGCTGAGCTGTGTTTTCAGGATGCTCCTTCCATCCTGCTCCGAGCCTGTGGGGAAAGTGCGGCCCAGATCTGGGTGGGGAGCTTTGGAGCTGGTTTGTATCTCTCACACACATATTCTGGAGACTCCCTCGGTGGCTGGCCACTGTCACACACACCCTGTCACCCAGAGGCGTGAGTGGTGCTGTGGGAAGGAGCTGCCTCTCCTGGATGTGTGTACAGGCTTGAGGGATGCTGGCACCCCAAATGAAGCTCTGAAATCCCCTAGAATTGCTCAGGAAAGGAGAGGAGAGAAAGAGAGAGGGGGCCACTTCACAGGGCGCCATCCTTCCCTTTGCCAGAGCCCAGCAGAGGGCAATAGAAGCAAATGGAAGAGACGAGACCTTGAGAGGGATGTGCGCCAGGAGCAGATTGCAAGGCACAGCGACCTGGAAGCGGAGGGATGTGCGGGAGGATGTACAGAGCGGGGAACGTGAGCCCGGAGCGCTGCGCAGGGAGCAGGGCTGGGGGGGATGCTGAAGCAGGTCGGAGCAAAACAGAGCGATTCAAGGTTATTTTGGTAGGAGTTAAAGCAAAACGATGCTTTGCTAATTCCTAAATCCAGCACTTTGCGGTTGGATGGAGATAAAAAGGGAAATATTTAACCTTTTTGTTTAAACCTTCTGGATTTTAGGTTAGTTTTTCTGAAAAGCGCTGCAGGGCCGATCATATGCAGTGGATAATGCTGGGAGGAAAGGCTCTGAGAATTCCCAGCCCCGGTTATATTCCACCTGGGTAACTGTGACAGATCCCAGCTCAGTTTCTGCATCTCCTGGAAATCAAATTCCACGCGTGCCTGCAGCCTTCTTTTGGTTCTGGCAGGAGAGATGTGCCCCAGGCTGGGGCTGGCACTGCAGAGGGAAAACCACAGACAGGCCATGGGGGGAAGCAGCAGGGCAGAGCTGGGAACAGCATCCCCTTCCACCCTCCTGCTGCTGGGCCAGAGCTTGGGCAGGAGCCTCCTCTCCTGCTCTCTGTCACTGCTCTTGCCTGGCTGGTATTCCCAGCTGGACTTCCTACATATCCAGGTCACCTTTTTTTTTTTTTTTTTTGTCCAAACTCTTTGGAGTCACACAGGGACGTTTAACAAGGAAAGCTTTCCACGGCAGGAGCGTGATCCTACAGCTGCCCTCACAGCCGGGACAGGGCATCTGCAGAGACACAGACTCCTGGCAGATTCCCGCTTGAGACCTTGTCTTTTTGGGGGGAAACAATTATTTCAAAAGGAAGGCTGAAATCTCTGTGGCTGGGAGCTGCAGGTGGCCGGGAACAAGCAGGGTGCAAGGATTCCCAGGAAGCAGCTTGGGGGGGATTATTTGGGCACGGTGCTGCTGCTGCGGTGCGCGACCTTAGGAAAAAAAGGATTTTTTTTGGGAAGTCTGGCGCAAGCTTTTTGTTGAGCCGCTTGGAGAGAGCACCACTGGGCACCGGTCTCTTAGAGGAGGAGAGGAAGGAAGGGTCGTCCCCGCCTTGCTGTGCGGAGCCCCCCATGCTCATTAAAGCCGTCCTTGGCGAGAGGAGCGCGATCTGCCCATCTCGGCGTTATCTCCCGATCTGCCTCCTCTCCTGCCACGCTTCCAGATGCTCCTTATCTCGTCTCACCTTCCCCGAGAGCCAGCGTGCTGGGGGCAGGGCCGGCTGCCCACACTCCCCACCTGCGATCTCCCCGGCTCTTATCAGGCTCCGTGAGTCCTGATCGAGCCCCTGGCTCAAAGTCAAACGGATTTTCCTGCGGGGCGAGCGCGCCCAAGGTCGGGCGCTGGCGGGGAGGCTGCGGGGACCCCGCTGTCCCCTGCGCCCCATTCCCCAGGTAGCGCCTCTCCCCGTTTATTCTCCAACATTATCAATTACATTTGGATTATTATTCCTCATTGAAGCCCAAGTGAGCCGCAGACAGCTATTTCCTAATGGGGAAACGTTACAGGCAACTTATTAAGGAACAATGCGTCATTAAGGGGGGAGAGCTTCAAAGGCTCCTAAATGCATTTCAAAGGACACAATGCGGAGCGGATCCTGCCGCCGCATATCTGGGGGACATGGGCGAAATTTGTGACAAGGAATAGACCGGGCCCAATGTAATTAACTAATTCTCGATCAAAGGGGTTTTAGAGCTGAATGGTCAGGGAATTCAATTATGGGTTTCCTAATGAACCACTCTGTGCCAAGGCAGGGGGATACTTTCTTCTGGAAAAGCAGGGCTGAGGATCAGGGCTGGTTTTTCTGGGGATGTCTGGGAGAGAAGCACCAGAGAGCTCCTCCTGGCTGGATTTGGTGCGGGGGGCACAGAGATCATGGAATCATGGAATCCCAGAATGGTTTGGGTTGGAAGAGACCTTGAAGCTCATCTCA
The DNA here is from genome assembly GCA_009812075.1 of Sialia sialis. Lineage (NCBI taxonomy): Eukaryota > Metazoa > Chordata > Aves > Passeriformes > Turdidae > Sialia > Sialia sialis. The sequence continues at coordinate 1,891,361 of VRYO01001147.1, read as the reverse complement.
TTCCACTAGGCCAGGTTGCTGTGAGCTCCACCTGCCACCATCCAGGCTCTCTTTGGTGGCTGTCTGTCCTGGAGGTGTCCCTGTGGTGGGACAGGTTCCCCCTCCCTCCGAGCAGATCCCCAGCTCATTGGAGCCAGAGCTGCTGGAAGGGGCTGTGGGATGCATCTCCTGATCCCCTCCCTGGAAAACCTGGGCAAGGGAGATTTCCTCCTCTGCTGCCTGAATGCAGCCTCTGGCAAAAATAGCATGGTTTTCTGCTCATGAAAGGAGCGTCTTCTAGTCCTCCACTAGTTTCCTCTTATTATAGAAAGTTGATTTGCTCACTTTACAAAGGGAAATGTATTATGAATTTTCCCTTAATTCTCCTCCTTTTTTTTTGCCCCGTTTAACAACCGATTTGTGTGTTGCATGAAAGTTACACAGTTCTTTAGATGCATTTGCTATTTTATTTTCTTTCATTCAAAAATATGTCAGTAATCTTTTTGTTAACATGAAAGATAAAGGATTAGTAATGCAAGATGCAGTTTTCTTGTAACCTTCTTGAAAGCAGACTATAGTTTCTTATCTGGCTCTAACATTCATTTTCCTGAAATGAAAAAAAAAAAAAAGGGAAAAAAGAAAAAGGACTTCTTAAAATGAAATAAACTATATTCGATTCAGACGAGCAGCGGCAGCAAAGGAATTTATTGTGGCTGGCAGAATGGAGCAGCTGCACTGAAGTCATTCTGCTGCAGCACTGGGGACCTTCCCGAGGATCATCAGGGGCTTGGGAAATGCTGCAGAGAAGAGAAACCACTGTAGAATCATGGAATCATGGAAAGGTTTGGCTTGGAAAAGGCCAGCAAGATCACTGAGTGCAGCTGCTCAGGCCACCTTTAACCTGTGTCCCCAGGTGCCACATCCACATTTGTGTTAAACGCCTCCAGGAGTGGGGACTCCCCCACTGCCCTGGGTTTCCATGAACAATCTTCCCCAATATCCACCTGAACCTCCCCTAATACAACTTGAGACTATTTCTTCTCCTCCTATCAAGAGCAAACCTTGTGTTGACATCATGACATCTCCCGAGCTGTGCCTGTCCAGCTGACTTTGTCATCCACCACATTTACCTTGGGGACATCCAGGATGTCCCAAGCTGGAGATGGGCCACCATCTCCTGGGCTTGCTGCTCACTGCAGATGCACAGAGAAGCTGCCAGGGAAGCTCTGGCTGCTCCCTGAAGTGTCCAAGGCCAGGCTGGACAGGGCTTGGAGCAACCTGGTCTGGTGGAAAATAAAAATATAAATTCCTGCATAAAATTTAAATTTCTCCCAGCCCAAACAATTCTGTGACTGTGATTCCATGATCTTCCACTCATGGCTCATGAGCAAACAGGGATTTGCAGGACTTCCAGCTCCTGGGAATTTATTTGAGCAGTGTTGGGTCTCCAGGAGGTCCCATCTGGCATCACCCTGCCTATCTCAGCTCCTGCCAGCTGGGGACAGGGCTCCTGCTTTGGGCTGTGCAGGCTGGTGTGGAAAGGACATGGAAAACACCAAGGAGAGGAAAAAGAGAGATGGAGACAGTGTGAGGGCCTACAAGAGACCAGCAGGCATTTGAGAAGAAAACAGCTTAATTTTCATGCAATACTTTGGGTTAGAAGTGACTTTAAAAGATCACCTCACTCCAAATTTTATGGAGTTGATTTCTTCGTAGATGCAGAAGATGAAAGGAAACCTGGGGTGAGCAGGGGCTGGTTTTCACAGCACCAAGATCCTTCAGACTGTAAAACCAGGAGAGCAGACAGGGAATTCTGCAAGGAGGAGAGCTGATCCATGTGGGTGCACCAGGATGTCCTCCTGCTCTGGCCACCCTGCCAGCCAGCCTATTCCACCAGCCTGACAGCTCCTCAGGGGTTAAATCCTTTTATAAACTGCTGGATTTCTCTGGCAATCAGCTAATGGGTGCTCAGCATCTAAACAAGGTATTTTCCCCCCATCAGTTGGATTTGGTTATTACTGAGTTGGCCAGACAAGGAGCCAGCATTTATAACTTTGTTTATAACCTGGTTCTCAGGGAATACTTTGTTTTGCTCCAGAGAATCTTGATATTTTCTGTTGTGGAGGGGAATGATGAATCCTGTTCCACACAATGTGGATTGCAGGGCTTAAAAATAAAATAAAATAAAGAAAAGCATCATCCTGTGGGCTGAAATCTTTGCCTCCGGTGCTTAATGGAGCTCTTGTCCTGTGCTAACAGATCCGTGGTTTCATTTGAGGAAAAAGTGTGTTTTCATAGAAGCCCCCCTGCACTGACCCAGCCTTCCCTTCCCCCTCTCTGCCCTGGCACACATGCTATTTTAATATTTCATATATTTCATAAGCTTTTATGCTTCTAAAAGAGAAGTGAATTTGTGGAGAGTTGAGCTCTCCAGAGCTGTACTTCAGAGCTGGGAAGTAATTCAGGGTGAAGCCTGTATTAATCTCAGGTGAGAGAGATATTTAAATTCAGGCTACCAGTGTGAATATAAAATGGGGATCTCTTTACAAAAATTTCAAATTGTAATATGCAAAGCTTAAAGAAAAGAAACCCCAAGGGAACAGCTTTCTTCTAGAACATTTTGTTCCAACCATCATCTCTTTACCTTTATTTTTTTATTTAAAAAACCCTCCCTTTGCCATTTTGTATTTTTAAATTAAATCTTTCAGTTTTTAAAATGAAATTCTTTATTGCTGGGAGATGGTGATGGGGAAGGGGGAGCAGGATGTAAGTGCCTGGCTGTGAAAAATGATGCATGGACCCCAATTTTAGCTGGCACAGAAAGAATAGTGACCAGTGGGAAAATAAATCCCTGCTTGGTTGGTCCAAGGAATGTGGGGCCACCTCTCCACATGGGGGATGCTGCCTGAATGCTGGTTTTGGAGAGAATTCTCTGCTTGGAGGGAAGAGAGAGGCAGCACATCCATGCCCTTGCATCTTCCTCCAGCAGTGCTGGGGGGCACTGGGATGAACTGGTCCATCCCATCAGCCTTCTCCTTCTCCACAGACAAACTTCAGAATGGATTTATGATCCTGCCCAGTGGCCACGTTCTCTGAGTGCATTTTGGTAGGATGGGGATCACCTGCAGGTGTCTGTGCTGGGTGGAATGAGCCAGAATATCCCAAATCCCATGGTGCCATTCCTGGAAGAGCATCTGTGGCAAACACCTCCGGCTGCCACCAGCTCCCAGGTCAGGAGAACTGGTGACAGATGACATGCTATTATCAGCTCTGTCAATTAATTAAATTATACATTATGCTTATGAGGGTGATATACTGAGCCACTCTAGATTAAGTGTCGCAATTAAGTCTTTAATTTCTATTTAATAAGTAAGTTATTATCTGTTAATAAAAGATCAATTAGTTGCTAACAGAGCATTGATCCAGGTACAATGAGTGTGTCAGGGAAGCATCAGGGCTGACACGGAAGGGGCTGGGGGATTTTGTGCATGACATGTGTACAATTAGGATTTTAATAAAGACAAGCTGCAGTGGGCAGGGGGCATCCAGGTGGTACTGAGATATTGCTCCTTGTGTGAAACCTGGCTCTTCCCAGGCTGGCAGGGCTGGGACAGCCAGGACAGACCAGTCATGGAATCCCACAATGGTTTGGGTTGGGACCTTAAAATTATCCCATTCCATGTCCTGTCATGGGCAGTGACACCTGCCACTAGCCCAGGTTGCTCCAAACCCTGTCCAACCTGGCCTTGGACACTTCCAGGGATCCATGGGCAGCCACAGCTTCTCTGGACAACGTTTTCCAGGGCCTCCCCACCCTCATAGGAAGGAATTCCTTCCCAGTATCCCATCTAACCCTAGTGTCTGGCAGTAGGAAGCCATTCCTTGTCCAGAATTCCTCTCCAGCTCTCCTGGAGCCCCTTTAGGCACTGGCAGGGGCTCTAACGTCTCCTTGGAATCTTCTCTTCTCCAGCTGAACACCCCCTGCCATGTCAGAAACATGGTTCTCCTGTGTGGGATGACCCCAAGGAAGGACTTTCCACCAGCACGGTCTCCAAACCAGGTGTTTTTTTTTACTGCTTCCTGCTCTATAATCTGCACATCACGGCATCTTTCCATGTGCCTCCCTTCCTCCCCATCCCCATCCCCATCCCCATCCCCATCCCCATCCCCATCCTCTCATTCCCGCTGGGGAATTTCAGGTGAGCACGGAGCAGGGGGAGCCTGGGGCTGAGCTTCCAGCGGGAGAGGAGGGAAGCGCTGGGTTCCAGCGGAGCCAAGATTCCAGCTGAATATGGATGACATCATTATACGGGTGATCCTTTCAGCAACAGCGAGCTGGGTTTTAAAGTAGCGACCTACAGCATACAAATGATGGGTTTAAAGGAAATAAAAAAAGAGATGATTTGAATAGCAGACATTTAGAGAAGAAAAGCTTCCCCCCCCTGCTCTTCCCCATTTCTAATATCTTCCGACGGGGCAGGCGCTGCGCATTCGAAAAGAAATTAAAACACTCCTCCTAAATACACTCCAGGCAGTAACAATGGCAAAGTTAAGAAGGTTACGAGACTTAGTTGTCCCAGCAACATGTCATCAAGTTGGAATGAGCAGGAAACACAGATAACGGAGAGAAGGAGGAGGGGGGGGGAGGAGAGGAATAAAACCACAGGAGGAAAAATGCCAAGAGATTGAGGAAGAAAAGGGAAACCCCTTTTTATTTGCTGTTTCATTAGGATGAATCTGATTTTATAGTCCCTAAAAGAGGCTAAAATATAATCTCCTTTTGTGTAATGCGTGTGTTAGGAAAATGTGTCATCAGCAATTCTTCTGTACACTCCAGCAATAGTCAGAAAATTAGCAGGGATATTCAGGGCAGGGTACAAAGGAAAACAAACAGAAGACTCACATTTCAAGCCTGAGCTGTCATTTTAGAGTGTTTCCAACTTTTTGTTCACCTTTTTGATTGTCCCTTATGGTTTGTTTCCGCTGCAGCAGCACAGCTTGTGGTTTCCAAAGGAAGACAAAGCAGCAGAGGAGGTTTGGGATGTGGCAGTAACTGCCTGGAGAAACCAGGGCTCTCCCAGTACTGAGAGCTTTTGTGTTCTGTGCTGTACATGGGTGTAGGAAGAAAGCACATGTGCTGCAACACCTGGCAGAAGACAGAGAAATGGAGGAGAAAGAGAAATGGGAGGCTCATCTGAGCCAGAACCCCAATTCTGCTCACACGTGGGCCAGTTATTTCATTCCAGGTGCCAGCCTGGTGCTGAGGCTGTGTGCCACACCCACCACCAGGGCTTTAATGATCCTTCCAAACCATCCCATTATTCTCTGATTCCATGATATTGATGCTTGATTCCTGACTAGAGTTACAGAGCAAAACTTCAATTAAAACAGTGATTAATCACTCAGCCTGTGGTTGCAGCAGGAGGTTTGAGTGCTGCTTCCTCTACTCCCAGACAGAGTGCACTGGAATGGCTCATTTGGTTCCAAGGGGATGCTGATATTTTCTGTGTTACCCCAAAACTCATGACATCCTCAAGGCCCTCAGTTACATCTGAAACCTCACACTGTGGCTTGCTCCACACTGAGACATTTTTTATGTTTGCATGTGACATACAACCACCCCAAATGATACTGATCTCTGACAAAAACCCCTCCTTTCTCCTTCCCACCAGTTTCTCCCACAAATATTTATTTTTTGCACCTTTTTTAAAAAAAAATTAATTCCCTCTTGCTGTGGCTTCTTGTAGTGGATTATATTTTACAGCAAGCCTTGGTTTAGTTAATTGATGGGGAGCTTTGCCTGTGAGGATTCTGTAATCCTTGGCATTTTATCTTTGCAATAATTGCTGTGTTTGTGATTATTTCAAAGGACTCGGGGAAAGCAGACAACAAGAAAACAGCTCATCCACTCCTCTTTTGCAGCTTGTCCAGGCACCTGGGTGGGCTCCTCTTCTGCAGGATGTTCTCTGTACAGCAGAGAAGGAAATCAGGGTGAAGATCTGGGGACCTGCAGCAGGCACAGCAATGTCATGGGATCACTGAGGGCCTTGGTGACACGGTGGCACTGAGAACTGGGAGTCATCTTTCATCATAAAAACTGCCTTTTTGGTAAAAAAGGGTTTAATCGGGGTATTGGTCTCTTCATCCAGAAAAACAGTGACAGGACAAGAGGAAAAGGCCTCAGGTTGTACCAGGTGAGGTTTGGACTAGTTAGTTGGGAAAAATTCATCACCAGAAGTGTTGTCCAACACAGGGCAGTGGTGGAGTTCCCATCCCAGAAGGGATTTTAATCTGTGTGGATGTGGCTTTTGGGGACATGGGTCAGTGGTGGCTTTGGCAGTGCTGAGGGAACAGTTGGACACGATGATCTGAGGGCTTTTCCCACCTTAGTGATTCCACAATTCAGTGACTGACACCTTTCTGTCTGTGAGCCAGCTGTGGGCCCTGTGGGCTCAGATGTGTCGGGAGGGATGGTGGGGACACGCCACATGGAGGACACAGGGTGCACAGCCACACCTGTGCTTGCCCTGGGACCTGGGGTGCGAGGCTGTGTTGGTGTTTGCTGTGGGATGTCAGGAATGGGACACACTGGTGCTCACCAAGGGCACATTGATACTGGCCTTGGGCCACTGGATATGAGGCCAAACAGGAATTCACCATGGGACACTGGGGGTGAAACCACACCAGTGTTTGCTGTGTGATGCCACATGTGGCATGCGAGTGATCTGTGAGGCCACAGTGCTGTTTTCATGGGATGCTGGACATGAGACCATACTGGCCATGGCTGTGGAACATCAGGCATGAGGCCACACTGGTGCTGGCTGTGGGACATTGGGAACAAGGCCACACTGATGCTGGCTGTGGGACATTGGGCGCAGGGGCCACACTGGTTCTGGCTGTGGGACATTGGGCGCAGGGGCCACAGCGGTGCTGGCTATGGGACATTAGACATGAGGCCACACTGGTGCTGGCTGTGGGATGTTGGCCATGAGGCCACACTGGTGATGGCTGTGGGACAATGGACACAAGGCCACAACTGGTGCTGGCTATGGGACATTGGACATGAGGCTGTACTGGCCACGTGACATTGGACACAAGGCCACAGTGGTACTGGCAGTGGGACATTGTAGATGAAACTACAGTGATGCTGGCTGTGGGACATTGGACTCAAGGCCACATTGGTGATGGCTGTGGGACATAGGCCATGAGGCCACATTGGTGCTGGCCGTGGGACATTGGCCATGAGGACACGCTGGCATTTGTGTGGAGCACTGGCCACGCTGCCACGCTGGTGTTGTTTGCCAGCTGGCCACTGGAGGCTGCTGCTGGCTTTGTAGTCACCAGCAGATCTTGCGGTCCAGGAGCACCCACAGAGCTCTGCCCGGCCAGCATGGCTGGACAGGAGGCTGAGGCTCCTGGTTGTCCCCCAGCAGCCTGAGCCCCAGCTGGGAAACATTCTCCTCTCTTGACTTTTTGTTCTTTACAGGAAGGAGAGCAAGAAGCTGGCTGGGGATCCTGGGCTCCTGAGAAGGAAGAGGCATTTCTGTGCCACACTTTGAAGCAGGATGATCTTCCAACCTCTCAGTGCCCAGGTGTGTTTTTATAAGAAATACAGACTTTTCAATTTTCTCTGTGCATATCCATAGATTTCAAAGCTGTTTAAAAGGGAGCCAGCTCTGGTATTGTGGACAGCCCTGCATAGAGGCAGAGCCCTGAGTGTGCTGATGCCCTGAGCAGGTTCACCTGGGACCCTGCCCCACGCACCCCCAGCTGCCCATGGGCTCAGGAACTCCAGGAACTGGGTGCTGGCTCCTGGCATAGGCCCTGCTGCAAGTGTGCTTGTCTCCAGTACAGCCCCCTGTGTAGCATTGGAATGTGTGTTGGGTTTAGCTTGGCTTTGCCCCCTCTTTTGAGGGGTCTCTTGGGATGGGCCTTGGGCTGGTCCAGCCCCTCATTATGTCAGGCGCTGCTGGTGGAATCCATTGCCAGCTCTGGCTGGGCTCTGTGGTGCTGTGCCGTGGTTGGTGAGGGCACTGCTTGTGCTGGGATCATCCTTGGCTCTCAGCTCATCCCACCTTGAACAGTAGAGGAGCTTCCTGCTGTGTGGTACGGATGCAACCTCATTGGAATGACCCTGCTCTGTGTGACTTCCTGGTTGTCAAACTAAGGGCTTTCCATTACTTTGAAATGTATGGATGGAAAACATAATCCAGACGGGACATGCCCTGAATGCAACTACATTTAAGCAAATTCTGAATTGGACATCCAACCATAAAATCATGGAATGGTTTGGGTTGGAAGGGACCTTAAAAATCATCCCATTCTGTTCTACCCCCTGCCATGGGCAGGGAGACCTTCCACCATCCCAGGCTGCTCCAAACCCCTCCAACCTGACCTTGGACACTTCAAGGGATCCAGGGGCAGCCACAGCTTCTCTGGGTACCCTGTGCCAGGGCCTCAGCACCCTCACAGAGAGGAATTTCTTCCTAATATCCAACTCAAGTATCTCTTATTTAATTTAAAACATGGAGAGACCTGACTTCTCCCATGGACATGTGCTTTCATAATCAGGCTGCTTTTTGTGAAAACATCATGCAGAATGTGATACTTCTGGTGACATCCCATGGGGAACAGAGGCCATTTGAGTTCCGTGGTGTTGTCTGGAGAAGGATGAAGGGAATGACGTGCTGTGTTTTAAGAGCTTCCAAGGATTTGGTGAGTGCAGAGCAGGCAAATAATAAAAAATTACAGGATATGTTTCAGCCATAGAGGAAAAAAATGTCCTGGAAAGATTCTCTAGCTTATCATGGTGCTGGGAATGTGCATTTACCTGCTTGGCTCTTGGGACAGCGGGAGCCACAGTTTCCCTGAAAGATATCAGCACACACACTACATTTAAGAAAAACACTTCTATACTTCTCCCTGCTATAACTGGAGTTTTGGTGAGTTCATTTGAGTTAATTCTCTGGGCTTGTTTTGCCCAGAGAATTGTAATTTGCTCAAGACCTTGTAATACACAGGAAAACTCCTGAAGTGACACAGGTCTCATGACTCACAATAAAATGCTTTCAGTATATGGGGCCAGCCATGCTCCAGCAATCACAGGTGATGTTTCTCACCCTCTCTAGGTGTCCTGACTGTCCTCTCAAGCTCAGCTTCTGCATCATCTTGGTGTGATGTGCATCAGCTCTTTCAAGGTATGGGGATGGCTTGGAGCTCTGTGCTGGGAGCAGGCGGGGAAGTGGGATTTAGAATCTCTCCCAGGCGCTCTGTGAGGCAGAACTGAGAGCTCAGGGCACAGGAGGGGGCCTTCAGCAGCCTGAGGAGACTGGATTAGCTCCTGGAGATACCTAGGGGGTCATGGCTCTCCTGCTGCTGCTTCATAAACATATTCCTGCTGCTAAATCCAGGGAAGTGTCATGATTGCAGGGGTGGAGCTCATCTTGATCAGTTCCCAAGTCTGGTTGCTGAATTCTTGTATTTTCCTAAACCTGTAAGGGCTGGAATTGCTCATGGCACTCCTGATTTTAAGACTTGCCCAACACCTGGGCAGCTGTGCATTAAAATCAGCTTCTGCCCCTGGAAGAAAGCAGTATCAGGGTTCTCTTTGGGACCCAACCCTCAGGATCACCTCCCTGTAATGTTGGCACCAGGGAAAGAGTTTGAGTCAATTTCTGGGCACAGATCCCACAGCTCTGCATGTGACCAACAAACACAGACCCACAGAGACTGGAAACCCTGTCTAAGATAATTGAGTCCAACCATTGGCTCTGGGAAGGAAAACTGAGCTTGCTTGAGATTCCAGGATATGTCTGTCCAGAGGCTTGTCAACATACTTTAGGAACCAACTGCCAAAACCCCGACATTTGGGTGCTGAAGGGTAGAAATGGGTGCTGAAATACAGAGGCTGGATTTGAGAGAAAAGAAGATGTTTTCCTCATGAGGAAGGCTGGTATTTGAAGGGAGAGGAGAACCTTGGAAAACAAATCCACAGGGCAAGTGGGAGGACAGCTGGTAAGGAGCTGTAGGGTCTGAGGCACTCAGGAATGGATGCACATTCCCTCTCCAGCTCCTCAACTCGTAGGTCCCATGGGATGAGCAGAGATCTCCAAGGTCATTGATTTCATTCTGCTCAACTGCAGATGGATCTCAGAGGCCACCATGGCCTCTCTCATGTCCTCAGACTTGTTTCCTGTATCTGTAGCAAATCTGTGATGTCCTGAGGTCTCTGTGCACTGATGGTGACTGCCTGAGATTCTGGCTTTGCTCCCAGAGCTGATCCCGATTTGGAGGTGACCAGAGAGGGATTTTATGAGTAAAAATAAAATAGGCTGGTGCAATCAGTTCTGAGAAAGACTAATTATGACCCAGAGGTAGTCGAGGCTCATGTGGCAGATCTTCCAAGGTCATGAGACTCACCCCATTCCAGTACCTCCCTGCCAATAACACCAGAACAGAACCACTCCCCATAAGAAAAGCCTGGCATTTGAAGCAGCTTCTTTTCTGGCAGAGCAGAGGTGTTTTTTTATTCCACAGGGGAAGAAATTTATATGCAAAATGATGGATACAATTGACTCCCTGCCTTTAGGCATGTAGGGAAAGAGCTAAAAGAGATTGAGAATGCAGAGGGAGGAAGGTGTGGAGAGCTGTGGCCAATATGAGACGGCACTGCAAAAGCACATTTACAACATCTTTGTATCCCAAAATTCAGGGAATTTGGATCACTGCCAATACAAGGGGACTCTAGAACAGGAGCAGATTGACAATGGAGAGCAGGACATGCTCCTTTGTGTGTATTTAAGCTGCTGGCTATAAAGGGTCTGGATGGTCATCCCAGATCTGTGCTGGGCCTTCTGGATAAATTCCTGGGCTACTTTTGTGAGCTACTGTTCTGCTAAGCCAGGTGTGAGGGGATGGCCTCTACTAGATCCCAACAGTATCCTGAGTGTCCCTCAAATCCCTTTTGTCTTGGACCACGAAGGGGAAAATGCAATGCATTCCCTGGAAAAGCCTTGCTCTGCCGGCCTGACCCCACTCTTTGTAAGCAGAACTTGCTGCTGGGAGTCCTTAATGTTTGTGCTGCTTCATCTTCCTGGCGTTTGGATCTGGCACGAGGGGTGTGAGCCATTTCCCAAGAGCCTCGAGCATTTGGGCAGCATTTCCATCCTCTGGCTGCCAAGGTTTTCCTCCTGCCTGAGGAAGCAGCAGGAGCACTCTAGAAATGACAGAGGCAGGAATGGTGCAGTTTGGAAGCAGCAGCACTGAGGGAAGAAACTGTCATTCCCTTCATCCACAGAATCAATCCTTGATCACCTCCTGCTTTTCACATGCTGGAAAAAGCAGGGAGCAGGGAGGGAAATCTCATTACAGACCTTGCTGTTGGGAATGGCTGGATAGCTCATTAGAGTGGGCAAAACGACTCGTTTCCTCTCTTGTTTCCTCTCTGCAGGATTTTTTTTCCCCCAGGAATTCTGTGGAGGGAAGGAGTTCATTTAAAAACAAATATTCAGAGCAGTGTGCCTGCAGGACACACCGCTCCAGTGTGGGATTCAATCCCAGCACCCAGGGAAGAAAGGAAAACTCATTAGGTGCTTTTGGCTTTTTTTTTTTTGGGTGCTGCTTGATTTGCTGTGGCTCAGATTGTGGGATTGGGTCTCCCGTGCTGGAAATGGTGGAAATCAAGAGGAGGGAGAGGTGGGGTGGGGGGTGACCGTCCTTTCCCAGCACCCCAGCCCACGCCTGGCGCACACTCGCGCACGTGGCCGCAGTGCCGTGCTCCTGCCAGGAGAAACTTGGGAAGGGGGGAGAGCCAGGCAGAGACAGCAAGCACACTTATCAAGTGGCTTGGACCGTAGCCGATTTGAAATATTACTAACCTTGCATTTTCAAATTTGATGCACAACAACCAAGATGCTAATACTTTCCTTAGTTTAGAAAAAAAAATCCTTTCACCCATCTCTTCTAGCCGAAGATTAGGAGAGAAGCTTTAAGAAGATTTAAAAAAAAAAAAAATCAACTTCTGAGCAGCGGAAAAAATGGTTTGTGATTCAGGGGCTCCGGGCAATTCATCATGGAAATTGGGTTTCTTAGCCGACATCATGTGAATCCTTTCGGCCCTGTCAACTTTTTAATACATTACATTGAGAATGTAAATCGTGTTGGTGAGGGGGAAAGAAGAGGGGAAAAAAAAAGAGAGAAAAAAGAGAGCTGCTTCATTTTGGGTTTAGAGGGGAGGCAGCTTGAGGCCTGTAATTCATATTAACTAAATAATAATACTAAAAAAAAAACCCCTCTCCAAATCTACAGATAGGGATATACACCTAGGGAGGGAGGGGGGAAGGGAAGTGAACGAGACAGCCCAAAATTGAAACCATTTTATCCTTTTGAAGGGTGAGTATTTGAGTGGGGTTTGTTATGGATTTATTTTTATTTTCTTTATTTTTTTTTATTTGGGTTTATTTTATCCCTCTCTCAGCTTGAGCTCATTCTTCCATCAAAGAGAAGAGCAAAATGAATGTTTTGGAGGTGGAGGAAGATGGAGGAAACAGAAAAGGGAAAAGCTGCAGTAATATCTGGGATCTTTTTGGAGTTTGGTGGATATTTTTTCTCACATCCAGGTGATTTGGATTAACTCTTTCATGGGTGGTGGAAGCTCATGGCGGTTTTTTGACTTCTTAGAGAGCGTGAAAATGAAGCTTGGGACGGGGAGTAGCAGGTAGTGCTGTGAGATCCCTGAGACTGGGCTTCATGGAATTGCAAACACGAACCTCTTGGTGCATTTGCTCCCTGAAAATGTCCTTTGGGAGGCTCGCTGTGAGCTAAATGGAGCACAAAGGCTCCACATAAACCCCTGGAAAGGGCTTAGCTGCTGCAGGGCTCCCAGCTGGTTGGGAGGTGGGGAAGCATCACTAGGCATGTTCTTGTTATACTGGTGGCTTGTCCTGTGCCTTGAAATGTTCACGGCATTAGAAAAGGGGGATTGATCATCGAGGAGAGGCAAGGAAAACACAGAGTCTCTGGCCTTGCAGGGAAAATACTTTTATTTTTCCTCTTTGGATGGTGCTACATGGAGATTTGGGCTTATTTAATACCAGTCATAAAATAATTCAGGGTGCAAGGGACTTCTGTGGGGCTGTACGTGGGTGTCCTGCTCAGAGCTGGGCTGGCTTCTGCATCCCAAACCTCTCTGCTCAAGGGTAACTCAGGAAGAAGACAGGAAAAGACATGGAAGGATGTGTCAGGAGGGATTATAACAAATAGGACAAAGAGTTGATTGGTTTCAGTACAAATTATGAGCATTGATGTGATTGTATGAGAATTGAGTTCTGAAGAAGGCTCCTTCAGTACCCTCAGAGAGGGGGAAATGGCTGGAAGTAGAAACTGCAGCTGGGGCACATCTAAAAACATCAGGCAGTCAAGCTTGTTTGGGCTGCTAAAGACTTCTTGGAAAGCATCTGAGCAGTTGAAACCCCTCTCAGAAAAGCCAGACATGCTCTGCCTCTGGAATGCTGCTGCCAGGTTTGGATGCCAGCCACAGTCAGAGAGAGGGGATGGAAAGGGCTGGAGCACAAGGGCCAATCTCCTGGCTAGGGCATCTGAGAGTCTCTTGGAGCCTTGTTCTGCAAAGCGACACCCAGTTGGAGTGTTGGAGGAGTCACACATGGCACTGGGCTGGGCATGTTATCCCTTGGCGTTGGGTAGATCCAGCACACAAAAATCTCTCACCAAACTGCTGCATGGGGAAGCTGCTCCTGTAAAAGTGTTGTTAGTGGCAATTTGGGGGGGTTAAACAGGCAAGTCCAACTCTTCTTACCTTCCCACATCCAACACTTCATCCCTCTCCCTTTATCCCCCATACAGGAAGGACTGACAACTTCCCACCTCTCCCATGGGACAACTGGTTTATCACTGCTGTAAATAAGCAAGGAAGGTTTATACCCGTGAAAGTCCTGGAAGAATGATGTAAAGCTGAAGGTGCTCCCTTTCCTTGTGATTTGTCAACTGCAGTTTAACTAAATAGCATTGCAAAAACAAATATTAACCCTGAATGCTTCTGTTAGGGTTAATAATCCCCAGTTTTATTCCTTTTTTGACTGCTGGATTTGGGTGCTACTCCTCACTCCAGAATGACAGCAAACTCTGATCCTGCCATTTTCCTGGAGACATTTGCAGGTGAATTTGTGACACACACATATGGACTATGCAGTTATGCAAATCGATGGGTTGATATTAATAATGCACAAGGAAGAGGGTGGGTGTTATTTTTATGCATAGGAATATTCCTGTGTGTGACTTTGAATTCCACAGTCAAGCAGTTGATGTCATCGATGTATTATTTAGTCTGAGGCTGGGTACAGCATTTCCAGAGGGGTTTTGGGCCTGGTGTCCTTCAGAAATAATTCATTTTTCTTTTTTCTGCACAGCTGCAGAAAACAGCCCTTCTCCTGTCTTGTTTCCATTTAGACCTTGCACCCATGGCCAGAACCTGATCCTGGATGTCTCCAACTCCTGCCAAGAGCCTGGTCAGCTCCAAATTAAAAAAGTTCCGGAAGGGTGAAACCAACACTCTTTGGAAGTAGACTCCAAAATACTGTTCATTCATATGATCACGTCCAAGTATTTTTGAGGTCACTTCCCTGTGAGGGTGGTGAGGCCCTGGCTCAGTTGCCCAGAGAAGCTGTGACTACCCCTGGATCCCTGGAAGTGTCCACTGCCAGGTTGGACAGGGCCTGGAGCAACCTGGGACAGTGGAAGTTGTCGCTGCCTGTGGCAGGGGGTGGAATGAGATGAGCTGTAAGGTCCCTTCCAATCCAGGCCACACTAGGACGACAATTCCATTGGTGAGGTCTCCTCTGGGGGTCTTAAGGAAGGATTTTCCACCTCCCTTTGTGGGAGGTGCAGGCAATGAGAGTCCCTTGTCAATTGATGAACGTTGTGTGGGTGATTCCCTGCTCAAATTTGGACACATCATCCCCTCATCCTGCACAACCTGGCTGCCTCTGACCTCAACACCTGCAATCCTGCAGGAATCTCCCTCCAGAGGAGCCTCCAGAGCCTTTGCACTCTCACTGATGAATGTGCACATCTCGGAGTGCTTCTAGGAAAGCCTTAGGCAGGTTGCTTGGTTGGTTTTTATTCCCTCTGGTGCTTCAGTCCTCAATTGCCTCTTGCTGGGATGGTGGAATGAGTTGTTGAGGCTGTCAGGGCTGTGCAGCACATAATGAAGTGCACACACGTACATCTATACATCCGGACGTGGGCAGGCTTATGTTGTGATGCTGTAATACAGCTTAATTAGGACATCACTCAGGCATCTGGGACTATGCCTAAGCTGGAGATTTTTTTATTTTGGTTTTCTCATTTAGGTTTTAGTCAGATTCCCCAGTGAAATAAACAAAAGGCTAATTGCTTTTGGATTTTAATTACCACTGCAATACCTGGGTTTATTGTAGGAATTGTGTTTTATAGGTGGTGAAAGGACACCGCCAGCGAGTGACAGATTCTCAGCTGACAACAGCTCTGTTCAAACCAAAGGAATTCTTTGCAGTGGGATCCAAAGGACAGAACATTCATTTGCTAAACTCTTAATTTTTTTTGTTGTGGAACGTAACTTCAAGACTTGGCTGACTTTTAAACGTGATATAATTAAGCACACCTGAAAAATTGCATTTATTAAGAAAAGAGACACAAAAGTAGAAGTACTTTATATTTCACAGTGTTAAGTCTCTTCAGAATTCCTTGGATAGTTACACTGCTGCTTTAGTCAGGGTGACACAGCACAGTCCTAATACCTAATCCCAACTGGCTCTTCACACAGTGACTCAGTTACCAGAGCTGTTTGGTTCCTATCTGGTTATCTTTAATACCTTGATCCATACATTTCCTGTCTGCTTTGCCAGGAGGGTTATTCCACTGATTTTCAAGACTACGAAATAGGCAAATCCTCATTCTACATCTATTTATTAATCCTAAAAATATTTGACATCTTTTTTCTACCCAGATTTTTCCTTGTCCATGACATCCTGATTGAACAATTATGAAAGAAAAAAAATTCCTTCTTTGAACTGCTTCTGAATTTTTTTTTTTGACAAGTTGGAAACTCCAGATTTCCATTTCCATTGGTGGTAAAAGGAAATAGCAGCAGTCAGATAATGTATTTCAAGTTTATTTATTCCTAATATGTCTATTTGGGAGTAACGTTGAGTCTTACATAAATTTTTATATAACAGGCCTTGCACATCTCTACAAACAAGGAAACTCACCTGAATAATTTTGAGCTTTGTCCTTCAGAGTGAGAAGAAATAGGAGGTGAAGAGTGAATTCATAGTTGAATGAACCATCAGATCCTGAGAGCCCTTGGGCAGAAGCAGAGTGTGGATTTGATAGAAATTCTGAATTTTTTGAACCTATGGGCAGGAGGTTTGTGGAAGGAGAAAGCATCTTCTGTGTTGAGAGCTCTTTGGATGTGTCCCCACAGTTAAGTTAATTATAATTTTGGAGGGATTTAAGGTTCATCTGTAGGGAATTCAGTAAAAGGGCCGTACAGATTGGAGGCATGGTGGCTGCTTTCAGCAGAAGCCTAAAAGAAAGTCTTGCAAACCAAATTTTCTTAGGAATCATGGGACATAACAAAACGGAACTGTGTTTCTTTAGAAGTCTTGTGCTGAAAGTATAACGAGTCTTAAAATTACTGGTTTGGGTTGGAAAGGCTTCTAAGATCATCCCATTCCACCCCCTGCCATGGGCAGGGATACCTCCTACTGTCCCAGGTTGCTCCAAGCCCTGTCCAATCTGGCCTTGGACATTTCCAGGGATCCAGGGGCAGCCAGAACTTCTCTGAACAACCTGTAATAGGGCTCCATCACCTTCATAGGGAAGAATTCCCTTCCCAAAATCCCACCTAACCCTCCCCCCTGGCAGTGGGAAGCCATCCCCCCTTGTCCTGTCACTCCAGCCCTTGGAAATATTCTCCCTCCATGTTTTCTGTTGGCACTGGAAGGCCACCATCAGTTCATCCTGAAGCTTCTCTTCTCCAGGCACAACAATCCCAACTCTCCCAGCCCTTCACCTGGTTTTATTTCAAGACTGGAGATGAGAGCACACTCAGGCCTGCTCAAAGAAAGGTTTGCTCACAGCACTGTGCAGCTCCAGCTGGTGCCTTTCCCTTTCAGCTCAGGTTTTTAACTCTTTGAGAGAGGCTGTGGAAAACTCCTTCATCTTCCTTGCCTTGACTGTTTGTCCCAGAAAAGGGGACAACCCCTGGTTGTCCCAGTGTCCTGGGTTAGGGCCCCACATCAGAAGGAATTTCTGCATGGAAAAGCTTGCCAGGCATTGGAAGGAGATGCCCAGGGAGTGGTGGAGCCTCCAATCCTGGAGCTGTCCAAGGAACTCCTGGGTGTGGCACTCAGAGCTCTGGGCTGGTGACAAGGTGGGGATCAGGCACAGGCTGGACTCAACGGTTTTGGAAGTTTTTTCCAGCCTCAGTGCTTCTGTTGTGGGAAAGGAAGGATTTGTATTTTGCTGTGATTATTAAAACTGAGTGGGATTTATAATTATCCCTCAATTTTTATACAGGGCACGTGATGCAAAGCCATGGTTGGTCTTGCCTCTGCTGTGTCAGGAGTGGGATGTTTCTCTCCATCTCTTTCCCTCATCTCTCCCAGTGCTCCCAGCAATGGTGCTGTGCCCCATCAGGAGCCATGCTGGAATTCACTAATTCCTAAGTGATGCTGTAATTACCACATGATGAGGTTTATTCCTTTGGGAAAATGGCTCTTTCATGACATCAGATTCTGGATTGTCTCACCAAGGGAAATGTGAGAGCTGGCACAATTTGTGTCAAGTGGGAAAATTCTGAGATTGAAACACCCTTGAGATGAAGAGTCTTGGATAAGTGGGAACAATGGAGTGGGATGTTCTGGAGCTACTTGGTGAATCGAGAGGGAAAATCAGTGACTGTGTTAGTGCTGTTCAATTAACTCACAAGAAAACAGAGAGTGGAATTTCAGGGGTTAAGGACAAAATGAAACACCGATTATTTTTAATACATTAGGGAAAACGTTGAGAAGTTGTTTTTTGTTGGGGATTGAGCATCGAGCTTGTTCTGAGGCAGAATTAGAAGAAATTTTGAACTGTTGAAAATTTGACTAAACCAAGTGTTCCAGATCTCACCAGAGCTTAAGGCTAAAAGAATCTGGGTTTTATTTGACAAGACAAAGATTGTTGCATCAATAAAGATGCAATGCATTTACAATTTTCTTATGCTAGCAATGTATGGGGTGGTAGAGGACAGTGGGAATAATCCAAATTATATCTCAAAGACTTTTTGTATTCTTGCATGGAGTTTTTAACAAAAAGGAAACATTGCTATGGGGAGAAAAGGTCTCCCATAAAAACTGTTTGGTGAAATTTTCCTGTAATTCAGAGAAAGAGAAAATATTTGAATGGGGAGGCTGGGACCTGATGGGTTACTGCTGGTTGGAGAGGAAAAAAATGGGTTTCTAGAATTAGTCTAGGCTGTATGAATTGCTGAAATATATTGATTGATCCAAAATGACCCAAGTCAAACAACGTGCTTTTCAATACCATCAAATGCAAGATCAAATAGCAAGAAAGATTAGGAAGCACTCCAGGAAGTTATAATTTAGATATATCTTTCTAAAAGGAGGCAGTGAATTTGAAGGGATTTTTGAATTTGAAGGGATTTTTGTGTTCTTCCTTTTGCTGTCCCCAGACATGGAGGGTTTTGTGACACCTGGCAGAGTGATTTGGAGCAAAAAAGGGATATTATTATTTTGTCTAATGGAGCAGGGATGATCCTTGTTGGGAGGCAGGACACAGTGGTCTACACACATTAAGTGCATCAAAAGCTGTGGGTTCAGCAAACACCAAACGAGATGGAGTCAGGAGAGAAAAAGGAAGCTCCAGAGGATAATTTAACTGTGGTATCTCAATGTCAACACCTGCAGCAGGTACTAGAGGCACCTTTGCTCTAATAGACCCAGCACTTCCCACTGAACTCCTGGAACAAAGAGCTCCTAAAGGGAGCACTTGATTGGGCTTGAGTATGATAAATTCCCGAGGAAAAGAAGATGCTGGCAGTGAGAGCAATTAACTGCTGGAGCAGCCTCTCCTGAATCCCTCAGGGTTGTTTGCCTCCTAATTCACAACAAAAGGGCTCTCTGAAAGGTTCCCTCCCATTCAGCCACTGCCATGGAACAGGCTCCAAACCTCAGAAGGAAGTGGGAATCCTTCTGCTGCTGCCCTTGGGAGTTGAAACTCTGTGATCCTCATGGGCAGCACAGCCTTCTCCAGGCTTGGCTCCCTCTCACTCCTGGTAATGCATTCAGGCACAAACCCACGCTCCTCCTGCGCCTCCTTTGGCACAGCTGCTTCCCTGGAACTGGGAAGGGAAACCTCATGGAGCCTCTGTGATTTAATGCACAAGGACTTCCTGGAGCCACCAGAATCCCTGGGTACAAGACTGTTGCATTTTAAAATAGGTGTGGCACAAGGGGGTGTAATGGCTCTGAGAGTGTGAACATCCCGGGGTGTTTATTGGGACTGGAAATTTGTCGCCAGCCAGGAGGAGACACATCCAGCCATAGGAAATCATACTCTTCCAACACCACTTTTACACTTACTGTGCCTCACTTAGCCTGGCTTTGGGACAAGTGTTTTAAGTTGTTTTGTTAAAATTGGAGGGGTTTTCTTGCCTTTGGGATCAATTCTGCTGAAGATAATAATAGCAGATTTCACTTTCTGACCTTAATCCATCTGTCTCTTGCTGGCAGCTGCAGCAGGTTGTACCCAGGAGCTGGCAGAAGAAACCCTTGGCTGTGACAAAACAGGCACAAGGTGTGAAAGGTGCTAAGAATGAGGTGTCTATATATGATAACAGCTTCTAAGTACTTTCTTTTCAATCATTTCATTCCCATTTTCCCCTCACTCATCTCCTCTTTTACATTTATTTTGCTTTTTTCTCTTTCTGCTTCTCTCTCCCTTGTCTTGTTTTCCCTTCTCTCTATTCTGTCTTGCATGCATCAGAGTTTCCTGCCACAAATCAACCCTATTAGAAGCTCCAAAGGGATTCTTTCCAATGGCCTCCCTTTGTGAACTCTGCCTTTTTTTTCTTTTTAATCTGCAGTGTTCCACATTACATTGCCATTGATTTAATAGAGCACCATGAATTTTACTGCCTGTCAAACAACAGCACAATTATTTTGAATTCTATTGTGGCAGAGCTTGACACCGAGCTCTGGATCACCTTACACTTTTCACCCTTGCCAGAGTGCACTTGAAAACCCAGGATAATGTTGTGTGTGATTCCAGGACAGCATTTTGCAGGCATTGTTTCAATTCAGCATTTTAGGGATTGAATGACTTGGCATGATGGATAAAGATTTTCCTGAATCTAGAAATGACATACGGAATGTGGAAGTTTTCACAGGGTGTTGAAAACCCCAAACCAATCCCGTTCTTCCCTCTCACTGCTGCCAGCCCTGAATAAATGAGACGGGAAGAGGAACCATCCTAACTGTTGGTTCATTGGGCATGGGCTGATCCCAAAATCTTCCCAAGCAGGATGCTGAGTCCTCTCTTGCTGGGCATTAATGGGCTGCTCTGTGTGGAAAAAAAGGCTGGATCCATCTGCTTGGAGGCACATTCCCCATGGAGAGGCAAAGACTGTCGAGTATTTTGAGACCTGATGTTGGCACTCCCCAGTGTGATTTCTGACATGGAAAGAGTGGATTACAGCTGTATCCAAATAAAGAAAGGATTGGTTCATTCAGGATTAATCAACCCTTTGTATTCCTGTTTGAAGAGCTCTTTCTATCGTCTTGAATGCCCAGGATAAATTGTTTTCCTGATGATAGGGATAACAGGTTGGGTCTGTGTTGTCCTAGGGGCTGCACATGCAGAAAAACTCCAACTCTGACACTGAATATACCAAGGAATTATATCCTGTGAATATATTAAGGATTAGAAACAGATTTGTTGGTGAAAGTTTGGACTCAGAAGAAATGTGGGCAAGAGTGAGTCTGAATTGTGCTGGGACCTATTTCCAGTGTCGTAAAGTTTTATTCCAAGATGTTTCCCTATCCCTGCTGGACATGTTCCTTCCCATAAAGAAGTGCTCTCCTCGGGGCTTGAGGCAGATGCATTTGGATTGTGAATGATCACAGAAAGCTGTTTTGATAATCCAGATTGATTATGGGCTTTTCCTTTTAGAGAAATTCCCTGTTGCCAGGAGAGCTCCTGGTTGTGTTAAGGGTGTAGTGTCAGCGTGGGGGATGCTCATCCTTGCCTACCCCTGAGCTCAGGCTTTGGGAGAGGTTTGCTCCACTGTTCTCTGCGGAGGAGAAGCTTTATTGTCTCCTCTCAGGAAGCTGGTGGATGATACACACATCTCACTGGTCTCCATCCTACACAGGGCACGAATTTGTCCTGTTAATGGACAAAATTTGTCCTGTTTTTGGGTCAGGGTGGGAAATTCATGGACTGAATAAATCTCCCAGGGAACTCGTGCAAGATGTGGTGGCTCTGCAGTGCATATGCTGGGAACCTGTCAGAGCAGGCAGGTGTCTGTGCTTTATGGCCCAGGCAGAGTAGGATTGAGACCAGGTCCCAAAAATTTAAAGTTTAAAAGGGCCAGTGCCCTCCTTCCCCCGTGTTGTGACAAATATGCCTTGTGATCCATTGTGGAGATCCCAGTCAGCCAGAATAATTAGGTGGCAACTCAATTTATTGCCTGCAACCCTCTAAAGCTCAGGAAGTGCTCTTTCAGCCCTCAGCTGGTATTTAATCAACATATCATAACTTTTATTAAGCCTAAATGCAATGCTTCTGAGACACTAAATTTAAAGTGCTCCTGAAAACCAGGGCTGCTTTTGTTTGATTTACATATCACAGCATCATGCAAAATGGGGCCAGGGTGACCAGGAGTCTGCATTACAGGCTCAGGAGGCTCCAGGGAGTCTTGTCCTGCTCTGACACCTCTGATACATCACCAGGTACCAAGGAGGTGGGAGAGAGGTTGGAACATTTTTGAGGCTCTTAATTACAGGTGAAGAAATTGAGTTGCAGAGACAGCAGCTTCACTGAGCATCAAAAGGCACTTCTGGGTCCTTGCAGAAGTGTCTCCTGCAGGTCCACAGGCAGGGAAAAATGCTCCCACCCTTCCCAGGAAGAAGAAAAGAAATGCTGTATCCATATGCTGAGCTCTCCTGGGCATCCCATGACACCTCCCTGTGGGAACGTTGTCCATGGCCATGTGGACATCCCATCCCTGAGGGACTGGAAAGCCGTGTGGATGTGGCACATGGGGACATGGGTCAGCAGGGCCTTGGCAGTGCTGGGGGAATGTTGGACTCTGATCCTGGAGGTCTCTTCCAACCTAAAGAATTCTATGGTTTGGACACCTCCCACATCCTGGTGCAGTCTCTGCAGTGCTCTTTGAAGAGGACTCAGCCCCTCAGTCCCCTGCACCTGCTCATGGGCAGAGAAGCTCTCTGCTTGTACCGCCCTGCTGAGCTGCCTTTGCCAGCTTCTGAGCTGGGCAGTTCCAGAGCCATGCGGGTCCCAATGCCCAGGACACGTGGCTGCAGTTTGGCTTGGCCAGTTTGTGCCCAAATTGTGCCGGTTCCTGCACAGACCGAAAAAACTCTGTAACTGGTGCCAAAAAATTCCCCTGGCTGAACCATGGCACACCCCATCCAGCTGGGATGCGTGGGGAGGGTGAGGGAGACAGAATCACACCCCAGTTTTCCACTCTGCAAGATTCCCAGGAGGTTTGCCAGGGACTGTAAAACTTTGGCAAGTGTTGGAGATTGGCTTAGAACGCTAAAGACAATATTTTAAACCCCATGGAAATTCTAAAACAAGGATGTTATTAAAGTGGAATTAAGGACAAAGGAGTTGCTAATATCTACAAGAAAAGGGAGAATTAAGAATGTTTGGGTTTAAAATAGTATTAGAATATTAGCTGAAACCTAGAAATAAGGTTTATCTATAAAACATTGTCTCTGAGAAGGTTTCAATTAATGGAAGAGACAATAACTTGATTTCAGACATCTCCTAACATGTTCCCTTGTGCCAGGGCCATCCTGGAGCTGGGAGGGCAGGGTGCTGTCTGTTAGGCTAAATTAGAAGAGCCACTCAAATGGCAAGGGACAGGATTAAATCCCAGCATAAATACCCTTTGGAAAGAGTATGAATCCTTGTGCCTCAAGGGAAAAGCCAAATTCAAGTGAGAATAGGAAACTTTTGAAAGGAAAACTCCATTTTGAATAGGAAATTTTTAACCTGGTAAAACTTTGCTATTGCCTGGCTGGTTTCTAATCAGAGAAGGCACAGAGGAGCTGTTTTTCAATCTCAAACCCAAAGATTTTCAAAGCATTCCCAACTCACTATGTCCTGAATGTGAGTTAATTATGTATGTTTTTTATAGTTATAAAATACTTTCTCTTTGTTTGCTTTTTTGTATTTTTATTTTTTTTTAACACTGATGTTGTGGCGAAATTAGGACCTTGAGCAGGATAGCGTTATATTTTAGGTGTCCCTGTATTCTAGGCAGGGACACCTCCCACTATCCCAGGTTTCTCCAAGCCCCATCCAACCTGGCCTTTTTTTTTGTGTATGCACAGAATTTTTTTTGTTTCTGAAGCTGCCTGGCTCCACTGGAAAGCTGGAGCAGAGAGAGACTGTGCTGTTTACCTTCCCTGAATCCATTGCAGACTTCATGAAGGTTCAAGAGACTTTCTTGCTGTCCATGGGGAATAAGGCATCACCTGATATATAAAGTTAAGACTTCTCCCTCTGCCTGGGGCAGGTTAGAGATGGAAGGGAACCAAAGCATCCTTGAGGCTTGTCTAAAATCCCCATTGGAGCAGCTCCCTGTGCCTCAGGCGGAAGGTCTGGAGGCAAGCAGGCAGTGCAAGGTCATTCCTGCATCCCCTGGCTGTCTCCTGGTCAGCTGGAAGTTGAATATCACTGGCAAATGCTCTTGTTATTAAATATATTCTTTAGCACACAGATGATTGCTAAACTAAGCTTTAATTATTGGTGGAGCTGGCAGTGGTGCCTGCAATTCAGGTTGCCAAACATTTCCCATTAAAAGATTCTCTTTTCCAATGCTAAATCCTTGCCAACATGGAACAGTTCAGGCTGAAATTTTCAGTTGCAGGCCATTGGCTCAGGCTGGGCTTTGTGTATATAAATATGTGTGTGTGTGAGGAAGCAGAAGCAAAATAGAGTTTAACCAGATCCAAGAGTGTGATATGTGGAAAAGGCATTGTTTCACAGTTATTTAAGGGAAAAAAAATCCAACATCCACATTGTTGAGGAATTCTGGTGTTTTCATGCTTTATTTTTATTTTCACAGGGACTTGAAATTTGGCTTTGGGATCAATCCGGGACTTTCAACTCCTTCAAAGTCTGGTTTTGGCCAACTCTGCAGATGTGCTGAGAAGAGAAGGTTTGCCCTGAAGTTTGTCTGGAGTTTGTGCAGGATTGGCAGCCTGGGATGTGGTTTGGCCAGGAATAATGAGAATGCAGCGCGAATTTCCTACACTCAAAGCATTTCTCACAGGATAGGGAGGCAAGCTCTTACAATTGTGTAATAAAAGATTTCTGAGCAGAGGTGGGAGGGGAATACAGAATGGGCCATCCAAGGAGATGAATAGGGAGAGGCTGACTGTCTATAGAGTGAGGTGTGTAAATCCTTGGAAGGTCTTATAGCTTCCAGTCTGCTCATCCCAACTGGTTGCAGGACCAATCCATAGCCCTTTGTGCCCACATCTCCTTCCCTAGGATCAGAGGTGGGCTGAGGTGAGAATCTTGAGAGTGGGAACTTTTAGGAACCATCATTACATCATTTTTAGCATGTCTCTAAGGCTGGGGAGATCTTCCCTCTGAATCTTTTCTATCCCAAAGCCCATCAAGTGGTGCCAAATCTGCTGAGCTGTTTGTGCCGTACTGTCAAAAATTGTTCCCAGCTAGAACATCTGGTTTAGGTGTTTTGGTTTGGTTCAGCTCTGCAAACAAAAGCACTGCACTGGAAGTTATTTGGGTTTAGACAGTGCAGGATCTGAGCACAGTGCAAGCACAGATAATGCACCTATGATGCAGCTAAAACTCAGAATAATATCCAGGAGCTGCTGATGGAAGGACCAGTGTTGAGTGTGCTGGGTGAGGCACAGACCCCCTGCAAAAAACTATTTTAATCTAAACCAGGAGCATCAAGTACATGAGGAGGGGAAATGAAATCAAGCTTTATGAG
>VRYO01001147.1:1848603-1861103 GCA_009812075.1 Sialia sialis | reverse complement strand
AGGAAAACTTTGTTCTTCCTTCTTTTGCAAGCCCATTTTTCAAACATTTAGAATGCACATTTGCAGCCTCCTGCAGTCATCACTAAACCAAATTGTGTGTACTTTGCTCTTCATGGATCAGTCCTCAAGGAACAAATCATTTTTGTCACTCTTCTCTGAACTGCCTCCAGTTTGTCACTATCTTTGTAAAAGCAGCGTGCCCAGAGCTGAGCACACATTGTCAGCTCATGCTCACCATTCTCTTCCCCTCTGAATGAGCAAATTGATCTTTTTGTGAGTGCATGGAGATGACAAAGTGCATCAACAATCGAAAAAATTTTAAAAAGGTTTTGCCAAGCTGATTTGGATGTGGGGAGGTTGCTGGCCTTCGTGGCCTGTCCTTGTAGGAACAGATAACAGCAGCTTACAAGAGCAACATCCTGCTTTGTGATGTGCCATTATCAGCTCCTATTTCCCTGGGGGTGCTGATGGGATCATGATTATTATTTTTTTTTACTGGATGATGGAACATGAAAGAGTCTTGACCCTCTTCATAGATTCAGTTTGTTGGGTGAATAATTCTTCTTGGCTCCAATTAATTTTGACACTGGAGTAAATCTGTCAACAGTGGAAACATCTGCAGGAGTCGTGATGGAGCCAGGTTTTCAAATGAAGGGGACACCTGCAAGAGGTCCCCATTGCCTTCAGGATTCCTTTTCCTGTGTGGATCAGCCATGAAATGTAATTTAGTAATTTATGTAAATAAATCCAGATTCTGGAGTCAAGAAAGTTGTGCATTTAATATCTACTTCTCACATGGTGGAAATTAGGGTTTCCTTTCAGCTCTTTGCTCTTATTTGGGCACAATTTTTCTTCTCCTCTTCCCCACTGACTTTCCATCTTTTGGGTATTGTGGTACTGGTTAAAAGGTTGGACTTTATAATCCTGGAGGTCTTTCCAGGGTTCCAGGGTTCCATGATTCTACAGTTGTGCTGAAAGCTCCACCACAATGAGGAGATCTTTCATGTGTTTGGGGACTTGAGGGCGCTACCTTGATCCCACTGGTGTCAATGAACACCTTGAACTACAACATGAGTCTGTGCTTCACTTTGACTCATCTGCAATCCCTAAAAGCAGGAAGTGGAGCTCTGCAATGACTTCCTTGGTTGGTCACATGCCAGATGAAGATGGGCTTGAGTATCTTAGCTGAGACTTCACATTTACCACCATGGACGTGTAGACCAAAAGTGGATCCACCCTAATCCCACCCTCAGGTCATATCAGAGTCTTTTACATCCCCCTGCCTTGTGTGGCTTTGAAGACACCAGATTCCTTTTTGTTGGTGGTATTCAGACATGGGACCATCAGAACTTTATTCCATGCCATCCCTTAGGTTTCTGTCCCCAAAACCAACTCAGTGTTTGTGTCCTTGTGCAGACCCTGTGTTATGAAAGGGTGTCCTTTGTGCACAGCCCCAGCAATGGCAGCAATTTCAGAGCTCAAATCCCAATAAGTTTTTATGCTCAGAACTGGCTTGATATTTCCTTTGGTCATCCTTGTAGAATTACTTTCCCCAAACTGTTGTCATTTTGTGTTACTTGTTTGAACTTGTCAAATTTCATTTCAGACATGGGTAGTACTTGACTCATATTTACTTCAAACTCCTCTTCCTGCAGTTCATTGCTTTCATTATTTATAGGTGTTCTTGAAAGCATATCTGCTAAGCTCCTTACTGGGCCTGTATTTCACATTTAATGAGTACTTTTGCAATTTCATTACATTTTTTTCTGAAGTCCAGGTGGCTCATTGTACAATGGATTTTTCTCTATGGCTCCTGGTGCTTTATGGTCTCTTTCAACCTTGATTGAATTCTTCCCATAAACATATTCATGAAAATACTCGCGACCTAAAACAATTGCCAGGATTCCAAGTGCAAGCTGAGCTTTTGGTGGGTTTTTGCCAGATTGTCTTCTTGCCAGAGGGCCACAGCCAAAGTGACCTTGCATCACTTTGGGTCTTATACTCCCAGGTAACCTCAGAATGTTCCAGTGTTGATGCTTTACACAAAACCTTATTTTATTTGCAGTTATGTTGGAGTTGTTCTGCGCTGTCTGTGAGATCCAAGTGGCCCAGTGGGAAAAGCCCTGGGGGTGCTGGTGACAGTGGCTGGACATGAACCCAGGTGTGCCCAGGTGGGCAAGAGGCCAATGGCCCCTGGGCTGTCCCAGCCATGGTGTGTCCAGCAGGCCCAGGGCAGGGACTGTCCCCTGTGCTGGGACCTGTGAGACACCTCCAGTGCTGGGGACAGCTCGGGGCCCTCACAGCAAGAGAGACACCGAGGGGCTGGAGCGTGTCTGGAGAAGGGAACAGAGCTGGGGAAGGGCTGGAGCACCAGGAGAGGCTGAGAGAGCTGGGAAAGGGGCTCAGCCTGGAGAAAAGGAGGCTCAGGGGGAACCTTCTGGCTCTGCACAACTCCCTGACAGGAGGGGACAGCTGGGAGGGTCGGGCTCTGCTCCCAGGGACAGGATGAGAAGAAACAACCTCAAGCTGTGCCAAGGGAGGTTCAGGTTGGACATCAGGAGGAATTTCTTCATGGAAAGGGCTGCAGCAAGTCTTGCACAAAGAGTATTGGTCACGGAGTATCCCTCTGTCACTACAATATTATTAGGAGGAAAAACAGTGCCTGTACTCTCATGCACTCCCATAAAATTTCCTGGCCAGAGATTGCATAATCCCAGCCCTCACTTGGCTAACTGCAAAGCTCAGCTAAAGAACATAAACATTTCTGTGTTCTCAGTGCTCGTTGTTATCCTAAACATAAGGTTTAGGATATGCTGCTGCCTCAGTCTCATGGTAATCCTCTGAGATCTGGGCACGATATGTTAGTGCTGAGATTACCCTACAGAGATGTTTGCTTGCATCTCCTAAAAGAATTACTGAGCAGAAGTAGGAATCTTTTCCTTCAGCCTTACCCAGCTTCCTAATACAAAAATCCTCCGTAGTTTGGAAGTCTAGACTTGCACATATCAGACATGCCTGCAGGCTTCCTTCAGATGTTTTGTTGTGGGATTTTTAATTTGTTCAAATCCTTATTTTGCTTGTTTTAATGAAAGTGACTATTTTCTGTTGGATATGTTGATTGGTTTCTGTATGCACTCGGTGTGTCCTGTTTTGTCACCTGCTCAGGTTCAACTGTTTTGCCTTTTGATGTCTGTGTGACTTCATGGGGTTGATTTGGGGAAAAGGAGACTCAGGGAGAACCTTCTGGCTCTGCACAGCTCCCTGACAGGAGGGGACAGCTGGGGGGGTGGACAGAGCTCACAGGGAACAGGGACAGGAGGAGAGGGAACGGCCTCAGGGGATCTTCAGGTTGGACACCAGGAGGAATTTCTTCCTGGAAAGGGTGGTCAGGCATGGAGGGGCCTGACCTGGAGTCCCCATCCCTGCAGGTGTCCAAGGAATGTGGCACTCAGTGCCCTGGGCTGGTGACAAGGTGGGGATCAGGCACAGGTTGGACCTGATGGTCCTGAAGGGCTTTTCCAAACTGTGATCCTGTGTTATGGTACATGATTCTCATGGAACTCCAGCTGTACTTGTCAATATTATGGCTGATGGCGTGGGTTGGGTCCCTCTTTGTCTTTGCATTGTCTTTGCTTCCTTCTTTGTCTCAATGCATTGAGACCCACTGCTACAGAGCTGGGTATTTGCCAGTCTTCCTTGGTTGCTCCACCATGCTGGTCTCTGTGTGTCCATCAATCCATTTCTGCTCAAATCAGTCCCAGCCTGCAGCATTTCTGTTGGTCTGTGGAGCCTCATTTTTCAGGCTCCCAACAGAACGCACAGGGATTTAGAAGGACTGGTTTTGTACCTGGTTTAATTTTGAGGTGAGAACGTGTTCCATGCATGCTGGAGCTGTAGAGGTGACACAGTGACACAACCTCCTCCTTAAACTCCCATGGCTGCTCCTGAGGGCGGCCAGGAGAATGGAAGGGTCTGCAAGACTGGATCCATGGTTTGACCTTGGACAGGGCAGGAGGAATTTGCCTGAAGAGCTGGGAGTTCACCTGGGGTCTCAGAGTAGTTTGGAGCCTGGGCTGACACCAGAACACACCTGGAGCCTCTGGAGCTGGATAAATTCTCCCCCTTTTGGGCAGCTCTTCACACCACATGGATTTGTTTGTTCCATTTCTTCTCTTCCCTATGACCACATATGCCAGAAAGACTTTCCCAAGTCTCCCTCCCTCCCTCAAAATCTGTGTCACCCTCCCATGCCAAGCTCTCCCAAGTACTAAAGCAGAGCCATCAAAACAAAAGTAGACCAGTTGGATGAAGATTTCTCCAGCAGGCAGCCTCTTCCCCTAAAAATCAGGATGCACCAAATAATGGAGCAAACAAATACTTAAAAAAAAAAAAAAAGTCCCTATGTGTATCCTGAGCTTTTAAAATGGCTGGGAAATTCTTGCTTTTTGGGAGTGACCAGTTCATTGCTTTGCTAAGTATCTTTCTAAGCCACCTCTTGTCAGAAGAAGAGAATAAATGAAAAGAGAGAAAGAGAGAGAGAGAGAAAAAGACCTTTGCATAGCTTGAGCCTTTGTGCCGTGCATTCAGACTGATTTGTACCCTTTGTAGTCTTAATTATTTGTGAGAGCAGGATAACAGGAGTACCAAGCTCACCCATTATTTCCTGCATAAAAAAAGGCACACAGAAGCCGCTGATCGGTTTTGAATTAGCAAACATGATACTAAAAAAAAAAAAAAATACGCGGGGGGGGGGGAGGAGAGAGAGAGTGCATAAAAAAATTCATTAATATCATCAGGGATTAGGAGGCTGATTAAAGTGTAGCTGTTAGCGTATGCAAATGAGCGATAGGCATTTATCAGAGCCTGTGCAAGCTGTCTCAGAGCTGTAAAGCCCACGTATGTTTTTCAGCTGATTAAAACAGTTTTAAGTTCTGGAGGATTTTTTTTTCTTTTTTTTTTTTCTTTTTTTTTTTTTTTTTTTTTTGGAGAGAATAAAAAAAAAATTAAAAAGCCACCATCATCTATCCTTTTCCTTTTGGCTAAATTCCTCTAAGTGCACTCCAACCATTTCCACTTGAATGCACTCACTCTCTCTTTCTCTTTTGGGTAATGAGAGTTTGGGAAGGAAATGAATGCAAACTAAGCACGAGGCTTGCAACAGCATCCTTGGCTTCCAAGGAACTTCCAGGATGGAGGCTGTGCCCCAAGAACATCTCTGGAACATGGACAGGCTCAGGCCCTGGGGGGAAGAAAAGGGCTGGTGGCTCTTCCTCCTCTTCATCCTGCTTGGAGGTCACGTTTGGAGCCCTGCCTCACCCTGGGGTGGAACTGGGGTCTCTGTCCAAGCCTCTCCAAGCCTGGCTCCCTGTTACAAAGGATTTGTTATTCCCACCCAGGCAATGTTTCTTGTTTTGGATGGGTTGGTAATGAATGGAACAGCAGAGGATACCCAGGTGTCTGCAGGGGGATATGGGATGGGATGCAGCCCACAGAGCACAAACCCTGTAACAAGCCCCATTCCAAACCCCACTGCAAAGCTTGAGGAGGGATAAACCACAGCAGAGGAGCAATGCCAGAGAGAACTGCAGCTATTCCATGCAGACATCTCCGGATTTCTTATTCTGCAGCCCATGACCCATTGGCTCTGCTTGGCCTGGCCAGGGTTTGTTGAAGACATTGGGCTTGGCTTTATTGTGGAGTCTCCAGGTGAAATCCCCAGAAGGGAATTTTTCAGCAAACAGTGATGCTTTCCAGGATGTTTGATTAGCACAGACACCCAAATCCGTGCTTTCCAGTGGTCCAGTGGTTCAACCCATCTGCATCTCCTGCACTTCCATAGTAAAGTACATGGAAATGTCCCTCTATTATCACTAATATTAGGATTTTATGCACCCTTTCATCAACACTATATTACATTTCCTTTCCTTGGGGTATTGTCCATAGTCAAAGCTTTTTTTTTTTTTTTTTTTTTTTTTTTTTTTTTTTTTTTTTTTTTTGTTATTTATCAGAGTTACTTTAAAGGCTCCAAGCTCTTGTTACTCCTCTACATGTGGCTCAGTAGGGAAAGGAATTTCACAGCCTTGGGAATCAACAAGAGTGGTTTTGGCAGACTGAGGGGAGGTGACTGGCTGAGGGGAGTGAACTCCTGGAGGGACTTCTGGAATTGTTCTAGATCTGGGAAAATCATGGAGCAGGTGGATAAGGGTGGTTTTGTGTGGTTTGTCACGTGAACCCAACATCTATCACGTGGCTCTTGAGCTGATCCCATATGAGGAGTTAGCATCATGGAAAGCATTCCTTGGAAGAGCACTCTCAGCTATGAGCCTGCCAGGTTTTCCATTATAAACCAACAATGGTATTTAAAGTGTTTATAACTTCGCTGTAAAATTTTGCTCTGTTGAAACTTGGCAAATGAGGGCCCTGCCCAACAGCAATTTTTTTTTTGTTGCTGTTACGTATTTGGAAGTAAATCAGCTTGGCCGTTTATGTTCTAAAAGATTATTTCCTTTGAGCCCCAGTCTCTCATTTCTCAGGCTGGCAGAGGCTCCCGGCGCTGCAGGGAAAATGCATCCAGCGTAGAGGACGGGCTTTGTGCCTGTCATTGAACAGAGACCCCTTCCAATAATTGCGGAAGCACTCTGGCAGCTCCTGGACGGCCTCCCATCCCATTTCCCCCTTGCAGAAGTGTGGATTTTCACTGCTATTTCAGACCATTCATCACCAGCTCGTCCAAGGCCAGGGAGAAACATTGTGTTGGTGTGGAAAATTGGAGAGTGGTGGAACAGGGCCAGGTCTGGAACCAGCGTGGGGCTGACTTGGGACAACACAGCTCTGGGGACACAGCTGGGCTGGGGACAGCTGGTGGAACATCAGTCATGGTGGGTCCTTGTGGGAGCAGCTGGAGGGAACGTGGCAGAGCCCAGCAGTGGGGACACAGGATGTTTGTATGGCAGGATGGGCACCATCCTGGCACCAAAGCCCTGGGATCCTCAGCATGGGAAGGGCACCAAGCTGCTGGGGTGAAGCCAGAGCAGAGCATGGAGGTGCTCCAAGGAGCCCCTCTGCCCTGGAGCCAGAGCTGGGGGTGTTCACCTAAAGAGGAGAAGGCTCCAGGGAGAGCTCAGAGCCCCTTCCAGGAGAGCTGGAAAGGGACCCTTGGATTAGATATGGATCGAGAGAACGAGGGCAAATGGCTTTAGATTGACAGACAGTAGGTTTAAATGGGAAATTGGGAAGAAATTATTCCCTGTGAGGGAGGTGAGGCCCTGGCGCAGGTTGCTCAGAGAACCTGTGGCTGCCTCTGGATCCCTGGAATGTCCAAGGCCAGGCTGGACAGGGCTTGGAGCACCCTGGGTAGAGGAAGATGTCCCTCCCCATGGCAGGGGATAGAATCTGGTTGGATTTTTACAGTCCCCTCCCATCCAGGCCATTTTATTTGCTCTTTGCTTTATTCACTGTTCCTCTTGCAATGAAAAAAAGGAGCAACAAATTTGTTTAAACAAATAGTGCTCAAGCTGACATTTCTATGGCCAAGCGTGGGCTCCCACCTTGAAGCTAGTGAGAAGCTCTGGTTGTGCCACATCCAAAATGAAACAAGGAAACAACAAAGGTTTAGAGATGATACAAAGACTTCTGAGTGAGCTGGAGTGACAATATTGTCTGTTTTTTCCCAGGAAAGAATGACTAGAAAATTAAATGACTGCAATAAACGGTATAAAGGAGGTCAAGCAGGCAGTCAAATTTATTTTTTAGACAATTACAACAGTGTCTCATTCAAAGGGACACTGAATTAACTTGAAAGGAAACAGAACTGAGAACT
Source organism: Sialia sialis (assembly GCA_009812075.1). Classification (NCBI taxonomy): domain Eukaryota; kingdom Metazoa; phylum Chordata; class Aves; order Passeriformes; family Turdidae; genus Sialia; species Sialia sialis. The sequence continues at coordinate 1,853,284 of VRYO01001147.1, read as the reverse complement.
GATAAAAAGACACTTTTGTTAGAAATTCATCCTTAGCCTCGAGCATTCATTGCCCTGAGATATTGCTGCAGCCAAGTTCTCCTGTTCCAGCAGCCAGGAAAAAAGCTGCTAGAAAAGATAGGAACAGCCAGGTTCCAGGACTTACAGGAGGTGGTTCCACAGCAGCCTGTCCTGGGATTTTCTGCATCTCCTGCTGGCGTTGGTGAGGGTGCAGTAACACTGGTCTCAGACACTGGTGTTCTGAGCAGGCTAGCTGTTTGTGTTCCCCAACATCTGGAGATGTCCTTGCTGCACCCCTGAGAGACAGCCCTGTGCTGCTCTGGTAGGGCTGGCAGGAGAAGAAAGTTTTGTATGAATGAGAAAATTGGGAATGTTGTGCTCCAGAGTGCTCCAAGGGGCTGCTCCCACCCTGGGAAAGGAGGACCACTGGGAGGTGCAGGACCTGTGAAGCAGAGCTGGAGATGGGAAGATCTATGTCCTCCCACTTGTGGGAAGCTGTGGATGGACAGGACACACCTCTCCAAATGGGTGCCACAATCAGAGAGCTTGGGCTCTTTCAGCTTTTCTTTCAAACTGAAGCAGGGGAAGCCTGAGCTCAGTGACAAGGAGTGGAGAATCCCACAGAGCGGCTCTTGGAGTGCCCTGCTCTGTGTAGCCAACTCAAATCCATGGGGAATGGTCTGCAGGCTGAAGTGGAGGAATTTCTGCATTGGGAATGAGCTGCAAAGAGGAGGAACACCAGCTGAAGCTACCTTGCTGTTCCCAACCCATCCCAAGCGCTGAGTGAAGCAGGGGAAAAGCCGTGGAAATAGGGTGGCACCAAGGTCATGGGATCGTTCAGGCTGGAAAAACCCCCTAAGGTCCCTCCAGCCTTGCCAAGGACACTGCTAATCATGTCCCTAAATGCCACCTTCTAGGGGTTTTGAATCCTGTGTCCTTCTCTCCAGGCTTGAGAAAACAAACACCCTGATTATGGCATTTAACAGCTCCTGGGTCTTTCACCTTATGACATTTAATTTTTTGGGGGTGTCTACCTACATGGAGTCTTCAGGTGAGAAATCATCGGCAAATAGATTTGTAATTCTCTGCAAAAGACTAGAGCTGTGAAATTTTTGTGGTTTTACTTGAGACAAAACGTTATGATGCTGCTTTTTTCTTAAATAGCATCAATCAACCTATTCTAAAATTCGACATTCCATGGAGTCTTTCAACAGGGAAGTCATGATCCAGCCACGTAAAATTTCATCATCTGCTTGCTGAGGTTGATTCCTGAATTTCAGAGGAGCTTCGGGGCAAATTTTCTCCTGCTGCTCTCCTTGACAAGGCAGTTTGGAGACACGAGCAGCTGCCGAGACAGAGGAGCTGTACAGGAAGAAATACAGCCCTACTCCTAAGCATTTTTGGACCTCTCCAAAGGCTGGCTGCACTCTCGTGGAGCTGGCAGATGAAATTGGAGTCCAAGATGTATTGCAGTAATTCTGCCAAGGAAGTGCTAACAACAGGAAACACAATGCAAATATAATCGAGGTCATCAGCCCCTTTTCCTTGCATAAGTACTTAAATATGTGCTGGTATTGCAGTTACTTAACTGTAATTGCTCAGGGCTTCACGGTCGCTGAGCTTGTATTCTTCCCTCAGGTGATGTATTGGTTTCTGACCCTCCTTGGGCACGCCCTGTAAATATTTACACACCTCCAGTCAAAGGCTTTGTGCTTTTATTCAAAGAGGGGACAATTAACACGCAGGGGAAGAAGTTTTCCAGGCTTCTTACAGACCTGGTGTAGGGACCACATGGATGTGAGATGCACATCCAAAATGTTTTGCTTTTGGAGGGGTTCAGACCAATTTGTTAATTTGCTCCAGGTGGGGAAAACCTTCTTTGAGGGACTACTGGAAGTGATGCTTCAATTACCATGGTGTGAAAGACTCAGAGTGCTCACAGATGCCACTAAATTTCCTTGGTTCCTCCAATCCCCTGAGCTCCTTCCAGGGAATGTCCTGTGTGTGGCACTGACAGAGTTAAGGAATGAGGAGATCATTTTCACAGCTGACTGCTCTGCAATGGGACAACAGAGATGCTAAAGAATATTTACTAAAAGGCAGAACATTTGTGGAAAAAAAAAAAAAATATATCCAAGCACACATAATTACCACAGCATATCACGCTTTCATTTTGCAGCTTTCTTGATAACTTCTGGCACAGCTCTCTGGCAAGGAGAGCGTGGGTTAGTGAACAAGCCATCCGTGCCTCCTTTCCCATCCTTGATGTGCCAAAGAATTGGATACAGCCCCAGCTGAAGCTTTAGTCCTGGTTTAATGTGCTCTTCCAAGTGGTGTATTTATGTTTTGCCATCCAGACCAGGAGAGAGGGACCAGCTACTGGAGGATAAGGTGGAGAGGACCTGCTTGGAGTGGATTATAGCACTGCAAACCATGCTGTGCACCTTCCACCTCCCCTGTGTGTGCCTTGCTGGGGAGAGCTGCTCACCAGAGAAGAAAATGATGCCTGGGACAGGTAAGACACTCACTTTGCCAACTCAGAGTGATGCACCTCAGCCAAAACGCTCTGGATGCTGCTAAATCCTTGCACTTGCTCAATTTCCTTTGCCTTTTTAAACAGGAGGTTTGTTGAGAGACATCCCTGTCTCCTTCCCACAATTTCCTGAGTGGATTCTGCCTTATGCCCCCTGGTGCAGGTGAGGAAATCCTGTGGTGTGGGTCTGGGCTCAACCACAGTGCACAAAGGGAGCAGCCAGTCCTAGGATCTGCCTAGGCACACCCGTTCCTTGCCATTTTCACCTCTTTCTGGCACTATTTTGCTGTGCAGGGTGAGGTTGCAGGTGGTGACTTTGTCAGCCTGGGAGGTACCAGGGAAGGGACACTGGGTGCTGAAGGATTTCCATGGTCCCAGGAGCACTGCAGAAGGGCATCCCCAGCCTCTGGGAGCAGCTGGGGGTGCATGGGATGTCCTCTGTGTCCAGTGCCCCAGAGACATCATCTGGGCTGTGGCTGCTGTGTCCCTGCTGTGAGAGATGCTGTTTCTCCAACCTCCAGTTCAGTTCACCATATTTGGAGGTGTGAGTTTGCTTTTTTTGATAGCAAAAGTATAAAATGGTCCTTCCATGAAGGATTTCTGCTCCCCTGGGGGCTGCCTTCAGCAGTCTCTCAGCATCGGGGTTGCCTGAAGAGTTTATTTCAGAAATGGGATCATGCTCAGAAGTGTTTGGAGGATCTGCTCCTGTTGATGGGGGTTACAGGGGCAGCTTGACAAAGGTTTTGTACATTTTTGTCTTACACTTTTGTAATATCCCATCCCAATCATATAATATATCAATCATATAATATAGTATCATATCATATCATATCATCACCATATCATCAATTATACACTTTAATGATTTATATTAGAAGCGATCTTAAAGGCCATCCCATTCCACCATCTGCCATGGGCAGGGACACCTTCCACTAGCCCAGGCTGCTCCAAGCTCTGTCCAACCAGGCCTTGGACTCTTCCAGGAATCCAGGGGCAGCCACAGCTCCTCTGTGCCAGGGTCTCGCCACCCTCACAAGGAAGAATTCCTTCCCAATATCCCATCTAACCCTGCCCTCTGTCAGTGAGAAGCTATTCCCCTTTGTCCTGTCCCTCCATCCATTGTCCAAAGTCCCTCTCCAGCTCTCTTGGAGCCCCTTTAGGCTCTTTAAGGTGCTGTAAGTTCTCCGTGGAGTCTCTTCTCCAGGCTGAGCACCCCCAGCTCACCCAGCCTGTTTCCAGGCTCAGCCCTTAGAGCACCTCTGTGCCCTGCTCCCAAATCACTCTCCATCCTATTGCAGCAGAGGGAGTTGTATGTGCACTGTCATCCTCATGGATGGGAGTCAACACAAGCCAGAAAAGCCTGGGAAAAGGCCCAGCCTTTCCATTCACAATCCCATGGTGGGAGCAGTGGGATTCTTGGCTGGAGATATAGATGGGAATGGCAGGAGCTCGGGAGCCTTTAGCTCCTCTCCCAGCAGAGGATCCTTCCTGCCATGGAATGCTTCTGTCAGCTAATGGATGTTACAAGTACTTCAGCTCTAGTTTTGCTGTATGGCCTTTTGCAAATTCAATTACAGAGCCTCTTGTCTCGCCACACTCGCAATTGTTCTCAGCCTAATGTGGTGTTCGTCAGACTTTTGTTTTGTTCTCCTTGCAGCCCCAGATGTCCTTGTTGTGAGCCCGAGCATCTCCTCCGCCTCACGGCCCTGCTACCTTCGCTTCTGCTGCTCTAAAGATACCAAAAGGTTTTAATTACCATCAAGCCAAGACATTTCTACAGTTTTGAGCTGTAAATAAACAGCCTGCTTTGGATAATGGAGGTAATGGTTTGCATTTCGACTCTACTTCTAACCTCTGATTTTTGCTTGTAATATTTTATGTGGTTAAATCAATTTTTTCTGCCATTGAATGTGGCTTTTCTTTCCTTTTTTTTTTTTTTTTTCGTTTTTAAACCCAGTTGCAAAGCGTGTGTTTCATCACATCCTTGTTACCCTAGGACATGCCTGCTGCAGTTAAACTCGCCTGTGGTCATGCTCCTTTGCAGAGCGGTCTGGAAGGGAGAAGAGGAATTCTTGTTGTTTTCTCCCATTGCTGACAAAGGAAGCAAATGCTTTAGCTTATTAAAAGTCAGGTGAAAATGCAGGCTTT